>VZTB01012665.1:70463-213139 GCA_013397245.1 Thryothorus ludovicianus
TTTTTTGCTGTGGATGCAGGCACAGCTTTGCTGCTGTTGGTGTGTGTTTGTGGGGCAACTATCTTCCAGTGGCTGCCAGACTAGAAACAACTGGAGTGCAAATTCCTTATTTCGTGGCTGTGGACTGTTTTATGCAGCTTTGTACTGTGAAAGATGGGATACCAGGCTTAGCCAAGAGTGAGTTGCTTAGCAGACGCTTGCTGTCATACAAATTAACCACAGCTTTTGCATCTTGGAGTGCTGCCAGCACAGAACCAGCTATTGCATTAAATGTCTACCACCAGTCATGATCTAAACTGAAAGTGAGAAGATTAATCGCTCTTCTAGCATTACCTTAGCAGCTAGCACTTTTTGTGGTGTTAACCATGTTTTCCATCTTTAAACCCAAACCATGAAATACAGCTCTGAGTTTCAGATAAATGGGTGTACAGGAAGAAAAGAAAAAGTCTTAATTTAGTGAGGGGAAAATATCATCCATGTATAGGAGGTATCTTGCTTTAAAGTGGAAAGAGAGGCTAATTTTTATTAGTGCTGCCCATCTGGTGCATAGCAATGAATACCTTCAAAATGATATTTTAAAAAATTTTAGACCTGTATTATATATATAATAGTGTTGTATTTTAAACAAGAGTAGATACAATTGGTTTGAGCTATGAGTGGATAAAACCCAATAGCATTCAATAAGGAGCATCTTTGACTTTGCACTGCCCCAAACAGGATTTTGAATTCATAATTGTACTAATGTACATTGGCTGATGAAATACAGTACCTTTTCCTTCCCTGAAAATATTCCCTTCTGAAATTTTCCTGAGTTGCAGAGTTCTTACTTAAGAAATAACTCACTTGAATGTGAAGTAAATAATGGAAATTTATGAAGCTCATACTTTAGTAGGTTAGGATAGAAAGTGAAGATATAAAGTTGCTTTCAGTCACTGGTTTCCATTACGTGTGGGGGATTTGACACCACAAAGTCTGTTTTGAATTTGGCTGGTAACCTTGGCTGTTCACAGCTCTTGCTGCTGACTTCTGTTTGTTCTGTTCTCTGTAATCTTTCCTCTTAGCCAAGATCAGTATCATCAAAGATTTAATTTTTTTGAGTTGCTTTATGATGGCTAGAAACACTAAATCAAAAAAACATTTATGCTTCTTTTAGAGGTTTAACTTCTCTGGTTGAGGAGTGATACAAGATATTTGACCTTGGTTCTCCAGAAGACATTTGCAAATCTGTAAAAAACCCCTTGGTTTAATTAATTTCAGAATTTCACAAGGGAGGAGATATCAACATCTTGCTGGTAATTTTTAGCAGTTCTGATATTGGTAGTACTGCCCCTGTAGTAGGACTGACACAAGTCCACAAGTGTTAGGATTCTTAATCTTTACAGGGCTGCAACAAGACTTTCCTCTCACTTTCTTGGAGGATTTACTCTTTGGTGTGCAGAGTTCCAAAAAGCCCTTTTTTCTTTCTTTTTTCTTTCTTTTTTTCCCAAGCAGCAGCTACAGCAGTGATTTTCTATTTCTCTTCTGCACGGGGAATCTGACGTGCAAAGGTCGAGTAGTAATGTGTACTTGCCTAGAAATAATGTGCTGAGTTTGTAACTACTGGAGAAAATAATTTGGCAGGGAGCTATTTCTGTGCACCTCCCCAGCACCGAGAACAATCGGGCACCAGCTGAAGACAGCGACTGCCAAAAGCGCATTTGGATGAAGTGGGTGTTTCTGGGTGGTACAGTCATGTGCTAACAAGTGTGACTGCATCACTAAAACAAATGTGTTTCTGAGTCCCCAAGCTCTTTGTAAGGGGTGTGCCATCCTCAGGAGGAAAGGGCACCAAATAAAGCATGTGGCAGGGAGGAAAGGCAAAGAATACAGGGTACACAGCATAATGAGGTGTATCTAACTGCTTGTTGTTTCTAAAAATCTTCCACCTGAGCTGGGTATTGTGTTCATAGCTGCCTCAGGAGCCATTCTCTGTGAAAGCCAAAGTGGGAGTGGGTCAACTGCTCCAAAACCAGTTCTCTGGGTATTGGAAGAAATCTAAACTGATGGGTGGGCAGCAAAAAGCAATGGAAGGCAGCTGCAGCAGGGATAGGGACCCAGGAAGCTTGGTGCAAACTCTGGAGGACATGTAAACCCTCTCCCTGAAATACTCACACACACTCTTCTGACAGAGGTAGGAAACCAGACACATTTTTTTTTTTCCTCTTTGCTCAGACTGAGCTCTCACAGGGCACAGAGTTACTTGGAAAAATCTTAGCTCCAGTGCCTGAAATCTTGCTCCATTGTGCTCCTTGAACCTGATGCTAAGGTCCAGTGGAAGCCTGTGTGCTTCATGGGGAGGGAAAGCAGCACCCCAAGCAGACAGCCTCTATCCATTTTGAAAGGGGAATTCTTGTTGTTTTTTTTCCTGAGTGCATGACATGCACGGGTACATGCTAGAGATGAAATGTTACTGTGTGGGGAAGTGTTTGGCACAGTGGGTTGTGTAAGGGAACGAGTGATGAGTCGCAGTCAGACACCAAGAAATGATGGTCCACAAGCCGCAAGTGCTTTTAATGGAATAACTGCCCACTTGTTTGATCAGATTTCTTGTCGTTGCCTCTTCCACCGCTGTGTTGAAGGGTGAGAAGATACAGCTCAGTGAAAACAATGCAAAAGAAACCACCCTGCATCTTGAGAAATGTTTAGCAGCTTAATTAGTTTCAGAGTATAATACTGTTAACAGTTCATAAATGACAGCTATTTTCTGTTTATCTACATATGGTTCCTTCTTTGAGCTTCACCCATTATTATTTAAATGAGTGTTTTAAGTATCTTTACTCCTGAAAAGCAGCCCCTATTTTTCCTTCCAATTTGATTTCACAAGATATTGTCAAACATCTTAAGAGTAAGAGGACAAACAATATTGTCTATGCTCCAGCAGCCATAAGGGGAGAGACAAGGGGAGAGGAATGGATTCCCCAAAGACACCCAGGAATATGACTCGGGAAATGTGGGAAAGAAGGGTCTTCAAGAGTGAATGATTTAGTGAGGTTTTCTGTGCTGCCTCCTGCTAATCTGCCAATCCTTCTGGAAAGCTAAATTTCATGGCTCTTTCTGTAGACAGCAGAGCACAGCTGATGCTGAGAGCAATTTTTTCTCTCAGCATAATGCAGCCAGTGCTGAGGTCACGGGGGCTGCAGAGGCTGTGCTCTGACTGCAATGGTAATAAAGTGTGCTGGCTTGCACTGAGCATGAGCCAATTCCACTCTGTCGCATCCCAGTATCTTCAAAATTTAGCTGTGCCACTGCTGTGCTAGAGCTCCATGGAATGACAAGTGAGATTTCCATTAGACTCCTGGCTGCGTTAAAATCAGTGGCAAAGCAAATGCACCATTTCTGGTAATTCTGAATAGCATTTCATTTGGACCTTGATGTGAAAGCAGAGTACAGTAAGCTGCAAGTGACAGAAAAAAATTAGTTCAGTATCTCAAGTTTCAAACCTCATCATCTTGCAGGAAACCCTTTTGACAGCTGTTGTGTCAGCTGGTAGCCAGCGGTGAAAATACAGAAATTATTACAAACATTAGAGTTTGTAACACAGAGGAGGGAAAGGGGAGAGAGAGAAATTACAGTGATGACTTTTTTCCAGTGTTTCTCTTTTTTTTTTGCTGTCTAATGCAAACCACTGAAAGTCTCTTGGAAGAACAGCTGCAAGGGCCAGTGACACCTTTCCCCAACTAAAGGGGACCATGGTGCTGTCATATCTCAGTTGAGTTGTGGTGTCCCTATGCTGGTGGCCCAGGTTCCAAACTGAAGCACCTTTGCAGGAGATTACTGCTGCTGACAGTGAGGTTTGCAGTGCCTGTAAGGAGCCTCAAATCCCTGTTCCTGTGAGGCAGCCCTGAATGTCTGACAAAGAATTTGAAGCGAGGTTCTTAGTGACAGCCTGGATTTGTTTGTCCTGAAAAGTGCAAAACCTGGGCTTTGGTGTGGCTCTTAACAGCTTCACGGCTTGGCATCTAGAGCATGTCAGTCAGGATTGGCCAAGCTGCCATCTTTCAGGCCTCAGAAGGGATTTGTTCAAAGAGGTCATCTTTGACTAAATAAGTTAGGGCAGGCTGGAATTCCTGTAATGCCTCTATAACTTTTCTGGGAATGGGGAAATGATGGATGCTCTGGGGGGAGAAGGGGTTTAGAGGTGAGCTTCTCAGTGAGCATCCCACAGGATTCCCTGCCCAGGTGTGCAGTGCATCCTGAGGTCTCTCCCTCTTTCCTTGCTGTAGAAGGTGCTGCACAGCCTTTTCCAGAGACCCACATTATGGTGCTTTCTCACTTGCTTGGAAAGGGAGAACAGCCCTGGTGCTGTTGAGAAAAGGCTCAGGGGTATCAGGCTTCTGAGGATGGAGGGCTGACCGTGCTGAGCTGGAGCTGTCAGCCTCAGTTCTTCAAACCTCACTAAACCACCCTCTGTCAGCAGTGCTCAGCCCTAGCACAAACTGTGGCTGGTTTGGTGCTGCAGCTCACAGGCTCTGTGCCTGGCCAGATGTGAGAACATGGAGAAAGGAGTGTCTCCTTGTCTCCTACTTCTCTTCCTTCTAATATCTCCACAAGGAGAACCAGCTTCTCTTTACGAACTTTCCCTTCCCCATGGAAGCACTGTCTCAGAGCACCGGGCACTCTGTGTACCCAGCCCACTGGAGGTGCTCCAGATGTTTGGCTGTTTCCCCTGGGGATATGCTCACATCTGCTGTGGGTGTGCAATGGCAGAGGGCTTCATGGCTTGCCATGAAACTGGTAACCCATGAGAGCCCCTTGCGTGCTGCTGAGGTGCTGGGTAACACAGGGAAATCCATCCATGGGACAAGGCAGGGCTGCAGCTCACCCAGCTGACTGACATAGGATGGTAGAAGATATATTTAAAGCTACTACCCTTGGCTGTGAATGGCTTGGCTCTATGCTGCGGGCCTGTGCCAGGCTGTTAAAATCATGTTGTCATTCCATGGTGTATTTTCTATCTTATATCAGTAGGGTTTAAAATGTGTATATTGTTTTACTTAACATTTCATTGATGACTGAGGGTTACTTTTAAAAAAGTTTTGTTTCTTTGTCTACTTCAAGTGCATATTTCCTTCATATTTAAGGTAATACCTTATGCTTAAACCCAGGCAGCTGTGCAAATCCCAACTGGATCAGAGTCACAATATGCTACCACTTTTTCTAGAGCAAAACCAATCCCAGATAATCCATCTCTTTAAAACTTGGGCAATTATGCTCCCGATATTGCCTATACAAAAAAAGTCCTTATAGTGTAAATGTAGAGTCCTGGTGCTTTGCCTTGAATACAACAAATGCCATCTCAGTTATATAAATTTATACAGGTTAAAAAACAATGACTACGTTCTCCTTATACGAACGACAGCTCTTAAAGGTATTGCCCACACCGTACAAGCTTCTGGAAGGCTTTCTTGAAATCTTCATTAAAGATTGTGTAGATTAAAGGGTTAATAAGGGAGTTTATATACCCCAGCCATGCTAGGAAGTTAGACATGTCTTCTGAGATGCGACATGTTTCACAGGTATTAACAACAACTTCTTTTACAAAAAATGGGAGCCAGCAGATCACAAATGCCCCCAAGATCAAGCCCAGCGTTGTTGCTGCCTTTCGCTCTCTCGTGCTGGAGATCCTCTGCTTTTTCCAGGACTTCTCGTGCTTGGATTCAGACCTGGGGCTTCTTAGGGTGATGTTGATTTTATCAGAGCTGACCAGGGGATCTGAGGTCTTCTCTGTTGTGCTGGGCATTGAAGCTGATTTGGTGCTTCTTTCACCTGCATCCAAAAAGGCTTGTCCATTCACACCCTCCTCCCTCACGATCCGGCTGACGCTTCTCCTGTGAAATGTCTTTGCTGCTTTGTAGATCTTGTAGTAAAGGATCAGGATCAAGGCCAGCGGGATGTAGAAGGCGCCAAACGTGGAGTAAATGGTGAAAACAATGTGGTCGTGTTTGATGATGCATTCGTCCTCCCTGCTGGTTGTCTGGTGCCTCCAAAACAAAGGCGGCATGGAGATAAAAATGGATATGATCCATACAACTGCTATCATGATGCCAGCATGCTTAGGTGTCCTTTTCCGGGCATATTCCACGGCATCTGTGATCGCTCTGTACCTGTCCAAAGCAATGGCAGAGAGGTGCAAGATGGAACAAGTGCAGCACGTGATGTCCACGCTCAGCCAAATGTCACACACCACCTGCCCCATGATCCAGGTCTCCTTTACAATGTAGACAATGCTGAAGGGCATCACCAGAACTGCCACAAGGAAGTCAGTCACTGCAAGAGAGCAGATTAGATAGTTGGCGGGGTGGTGGAGCTTTCTTGTCACAATTATTGCAGTCATCACGAGAGAATTGATGGCCGTTGTCATTAGAGCAAGCACAGACAGCGTAATGGAAATGAGAATCTTGGATGTCGCCCATTTGAAAGGCTCTTCTGATGTACTGTTTTGTTCAGTTGAGTTTATGAAATCCATGTTCCCTTTTAAAGACGACCTTTACCCGTAGCAGTTACCTGTTGGAAAAGGAAAAACATTCAGATAACGCACCCTTGATTTTTGTAATCTTAAAAGACTGCAGGCCCTAAGCTCACAAGAAGTTCAGACTTATTATTAGAAATTATTCTGGCTCCAAACTCCAGCCTGTCTCCTCGAGTGGCTAAAAATACTTACTTCCCCTCCAGCTAAAAGCACTTATTCTGAATGCTTTGTAGAGGGGTCCTGAAACTGGTTAAATGTGAACAACCTCATCCTAAAGTAAACACTAATACTACTCTTAGGCTCGTGCTGTCCGCTCCACTAAGCAATGTAATGACTTTTGAAAACATTAATCCAGCAGGCATAATGCTTATTTTCCCCATATAAACTCATTTTCCCCCGTCAGTAAGTGACTCATTCCTCGTGTATTAGCCAAACATGGGATTTCTTAACTGGGACATAGTTTCAAAGAGAAAAAAGAAATGTGAAACATTGCCATATGTCCTAGGGTGACACTATACAAACAGAAGAAGAAAAACATGGTGTGATGAAAGTGTTATTTTATGTCTTCCTCTTACACTTCTCTAAAATGAAACAGCTCAATATGTTTTAAAGCTTCAAATGGTTCACTTATTGTCTAAGTGAAGTATTATACATGGGAGTCCTGAGAACATCTCTACTTTTCCACAAGTTTTGCTGTTCTGTGGTTTCTGCCAAAGAAAACTGCAGAAAACTTGGATGCTACTTGTTGTTGCTAATGACTCTCTCTATGGAAATAGCCTAACTCCTCCTATGGCTCTGCAGGAAGGGAAATGCAGGGAAATACTGATGAAACAAGTTCTTGGTTGTGTTCTGGGGATACGTTCTTATCAAGAAGAGCTTGATAAGAACCTGCAGAGTGCAGCTGGAGTTTCCAGCTTTTACTGTGAGTGACAAGCTCCGCTCTAAAGAGGATCAGATTTCATCCTCTAGTGAGTGTTGACCTGCAATTTCTTGTGTAAGATCTACTTGATGAACACCTAAGTGGGATTATCTCTGACAGGTTTTTTTGAGTGTAGCGAGTGAGTTGCACTTTTGCTACATTGGATGCCACATGTAGGGAAATATGTGAAGTTAGTGAATTTTTCTTTCAGAAATTTGGTTTCATTAATATAACTAAAGCTTTTTGATATTATGCTGGAGTGGCTGAAAAAGAATCTCATTTACTGTTTATAACCTTGGACCAACTCAGTCACTTGCTTTGATATTTTAACCCGGGCAGTGCTTAATGTGCTACTGACTGTGCAAAAATGTTTTTAGCACTGGTTGACCAACATTGTTGAATGGAAGCACAAAGAAAGGATATTTTATGTGGTGATATTTACATGTGCTGAGCAGATTCTTGTCCTGTACATGAGCTGACCACAATATGCCTGCTTTCTGTGTTCCTTTCTCTGAACTTGAAATATACTTTACACATGTAAAAACATACCTTTCATCATGTCAGTGTCACCTTAAAACTTTCTGAATTCCACACTAATTTCTATTTTGCAGATAGTTTTGTCTCTAGCTAGCTGCCTTCTAGGGAAAGAACAGCCACATATGCTATTATCTGGTGAATGTTCAGCCTCTGCTAAATAAATCTTCCTTTTCAAGCTTGTGCAAATACATAGGGGAAAAAAATTTTATTGGGAAAAACTAAGATATCTGTTGATATTCAGCAGTTGATCATACTTTAAAACAGTTACTCATTATAGTTAATCACCTTATAAATTTATAACTCTTTGGATATTAGTCCTTAATTGCAAGCAAGGAAAAAGCAATTTAGAGCTAATGAAAGCTGATTAATTGTTTTTGAAAGATTCTTCAGTTTGAGATCGTGGAGTAAGGAAGATAGCATGGTTAGATTTGTAAAAGTGGCATGTAGGAATAAAGAGTGTCCTTAGTGCTGCTGTGATTTGGAGTCTCTTTATGAGAAGCACAGTGGCAGAAATGTGCTGGCTTGCACATTTCTGTGCAGTGACCATGCCTCTCTGTGTGGAGGCAGAGCCGTGCAGAGGGCAGTGCTGCTGAGAACTACCAGGCACAAAATTTGGTGGCTTTCCTGGTCAGGTATCGTAGGGATCCTTTTCTAACTGGTGGGAATTTGTGCAGCTTTACTGGGTGATCATTAACTAAAAAGATTGTTCTATAAATATGTAGAGTTGAAGCATTGGCAGTATTTAAGGACTGCTGCTTCCTTCTCTTTTGATAATGGCCAGTGTGACCCAATTCTGGATTTTTTTCTTAAGTGGAACTCAGTTCAGTCATTTCCATGGCTGGCTTCTGTCCTCAGCAAGCAACCAATCCACTTTTAGGAGTATGAAGGATGATCCTGCAGACAGAGCACTGGATTAGGATGCTGGCCTCTGCCCCTCTGCTTTAGCCTTTCCTTGCCAATTCTGGAGCAAATTCATTACAGTGCTTCTGCTAATTCACTGTAAAACAAGAGGAATTCCCTGGAACCTTAGTTTGTTTATTCTTATTGCTTTCTCTTAGTAGCATGATTTCTCTCTTGTGGAATGGGTTTAGCAGTGAGTATTTTAAGCAAGCAACTATTTTCAGAAGAATTACTGCAGTCTAGATGCTTGTAAGGCTACTTGGTGGCAGCTCAGTGCCCCTCTTGTGGAATCTATCAGCTTATCACTGATAACTCAAATTCCATGGCACCTGCTCTTGCTGCAGATGGAAGTGTTGTCTTTTATTATTGCCTTTCCAATACTCAGCTGTTGTTGGAAAACTCTGGAAATACTTGAAATTTTGATTGCATTGCATTGTCCTGAATTTAAGGCTGTTGAAAATGGTATCTTGTCCTTTATTCATTATTATTTATGATTGTTGAACAGGAGCTCTGTAAACAAAGGAAACTGCTGTTCACCTAAGATAGCATGCCTCTTATCTTGGACACAGGAATATTATCATTTTGGAGGAATTAGCCACTTCTACAAATCTTTATTCCTTCCCTTCCAGATCTGGCATATTTAGGTAAGCTGAGTGTAAATACTTCCTTGTCTGTAAACACACACACACATATATCATCTTACTGATCGTGTTTAGAAGGCATGGATGAAAATGTCTGTGCAGCCTTATCACAAAAGTAAACACTGAATTTGTCTAGTGGCCACTCAAGAAAAATGGATGGTGTTTCAGCTTTCTCTGAGCAAGGATGTGTGCTATTAAGCCCACAACCTCCACATTTGTGACTAAGATTTACAAAGTAACAATGTAATTTCTCTTGTTCAACAGCCTTAGTCTGCCCTTCCAAGTTTGGAAAATAGTACTATTCTGCCTTTGAAAACCTTTGGGAAAGGCATCATCAGTCTGCTGTTTGGGCTTTTGAATGTAGACTGAACTGCTAGAAATGTACAGCTCTTGATTTTTGGACCTTTATTGCTTTTTTCCTTTTAATATTGCTTTAAGCATTGGCAAAGAGAAAACTTGCTGATTAGGTTTCAGATACAGGTTTTCTGAGAGTGCTGGATGAGGTGGGAGAAAGTGTTTGCTTTTTCTCCTTATGGGTTCATTAGAAAAATGTATCTTAATTAAAATAAAGTAACAGTAATAAGACAACAAAATAAGCAAGGGATTGAATTTAGGGCGTTTAAATGGCTACAGGCAGCAACAGCAGCCTTTGTGCTTTAAGTAAACACAAAGTTGTGCCAGGACAGAGAAAGCTCCAACTTTTCCACCTTCCACCAGGCTTCAGCTGACTTAGAAACGAAACACTTCTCTTGCCAGCAGGAGTCCCTTGCTCTGTTGGCCACTCTGACTTGCAAGCCAATTGGATCTAAAATTTTTTATGAGGCTTTATAAACATGTACAAATCCTTTCAATGTGACTGTGCGTCTTTAGATACTGACCAAGTGATGTACTAGTGACAATTTGCTTCATCCATCATAGTAAGTGTGAGTAGAGGAAAGTATTGTTGCTTTGGATTAAAAAAAAATGGATTAAGAAAGATGAGCTTGTACTTGGATCTGAGAGGGGACGTGTAGTTAGAGCTTGAACCCCAGTGTCCCAACAGAGGAAGAATGTCACTTGATTCTTGGTGTCCTTAAATTCTTTCCTGCCAGTAACTCTTGCTGAGGCTCCTAAAGCCACAGTGCATCTCTGGGACAAGGCAGGGAAGTTTTGTAAAGATTCCTTGCCAGCTGAAGGCTGCTGCAGCAAACCTGCCTTTCCTGGAATGCAAAGTAGATGTCTGTCAGCAGATTGAAGTGTGAAGCAGAAGTTGCAAGGTTGCCAGTTCTCCTTACCCAGTCTGCATTTCTGCATGCTCAAAACCTTATTTTTTCTTTTTTTTCCCCATGTATCTGCAACTTAGAGGTAGAGTTATTTCCAGTTCTTATGCTGTCAGCAAATATTTGTATATGCATGCTGAAGTAATGCTTAAGATTCCCTGTTTGGGTGATGCTGTCCAGTCCATGGAACTGTGCACAGTCTGGACCTGAAATGTATTGACAACTGGAGGAATATCTTAAAAGCTATTTAGGTTTTGCTGTATGAGTCTCCACAAACTGGAGTTATTTATAATTTCCACTTGTAAAAGGTCACAACAGACCTAGAAACACAGATGACAAATAACTGCAAAATTGCAGATAAATCAATTGAACTAATATCAACTAAAGATAATGTGGAATTCTGTCCCCCAAGCACGCCTCAGGAGAAGCACAGGCAAATAAATAGGCTTTGCAGCACACCCTGAATACCAATATAACACAGGAAAGAAACAAATCTGAGTCCTGGAGGATAGGTACCTCCATGTCTGAGCACAGGTGCTCTGATTTCTTACAGAATTGCAGTGGAAAGTACTTTTCTGTGCCTTGAAGCTGGATTTGGTGCTTTTATTAGCTGTGTAACAGTCTTGAAAGTCCTTCTGTTGGCAAAAAGATGTTTTGCAGTATTCTTTGTGTCAGGCACAACAGAGATTATGCTTGCTTTAAATTTTCTGGATGTCTCTTTAAATTCCTTCAGCCAGCAGAAATAATCTCAAATGGCTAAAATGACAAAGTCTGATATTACCACCCCAAATGTCTGCTCTGTCATGTTATTGCTCCTGGAGTAAAATCATCAGAGCTAGGTAGTACTTCCACTGAAGCAGCTGAAATGCAAAGTCTGAAGCCTTCCTTGAGCTGCCAGGGAAGGGGAATTTGCCCTCTGCCACTGGGTGCTGACAGGAGAGATACAAGAACCAACTCCAGCAGGACAGGAATGAAGAGAGTGCTCTCTGGTAGAAGGGAAGCTCTGGAATAGCTCTGTCCTCATCTCCCTGGTGTAATTAGCTCACCTTCACGTTTCCTACTGTGATTCCTCTGCCAGGTTCTCTGCTTGTGTCCCTGGGGCTGCAGTGTAGTCCCATGCTGCCTGTTAAGCCTGCCTGGAGGGTCCCTCCCCTGCTTGTTGTCATCATATCTGTAGCAACGACTGCATCTGCTTATGAGGAAGAATGTGATGTTCAGAGGGTAATTATGCATTCCTTGCTGCTTCTAACATTGAAGTTAAGGGTTTGGCTTTCTGTCTCCTTTTGGAAAATTAGTCACTTGCCTGTGTTTGCTCTCTATCTCATGTCCCTCTGCCATCTGTTTTAATCTAGCTGAGGGGTGTGGGGAGGAGGGAAGGAGGAGCAGCAAGAACACAGGATGATGGACTTGCTTATACAACACATGACTCCCAAATCCAGCTTCAATTCTTGGGTGGTCACAGAGTGAACCTGTTATGATTTGACAATTTTTGGCTGGAGAAAGAGAGAATTTCATTTCCCTATTCGTAGTTCTCCAGAAGAGATGGCAGTGATTTGTTTCTGTATTTCACTAGACGAAGGGTTTTGGTTTCCTTTCTGATTTGAGGCTGGTCTGAACCCCTGGTCCAGATCTCTCAGGATGATGGCCTGGCTGGTTGTCTGTTGCATTTCATATGTTGTGGAAGAGCCCCAGGGGACCAGGTCCTGGACAATAGTGCCCATGGGAGCTGCTTCCTGCCATCTTTTCTGCTGCTGATGCTCACAGCTGTTTAAATAAATGTAAGGCATAATGTTTGAGCACCTCATCCTCCACACGAGCAGGATGACATGTTCATGATGGCAAGTTCCTATAAAGACAAAATCCCATGTAACCACCAAGTGGCCACCACCCTGTGCTTAGAGGCACATATCCCCTTGGGCTTGGGGCTGGGATCTGAACTTGAACCCTCCACAACATAAGTGGGCCACTCTCTTCCCATCCCTATTTGGTATTCATCCTTTTTTTTAAATTTTTTGTTTGTAATGTATCAAAGAGGTGGCTAATCACCCATTTTTTAATCTAATTTGTTCAACTAGCTTCTTACTAGGCAGGAGTGGCTTGTTTTCATTCTTATAAACTAAATTTGGTTGGAAATGCAGAATGGCTTTGCCTGTGTTCCAAAAAACTGCCTTTTCAGGTAAGGGCTTGAAACCTGTAGGAATCACAAAGCTGGAGCAATGAGGTTGAGAGGCAGTTTTAGTTTGCTTGAACAGTCATAAAATGCAGCCTTGTTTCTCCCACTTCCCACTCATCCTTATGCTTTGAGGCCATGTGTTCTTTGACAGCCCTCTGAAAACACTTGTGTGTGCAGCTGCAAGTCCCAAACCTCCTTCACTGACAGACCTGCCTCTGAAACTCTTTTACAAGAAGGAGGTTCAGTAACAAAACAATTAATCTTTTCAAATGTGTGCCTGGAAAAGACCTCTATCTCAATCTACAATATAGGAAAACATAATGTTCAGACTATACCCTGGTCCAACAGTTGGGGAATTATTTTTCTGCTATGTGATCACTAGGACAGCTTTGAGGGAGAATTGGTCTCAGAAGAGTTTGTTGGAAGAGGAGTGAAGGTGACATGTCCCTGTGCTCCTCCTCTGCAGCAGGATTCTGAACAGCACAAGTCTGTGGCTGATCAGTTAAGAGAGAAGGCAAAATTCACTTAATCTGTAATCTCATCTCTGACTAGTTTTTGGAGACTGGTGCTATATTTTAGATAGTAATTGTCTTACTGCATATTTCCCAGCGTCTTTCTCTGTACTTCTCACTGTGTCATTTGTCTTTGTTCTAGTCCTCACCTGATTATTTTGGAGGCTGAAGGTCTTTTCCTCTTGATCTTATTATCCATATGGCATGAGATAATCTTATCAGATGTAAACTCTGCATTGGGTTTGCCCTAAACAGCACTTCTCTAATATTTCCTTCATCAGGACTAACTGAAACTATTTGGGTTATTTCCCCTGAATGATGTGCACGTAGCCCTGGCCAAGAAGTACTTAAAGCAAAACAAATAAAACAGTCCTTAAAGCTGCTGATTTTGGAATAGGGAGTGATATTAAGAGCATCAACCTTTTATAGGAAGTAGAACTCAAGATGTTTTTGGTTTTTTTTGCTCAGTCTCCATGGGAAAGACACAAAGGAAAGCTGCCAGAAAAGCAGGAAGAATTTGTGGAAAGGTTTTTCAAAGTGATGCATCCATGGTACAGGGTTTTGTTGTGGAGGAATGTTTGGTTTCTTCCTTTCAGACAATGCTTTTCCACCAGAGGATGCCAGACTGCCTTGCCTTGACTTCCACTTACCTTGATGACTTGTACATTTAGGTTGGGGGCTGTCTTTCTAAAATCCAGATTCTGCGCCTTCAAGCTTGGATCTGTACTAACCAGGACGTGATTTTTGCTGTACTCTGCATGGAGTGTCACAGTGCTGGTGGTACAATGCAGAGAACTATTCTTGTACTTGCTTTCTCCTGCATAGAGGCAGAGCAATAATGTGGGCAGGTAACTGATCAGACTTTGCATGAGCACCACAGGATAAACAGGAAGTCCTCATTTGCTACTTTCATGTGCTTTTCCAGTTGGGTGGAGTTTTTGTTGTTGGGAGCATTTTTGTTGGTTTGTCTGGTTTTAATTTTTGTTTTTTAAAGAGATTTAAATCCTAGCATTGACACAACTGAATATTTTAGCCAGAAGAATTATGTTCACTCAGTGAATTGGCATAAATGCTAATGGCAGAAACCCCATTAGTTCCAGGGCTGTTTAAACCATCTGTGTCTTGAGATCTGGGATGCAGCTATGCTGGCAACACTTCCCTAGTGAAAATTGGGCTTTAGCTTTCCTCCTTTTCACAGTTTCCAACCACTCTTCAGCTCTTGAGCTTGCCTTTCTTTTTACTTCAGTCTCCTACTGCACTGCAATGTGGTTCTCTTTAAAAGCACCAGCATTAGGCAGAATAAGTCCCAGGACAGCCTGAATGAAATCAAGTGTGTGGTGAGGAGAACTGTGGAGACAGGGGAGAGTACATCATGTGCAAGAGTTGTGAGGAGCACTTGAGGAAGTGCAATGGCTGGGAAGGAGGGCTGCTGGAGTATTTGCACGTGTCTGTATCCCACACTGGTGCTGAATTGCACTGAAATGAAACAAATCCAGCAACTTCCCGGAGGGGCTAAGATGCATCAAGTGGCACATCCGTGCGGTGCTGTGGAAGCCAGCGTTTTCAGAGATCTCAGGGATTTCTGAGATTGATTTTTTGTTTCCTTGGCTCAGCGTGTGTCTGCAGCAGTGAGGATGAGAGGAAGGCAAACTGGAGCAGCTGCCACCAGCCCAGACTGGCAGCTGATCTGGAAATGTCTTGTGTGTGGTCAGGACTGGGAGCCCAGTAAAATCTCCCAAGATCCTATTTTGTCTGTGTGGTCAGCTGCCATCAAATCTTGCTGAATAATTCCAGGAAACATTCAGCTTTGGGGGTATTTTTAGGGGTACAACACTTTCCAGAAAGCTTCTAGCAGCAGGACAGTGTAAAAAGTGTCCAAACAGAGAAACAAGGATTTATTTATCTTAGGAAGCTTTCTGAATCTGCCAGGTCTCTTGTTGTAGAAGCTGTGATTACTAAATAATTTTCTAAGCTCTCTAATGCTTTGTGAACTCGTTTTCATTTCTGATAGAAAAATAACAGACTGTCACACACAACTTTTTTCCTTTGCATAATTCAGATGTAGTTGTGACACTTGACACACAGCACAGATGACTGTGAATGACTCCTAAAATTTAAACAGATGATTCAGAATTAATTATGGAAACCAACCTTATAGTTGTCCCAGGAATTCAGTACAGATGATCATTGTCTAAGAAGATCACCCAGCTGTCTAAGAAGATCCCCAAAACTTCTCATTGATAAAGCAGCTAAAGAATCTTGAATGATAAACTAAGGAAGTGTTTCAAAGTTTTTGGTTTTTCTGTTGTTGATTTTTTTTTTTCCTTAGAGAATCTATTGATGTTGGCTTTCTAAGATCTTTTAAAACATAACTTTATGATTATTAAAGCCTTCAGCACCGCATAGAAGTTTTGGTAAAACTTTGTCCTAGGGATTCTTGAAGGCAGCACTTCAGCTCTTTTTTTCCTGAGGAAGAAAAACCCTATGCAGTTTCAAAAGAGGGTTCTGCGAGTCTAACTTTTAGCTTTAGATTGTAGTCATACCACAAAGAGGAAATAATTCTATCAGCTGATTTCTCCTTAAGATGTATGCTGAGAAAATGAAATCTGTGCTTTTATATGATAAAAATGTTTCTTTGAAACTTGGTGCATGCTTGCAAAGTGTTTCAATATATTTCATGACTGTTAAAAAAAAGCTGTTTGACTGTGCTTGCACATGATGACATGCCATATTAGTTTGGTTGTGAGAAGAAGCATTAAACAGACAGTGTCTAATTGCCCAAATCCACAGAAGGCACATCCGTGCTCTGAACTGCTGCAGGAGAGTTCAGAAGACCTCCAGTGGATTCTCAGCAATTGCAGACTTTCTGTGTCCCCTGTTGTTTCTGAGAGAGATCAAGATTGTAAGATGTGCTTTCACATAATAACATGGTAAAAAGCAAGAGTAAAGGACAGAGGCAAATGGTTAAAGTTCTGATCTTCAGAGACTGGAAAAGGCCTGGAAAAATCAAAGGTGAGCCCTTGCTTCTGCTTGATCTGGCTTGTTTGCTGTGTATGGGAACAACAGCACTGCTGGAAATGATGAATTCCTTTCCCTGGGTTGCTTACAGCCCAGCTGTCACACTGGGATGCTGGAGGATTTCCCTATGGACTACAGCATGAAAAACTATTTTTATACTATGAGATTGGAAAAGACCAAATTATAACTTCAAAGCTGTCTGCTCAAAAATGTTTTTTCAATTTTAACCTCTGAAGCTACTGAAATTTATGGAAAAAGGCTTTTAACATTTTCACATCAACAGTGTTGACAAGCAATGTGAACTGTAATATACAGGTTCTCACATTGCTGCCCTTGTGTAGGTACACACGTGTATATTACATCATATTTTTCCCCATCGTTTCTGTATTTTCTATTTTAGGAAGTTATCATTGAAAACTACATTTCCTTACTGTTCAAAATGCTTCTTTGCTCTTTGAAGCTGAAGAATGTTAAAATGTTAACTGTTCTGGAAAGGAGCAATGACCAGATTCAGGGAAGTGCCCACTTCTGTATAATAATACCTTGGGGTTTTTTTTCTTCATTTCAAGTTTTCCCATTTTCAGCTGATAAACGCTGACATCACATTCTGTGATTCTTTTTCCTCTTTGTTTCTTTATTCACGATCTTTTGGATAATTCCCTCTCCTAAGTCCCAAGGGTTAGACACTTACTTAAAAAGACACAGGTGCTTATGTATGCATAAATTAGGAGGATGCTCTCTCTAATCCGACCTGAGTTTCTAAGGCTTCAAGTAAGACTGAAGAGAAATTACCAGACCACCAGCTGTTGGAACAGGAAAAAGGGATGTGGTTGCCAGCATCTGAAGAAATTATATGTATTTTTACATGGAGGCTCCATCTGTTTGTACTTACTTAGCTCTGAGATTGAGGTTCCAACACCATTAGCTGCAGTTCCTGACCTCTACTGCAAGATTATTATCCTTTCTTATAATTCAAAGGGATTGTTTTAGACCCAGGCATGCGGTCACTGTATTTTCCACCTGTAAAGAGTTTGAGTTTTTTTGTTATCTCTGTTTCTGAAAATATCTCCTAAAGAAAAACAAAACAACAAACCATTAGGCACTAATTTAGTCCATGCAGCAAACTTTATCCTAAAATCTTAGAATCGGTTGTGTGGGAAATAACATTGTATTATACATTTACACATTTTCTTTTGATTACTGCAGAATGACCTGGTTTGACTGCAATATACTGTCAGTATTCTCTAGTCACTAGATAATAGGCAGCACTGTGTGGAAGAAAACTGAAAAGACATAACCATTCATTCATCAACTATTCTAAGTCCAAGTTCAAATATTAATTTGGACAAAAACCCCTATAATGAACAGCATAGGAGCTTTCAGAAAATTTGTGATTTGAGGTAGTAAAGTTTGTGATT
This sequence comes from Thryothorus ludovicianus, assembly GCA_013397245.1. Classification (NCBI taxonomy): domain Eukaryota; kingdom Metazoa; phylum Chordata; class Aves; order Passeriformes; family Certhiidae; genus Thryothorus; species Thryothorus ludovicianus. The sequence continues at coordinate 88,349 of VZTB01012665.1, forward strand.
TGTAGAGGTAAAAATGCAATGTACTGAAGTCCTTGCTTCTCTATTATTTTCAGCTAGTAGTGGAAAAAATGCTGCAGACCTTTAAATACCATGAAGGTTTCTCTTATTTCAGTTGTAGATAAGATATTTTGTGGAAAGTAGGTGCAGAAGAACACTGAAGAAAGAAGCAAAATCCCCCAAGCCCCAGAAAAAAAACAACCAAATAGAAAACAACAAAAAACCACCACAACAAATCAACCCCCAAAAATAAAATTTGACTACGTCTTACAACCATCAAATATGGCACAGGATCATTAGATTAACCTTTGTTATGATGAAAAGCATTGCTGTAAGATGTTTTTCTGCTGTATTTAATGGGATCAGCAGGTTTATGCTCCTTATTATGTTGAAATGGATAAAGATTTTAATTTAGATAAATGGGTACCTGACATGGTCTGTTGTGGTTGTTTTTTTTTTATATAACTGCTGCTTTTATGTGAGCTTCTGACTTCTGTGATGATTAGCAGATAATTACTTTTCCTGTAGTGAGCAGTGCTGAGTTTGGGTGGCAAGAAGGAATTTTGCTCTTTGTGTGGATGTTGCAGCAGGAATGGTGGAGCCGGTGTCCATGTGGGTGACCCTGGATAAAAGCAGCTGCACCTGCCCAACTCAGAGAACTTGGCTGCCCTTTTTGGTTTGCCTCTGCCCGATTTAGGGAACTGTGTCAAAATATGCCTGTTCAGGCCTGTGAAAGAGGTGAATCTGTTTAAATGCTAGAGGTTGCTATTCAGTTGGGAGAAGTTGGTATCGACACCAAAAACTGTTTTGGAAATGTCCCTGCTGGATGCCAGAGCAGGACAATACAAATCAAGCAACTGTGCTGGCCCCTTCCTACCTCCCTGAACTGAATTCTCCTGTACCAGGGCACCTCTTTGCCACCTTGGCATGCACCCTGCTCACCCCAGATCCCCTGTGCACTGCAGGGTCCAGCAGCTGGTGCCAAGCAAGGTGGTGGGATGCCTGCTGATCCTTTGTGACTGCTAGGGAATCGTGCTTCACAGTGTACTAGGAGAGCTTGGTGAGGGAATGACTTCAGCATGTGAAATGGACAATCCAGCCCTTGTGCTTTGCAAATATATTGAAAACTGTCAGCTCTGCAGATAGTCCTGGGATGGAAAGATTGGATTCAGGTGTAAAATGCAATATCCAGCACCAATCATCTGTCACAGCTTCCAGTTGTTCTTCCTTCAACCTGAGTCTGGGATACTTTAATCACACTTATTTAATTTCATTCAAGGTTTCTCGGATGCCACAGCACGGAGTGCCAGTAGTGACCCCCAGAAAGCTGCAGAACCACTCAGAAATAACAATGCTCAGTATTTACAGGTGTCAGCATGGGCAAATGCTTGCACATTGCTCGAGGTAACCTTTACAAAGACAAGTAATGATAAGAAGTTTGAATCTCTGAGTGATTGGCGAAGCCTCAGGGAGCTGCTATCAGCAGCGCTGTGTTCAGGGGCACAGCAGGTCCTCCTTTCTTCTCTCATCCCCTCCTGTTTGCATAATGAAATGCAACGAGAAGGGGGTTTGTTCATCAGATGCTTTGAACACAAGGCAATTATTTATCAGTCCTTTTCCCCCCTGTAATTCCTTTACAGCTGAAAAAAATAGATGCACTCCAGCTGGGGCTCTTTGCCCTGTGCCACTGATGGTCTCATACACTTTTTTTATGTCTGGCTGAACAAGTGCCAGATCAAGGCTTAGGGTCTGTAAGCCTTAATAGGCTTTAAGATAAGAACTGTTTGTTACTTAATAAGCTATCTTTTTCACTTTAATATGATTAAAAATCTGTTACTGCCATGATAGTTGTTACAGAATACCCAGAAGGAGGATATTGACCAGTCTTTGAATTACAAGAAGTTGGTGTCTTTGTGGCTTTTCTTTTGCTTACATGCAAGAGTAGGGAAGAGGTGTTTTTGACTTTTTTTTTCAGCTGCTGGGAGTGTGCTTTCTTGGGTTTTTGTGTGGAAGTATGCCTGAGAAGGAAGCTGGGCTGCATCAGTGATGGCATTGTGCTAACAGAAGTCTGCAGAATAATTGCTGAGACATCTGTTTAGGAAATTGGTGGCAGGGGGGCTCTTCACTTGCTTGACTCTGTGGCACAACAAAGTTATTTTCCACTCTGGAACTGAAGGAAGTATTTGGGTTTTTGACTGCCGCTGTATGAGAGACTTGTAAGAACAGTAACAGCAGTTACTTCTTCATCTCCATGTGTTGGCTGCATTGCAGGTTGCTAATAAAAGTGGTGTTATAGATTGCAGTGGCTTATATGTGGGAATAGGTCTTTTTATATTCTCAGTTCACCATGGATGATGTTTACTACATTTGCACTTTTAAAAACAGTTATGTAAAACCAGCAAAAGGTGTGTCAGAGGAAAGGCAATTGATGTTGAAAAGTTTTCATAAGCTGTTTTATTAAGTATTTATCTGTGTGGTTTCAGGGCAGGTAGTCTGAAAAGTGACTGCCTTTAAGAATGTCACAAATGCTGCTTGGGACTGCTGGGAGAGCACTATTTGGAACATTTATCTATCAAAACAAGAGACTGACGAGCGCAGGAACTTTCTTCTGACTACAGTAAAAATGCCAGCCTGAGCTGCTCTTGCTGTTTCAAGCCTTTGCTTTTCATTTAAAATTCTACTGCCATTTGATGAGAACATTAAAGTCATGCTCAAATTCTGTGTCCTGCTCAATCAGGAGATTTTTAATTCCTGTATGCATGCTGCAGATTCTAGAGAACTAGCAATTCAGTTTTTAGGGAGTGAGGAATCCATATGTCTCCTTCTGGACCTGGTTTTGTGTGCTTAGAAATTATATTATACTGGCAATAAAGAAGCTTTTAGTGCTAATGCTGTAGTCACATATAAGAGAGTTTTAGAAAAGACAACAGCCATACTGCTTATATTTATTGACTTTAGCCAAAAGATTCAGCTGCTTGCTTTTCCTCAAGGTCTGTTTATGACCAGAGAAAAGCTCATAAACATCTCCTGTTCTCCATGAAACTGGATAAAAAAACCTCATGCATCAATTTCTTGAGAAACCCTTTCAACATCTAGGTGACTTCCTGCATACCTTTAAAGAACATTTCATCTTGCCTAGATATTTAAATCAAATGAGTCTCAGCGTTAGGAAATGTGATCATTAAGTATCTAAAATTGAAGTGATTTAAAAGAATGAAATGTAGTTAAATAGTATTTTCCTATTCTGCTATATTGCAAACAGTATGTCACTGTATTTTTTTAATTGTATTTTTAATATTTAGGCTTAATTGTGCACCTGTTCCTCTAGGCACTAGTGCAATTTTCCTACTTGTACATGAGGACTTAATGAAATAAACCTTCTCTGTCAAGGAGATGTAACCCTTCCTTCAGAACATAGAATTATGACATGAATAATGAGTGGCAATGGAAAAGTCGCATACATATAAATTTAATTATCCATTTCTTGTCTTTGAACATCTGGATTGCCAACAACACATGGCACTTAAAATAGTTTTTGGGTTTCTTTATTTTATTAATCATTTAGATGTTTGATAATATTAGCAGTAGAGTATCTATGAGTAAGGAGAGAAGGTGAATAATTCCTGGCCCCCATTTCTTTCCTCATCCACTAGAAACACAGACACTAGCAAAGTTAAAGACAAGATTTTTACCTTTTTGCTTCAGCTGCAAAGAAATGTAAAAAATTGCTGACTTAATCCCCCAGGAGAGATCGAATAAGTACTTTCCTTTTGCTCTAGTGGCAAAAATGTCTTGAAGTAAAGCTGAGCTCAGTCCCTTGTTTCACAGAGCTTTTAGAATACCTTTCCATGCAATTTGACCAAATGCTCCCGCTTGGCTGCCTTTCCCAATCCCTCCCAATGCGAGTTGGTCGCACTTCCCTGCCAATCTCTGCTCAGTCTGCCAGTAGTCTGAGCCACGAGCAGTGTCCATTAGTTCTGCAGCACAGAGCCCAGCAGCAAATCCTTCCTGATGCATCTCCTGGGGAGCAGATTTGCCTCTCGAGCCTGCTGCTTCTGATCTGTCAGGTAGAAACCCAGCCTAAGCGCGCTGAAAGCTCACAGAGGACTTTGTGAGCTCTTGCTTGAACTTCATGGGGTGATTTATTAAGCCTGGAGAGCCATTTGGAGATGTGATGGGTGTCTAGGATGCTGGAAAGGTGTCTGAGACAAGGAGCTTGCCATTAAGAATGACATACGAGTTTCAGCAGCATTTGCATTTGTATGTTTTTTTTTATCTTGAAGCAATTATGGTTTCACCCAGGTGTGGTAGTGTAGGAGGATTTTTGAAGGTGCAAGCTGGAGACCAGGGTGCAAGAAATTTGCACCAGTTCTTGGGAGCCTTGATGAATGCTGAAATCAAATGCTGATCCTGTAAATTGATTCACCACAATCCCCCTGCCAAAATGTGCCTCCTTCCAGGAGAAGCCATCCAAGTGCCTTAAACATCTAAAGCAGGCATTCAGACATGGCAAATCAATGTTTGCCATGACTTCCATAAGGCTGCAGTAATTTTCTTAGTTGCTAGTGAAGAGAGAGAAGAGTGAAGTTGCTAGAGAAGAGAGCTGAGTATAAATAAAGAAAATTTAGCTGGCCAGCAGGTGTAAACATCTCTCCAAGTAAAGCCAAATTCTTTGATGAAGTACTGCTTGGTGTGTTTCAGGATAACAAGACAGAAGGAGACTCTTGGGTTTTATCCTAGCCAAGGCAGAGCTACAGGAGGAAGATCTCCTACGTAAACAGGTGTAGCTCAAGAATCTACTCAAGAAAGACAATTTTTGTGGAATTTCCTTCCGAGTTTTATATACTCTAGTAAGAAAATATTTTTCTCCAGAAACAAGAGTGTGGCTGAAAATAATTCTGGCATAATAATAACAACTGTGTTTCAAAGGGCAATGGTCTTCTCCTTTTCAAATTAACTTAGTCCTTAACTTGAAGGTTGATCCCTTTTCCATTTCACATGGCTGAAATTAAAACTGTGGCACATATTTGATTCCACAGCTGTTGGCAAGAGCTATTGTTTGGAAGCAGTGGGACCAGAGCAGACACTCTTCTGCCAATGATGACAGATGACCTAGCTCCAGATGAGGCATCACCAGTGTTGCTCCTAGGGTAGATTATCCTTGCCACAAAGGGACCTGGCATTATCCTCAGTGTACTTAACACCTCAAGAAGCAAAGCAAGCACATGAAGTTCAAGAAGGAAAGTTGGAATAATCTGTGTAGTTTGTAGGCTGTCTTCAAGCACATTTTACATCATCAGCTTCTTCTCTTAGGCTGAGCTTTACATTGAGTGATCTTGTGTTTCTTAGCAGAAGCTACATTAAGGATTAAAAGTAAAAACATTATTTTTTTTTTTTCTGTTGGAGAAAGGTATCCCTAGGCCTAAGCTTATGGTAGTGGGGAGAGATCCACAGCTGATGTTTATTCTCACTCTGTGGTACCTTGCTTGAGTGTATGGACAAAATAAAACCTGTCTGTGTCTGTCTTTGCACTGATGACACTGGACTTGGGGACTGGGAAAGTCAGATTGTTCCCAAAGTGAACTCTGTTCCCTTTGGGAAACTGCCCATTTATAAACTGGAGAGGAATGGTCCTATTATAAATCCCAAAGGAAGAAGCTTCAGGGAGCACCCTGTCTCCTTGTCAGTGCTGGTCAAAAGGATGAAATGCAAGTCACTCAGGAGGTGTGTGGGAGTGACAGCTGCCTCATGCACCTCTAGCATGGCTGGAGGTGGTGTTTGTCTTCCCATTGCTTCTTCATCTGTGAGCTGCGGCTTGAAAACCCCATGGGGAAGCTCAGAGAAGCTTTTCTCCCTGGAGGACCTTCTGCTGTGTTCAAAATTTAAAAAGTACCATGCTGGAGCTTTAGAGAGCAAGCTGGAAGTAAATTATGACAAATCAATTAGCTACGAGTGCTGTTCAGAGAGTGTTTTGGATTGAAATAGGCACCTAAGAGCATGAAGTATTCTGTCAAATCATTGAACATAAGGGTGAAAAATGGAGGGAGTCCATTTTAATACACATGTTCAGCCACATTAATTAGAGCAAACTGATGATTTTCTTCTGCTGGGAGATGCTGAGTCTGTACTCTCAAAAGAAAATCAGCTCTTTAGAGGGAAAATCTCCAGGCTCCACTTATGACTGTGAGATTTCGCTACCCATGTGTCATGTTCCACATTGGGAGCACTGGGGGAAAGTAACATTTAAATTCACAAATGGTGGGATTTAACTGACTAAATGCAGCCATCTAATCCTAATTGTCACCCTACACAAGGGAAGCAGTCATCTCCAGGGCAGAGGTACTCTCAGCCTGAAGTAGCTGTCTTAGTTGAGTCAGGTGAGTTATGCCTGGACTTGCTTTTTTCTCCCCACTGGTTGTAAAGGGACCTGGGAAGACTGACTCAGATATAGAAGAGTACAGTGTGGCCCTTTAGAGCTAAAGGAGATGGACCCTTGCCCAAGAGATCAATAGTAGAAAGTCCACAGATAAATTTCCAAGCAGAACCTTTGTCATGTCCATTGCGGTGTTACACAGTAGTCAGAGAAGGTTGTAGACATGGCACAAAAATTTCAGAGCTGCAGTGGTTCATCAGTGAAGACAACCAAAAGACCAGGGCATGCAAGGAATGTTTTTTAGGATGTTTGTAGCTATGTCAACATTGAGATGACCTCTGCTGGGGAATTTATGCCATTGGGGTTCACTAGCTGTCTTTACACCCTTGTAAAAGGCAGCTCAGAGGAAAAGCAAGAAAACTTTGGCTTAATCTCATTTCAGCCTGTTTGTATTACTCTTAGAAGCCAGGTGCTTTCCTGTAATGCTGCTGGCATTAAAATTCTCCTTTTCCCTCTCTCTTCTAGCTGGAAAATCTCATGTGGTGCCACCTGGATTTCATCTTATTGGCAATAATCAGTTTCCCATAAATGAGAATATGGGAATATAAGATGTGAGGTAATGGCCCTATTTATGGAACTAAAGAACTTTCAGTGAGTCTTCAACAATGTAATTACAGTCTAAAAGAATTTACTTATTTTTAAAATGTACCATGGACATAGGCACGTGTTGAGGGTCTGTGTCTAGAACAGAAAAAGTTGGCTATTTCCCTATATTAAACTATAAAAGCACTTCTATCTTCAAGGACATAGAGCTGCAAGCTGCTAAATATATATTTTTTTTGAACCAATATGTGTCTCTATAAAGACAATGAATTGTGACTGCCTTCTCATCTTGCACAAAGAACAATAAGTCTTAGAAGGCAGAAGCTTTAAAGATTGGTACTTAATTAGAAAGTGTCCTAAATGAAAAGTCAGCGTTTTAATAAATTTCCTCCAGGATGAAAGAAATGTCTCTCAAAGGAAATTGCAGCAGCTGTGTGAGTATTTGGGATCACTGGGGAGACCTTGGCATTTGAAGGCAGAGAACTTTAACTGTGAAGTGTTTGCTTGGTAGTTTTGAAGAATGCGTCTGTGTGCAAACGGTGTGTGTGCATAACATTGAAAGATGTCTATAAACACATAGATATACAGAGGCTTTTATACACACTAAAAAATCCCAAAACAACTCCCTCCAAAAACAGGAATAGGCATCTTTCTGAGTAGCACTGGTGGGTGGGAGGGGAGGTGGTAGCAGAAGTTGTTGTAGGGATTTGTGAGGAAACAGCACAGCCTGAAAGGGATAACTGGAGCCAAAGATGGGACCCCTGATTCCCAGGGCTGGGAATCCTGCATAAAATCATACCTTCATTGCTGGTGGGACTTCTGAGAGTTTGGTGCATGCCATGGGTCCTTGACAAAGCAAAAGCTATCAGGGATGGAGGGAAGTGGGGAAACTCCTCCCAGCAGCTGTTCTGTGGTCCTCTCGGACACCATGGCTTGGTGTTCCCAGCTCATGGATTCCAGCCTGCCCTGGGCCAGATGAGGTGCAGTGAAGAGGTGCCTGTTCCCTCTGCCCTGCTGCCCCCACCTGCTGTGCCCACAGCATTTTGGGGAAGCCTAATGGGGCAGGCTCGGAGCCATCCTCCCCGTGTGAGTTTTGGTTACCTCACCCTTCCCACACCAATACCACTGTGAGTAATTTCCAATGGCTCTCACATCCTTCCTCCTAAGTGATCCATGAATAACTTGGAAAAGCTCCTTTGGGCCATTATTTTAAACTGGCAGTTGTGAGTGATACTGCTGTGGGAAGCTGGTACACAGTGTCTTGCACTCTCTTTATGACCCAGCTGATCCAATATGCTGGTGCTTGCGATGGGCTTCAAGGGACTTTGATACTTAGTCTGTGTTTGAAGTCATGTTTGTTCCTAGCACTTTTTGTAATTGAACAATTACAGAAAGTTACTTTTGGTAATGTAGGCTGCTAGTCTGGCATCCTGGTAGTTTCAGATCAGTTAATACTAATTTTCTTAAATTAACGTAAAATTTATTAAGCCAAGCAACGTCCTGTATGAGTTTATTCCTCAGTTCAGGCAGAAGTATTTTATAAACTTCTCTGCAGGAAATGTCCAATTGAGTTGTTAAAATTTCGTGCCAGGTCCAAAATTACATTAACTGTTTTTCTAGCATGACAGGGTATTGTTGAAGAAACATCTGTTCTGAAAGGCTTATCAAATTTTTACCCCCTCATCACCAGATTAGGTCTTGTCTTGTTCATTCAATTGTGCTGCCAGACAATTCACTGCAATTTTCTGCTCGTTTCTTTGTCCTGGAGTTTGGGATTTAAAGGTTATAAGTACTAGGCTAGTAGGAAGCCTTAGTTTAGTAGGAGAGATATAAATATCTCCTGCATCATAGCACTCTTGATAATATTGGTAAGCAGAAGACTTTTCTTCATTATCAAGTAATGCAGTGAATGTTTCCATCTGATAAGAGTCCTTGAGTTGTTGCTCCATACATCCTTGAGCTCCTGCATTGCACTGACAGCTTTGTATTACGAGTAAGGAGAACTTTGGGAGTTACTGTGCAGTTATTCTGTGTTTAGAAAGGATGGCTGGCAGGGATTTCTGAGACCTGTGCACCCAGAGACAGAGGATGTTTCACATCTCACAGTATCACTGCCCACCTTGCTGTACCTGAGCAGCAACCTCTGCTTGGCTTTCCTTAAACTGGTTAGTTCCTCCAAATTGCTCCCAGAACTGCCTGCCCTCAGGAGCCAACAATTAAGTAGGTACTCTCAGAATATTAATGTTATTTTTCCTTACTTTATATATATATATATTTATGTAAATATAGGAATATATATATGTATAAAATAGGTACAAAATCTTGTCATATGAACTATCTGTGAATTCCCTGCTGATTTTGAGAATTACAGGATGATAAAGGCCCCTCTCCAGACATTCTTTCCCTTAGAGAACAATTCCGTCCTCTAGAATTCCAACTGGGATACTACAGTGCAGTGTAGATGAGCAACAGTTTCTGCAATAATCACATTAGTTCTGCAATAATAGTATTGGTTCATTAATAGACTATAAATTCTCTAATTATCTTATTCTCTCTATTTGAAATCCTATAAACCTCATTTTTACAAGAAAGCTGATTAGCACGACGCTGCAGCGTGAAGCTGTAACAGCGCAACAATAAATGTGTTACGCATTTTCTTGGTAATGCCCTTTTTTGCTGATAAATATATAGCTATTTTTAAAGCAACAATTGCAAGACTTACTGCTTTAATTTTTGTGGGAAGTACTAGGGGATGAACAATTGCATTGATATAATGAATATAACCTTGCATACAGCTAATGCTGAATGATTGGGAAAGCGAGATTTTGTGTGCGTATATACAAAGTAAGTGATCCTTGAGGACAAATAAGGAGAGGAATTTGCTAAGGAAGCATGTTTCACTGGCTTGATGATTTTTTTTAATTTGCTCGACTAATGGTTTAGGCAACCCATTAGGTATCTAATGGAAATGTTTAAAAGAGCCATTTTTAAATGACATTTTCAGCAGAAAGCCAACTAAGTCAAGTACAAATACAGTATACAAAGCTGTTAATAGAGTTCATGTGGTACACAGCAAGTTCAGAAGCCAAACTCCATCCCATGCATTTCTATGTTTTTGAGCAGGTCAGTGCAGTGCTACTAAATCTTAGCACACTGATACTATTCAGAACTGGGGCAAAAAAGTGAAATAAGTCAGAACTTGCTCATTCTTTGAAAAAATTTGCAGAAGTTCCTTAACAGAAGAAATCACATATCTTGCGCTTTGATCAGAGCTTAAAGAAATGTGGGGGCTGTGACTGACAGGTTTCAGTCTTGAAAATGGTAAAAGTTTGAACATCTTTCAAAAAAGACCTTGAAATGGTTGAATGGTTGAATCATGCTGTTTGCCTGTCTTTTCCATGATAGCCAGTTTGAGCTGCAGAATGAGATGTAGCTGTTTTCAAATAGTCCTTTTCAAATGGGAATGGAGTATGTGCACATAATGCTTTAAATACTTTTCTCTCTCTGGGGATACCAAAGTGGCCATTTTGGGAAGAAACAGGAAAAAAAAGACAGAATTCTAGATCTCTTCCTACTTCAGAGAAGTACTTGTTAAAAATAACTATTACGTTTTTTTCCTCAGAAACTCTAAAATTTCAGCAGCTTTGCCTTGCATTCAGATCACTGCAATCTCAGCAAGCACAGGTGCAAATATGCAGCACAAAGGTCAGTCTCCCTGGGGATGCTGCTGTCCTGTACTTCCTCCCCAGCCCCTCCTGCTTGTCAGACTGCACTTCTCACACAGCAATTCCTTCAGTGTAACACGAGCTGCTTTACAGAGGAGTGTTTAGAAGAGCAGAGCAAACACAAGCCATGCTTTTCTGGAGGTCTCTGGGGGAAAAAAGTGGACAAACCACATCTTTCCTCCCTCCATGCAGCCAGCCCAGGGTGCACTAGCTGTGTCTACTGCTGGAAGAGATAAACTGGTCATCCTTGGCAGCCTCACAGGACAATGGGGATATTTAATGTTATAGCTGGCTGTGTCTTGCTGTGGGTCAGTGGGAGAGGCAGGAATAACAACACACATCTCTTGGAAACATCAGCTCAGAGCTTTACTGACCAAGTGGCCAAGCAGCCAGAAACTTCTACAGAGCTTGACTGGAAAGTGTTCTCTTCCTATCTTGGCCCTAAAGAGTTGGGAGAATGGAAAGACAAGGTGCTAGTGAGAGAATAGGAAATGTAGAAGGTGATGAATGCTTCTTGTTCGTCCGTTTTTTTGAAAAGTGATGAGACAGTTGCCATAGAAATGCTGTTCTCTGCTCCATACAATGGGTGCCAGTTCCAGGAAGACATTGACAGCTGTCACAAACAGCTTTCCATGAATTTAAATATCTCAGAGTAACATAAAGGGAAATAAGTCCTTGTGTTTCCTTGTAGATCAGATGCTGTAAGATTTGCTTAGGGGACTATGACTGAGCAGGGCATCAGCTGTTACACATGGTCTGCAAAGTGAATGTAACTGCAATTTGGTTTGGCTATAAACAAAGAACAGCATATGTTTTCCAGAAAGAAATTAACTTGCATCTTTTGAGATTGTTTTGATAGACCAGAACTTGCAACTACCTTGATTTACACTACCAGACTATAAAACTACACAAATTAATGTAGCTTTCTTTCAGAAGACAATTTGGCAATTTGAAACAATATACTCCATAAGAATGAAATGCTCAGAAAGTAACAGTTCTCAGCTGTAAATAGTTTAGGATATCCAAACTGTTATGAGTACAACTAGTAAGTGTATTATGAAAGGTCAGTTAGCGAGGAAGAGGCTTCTCAGGTTTTTTTGTGGCAAACATTCCTTATCCCAGCTGTGTGCTCAGATACTGCAGGAGGTAACAGCAGCTGAGGGGAGAGCACTGAGCACGCAGTACGAGCTTCTGGTCTACTCTTTTGGGTTATCACTTCCTTCTGCAGAGCTCATTTGAAAGCAAACTCCTTTGGGCAGAAGTTACTCATCAGAGCAGTCAAAGTTGAGCTGCCTCAGGGGAGGAAGAATGACCTGTACTAAACAGGGGAGGAAGAATGACCTGTACCAAACAGCCAATGGAAACAATGCATAAGAAAATGAAGGCTCTAAAAGTGTTTTGTGGATGAAAGAGGCAATTCATGGGTACATTCAGTAGCTCATGCTATTTACAGAATTTTGGTGGTCAGGCATTATGCTTGTAAGAACTTGTTTCTTTTATTCTGAGATGAGAAAGATATGAAAATTAAATTATTTTATATGAGCAAATCCCTTTATGGAAGACTAGACTCTGTTACAAATGAAGATAGGGCCAGTTCATTTTCTTTTCCTCAGAGCTTTCTGGACTGGAACAACACCCTTAAACTGCCTCATAGTAATTTAAAAACTTAGACAGCCTTAACTTTTTTTAAGAGAGTTGCTGCTTTCCTTTTCTCATAGTTATATTTGGATATGCAAAAAGACATGCCTGTAGTAATTACCTGTAAAATGTATCTGTCCAGGTGAGCGTGTTATGTAACCCACAGACAGAGCACTTACTAAAAACTGCATTTGGAAGATTGTTACTTTTCTTGTCCTGCACTGTCCTTCCAATCTAAAGGGACTTCTCTGGCCCATAATGTCTTAAAAAATGAGGGTAGGATAGCTGCAGGCTAATTTATTAATTAATGGGAAGACTAAGTCTATGTGAGATTCTAGGTCAGAGATTTAGTGTCCCCTTTTCCTTTCCATGGAATCTGTCCAACGCTAGAAATTGCCAAAATATTCATAGCTACTGTGATGGGAAAGAAAGAGCTTAGCAGCAAGACAGCACCCAATCCACCCTCAGGGCACAGTGATCTGGCACTTGTCTTGCTCCAAGGCCCCTGTGGATGCAGCAGGTGAGCACCACAACCTTCATCTCAGACTCAGTGCCTCCCCCAGGTCCTGCTGCCAGGGTTTTGATTCACTCTGGCTCTGCTCTGCTTGATATTAATTCTTGCTGTGCAGCAAAGGTGCAAGGAGAGCCTGCTCAAGTCCTGAGGGGGCAGGCAGTTAATGAACAGTTAATGATGCCCTGTGCTAGAACTGACTGAGCAGAAACGAGCATCACCCCGTGGGCTACAGATGCTGTACCAGGAACCACGGAGTCCCAAAATGACAGGATCCAAGGGGACTGGAGGTACAGATCTCTGAGGGCTGTGGTCATCCCTTCTGAAGGGACACGATTGCTCAGCACTTTGTGTCTTGGGGAACTTGCCAAGTTCTTGTTCATTATAGGACAAACTTAATTTGGCACTACTGACTGGCAGAAGCCTGAAGTCACGCTGAGGTTTAGTTCTCTGTTTCCTGCAGCTACTGTAAACAAATATGTGCTGTCTGCTAGGAGCATCATGTACTTGTTCAGCATTAGACTTACAGACAGCTTTGCTCTTGGAGCAGTTCTTTTATTCATCATTGTATAAGAATTTGAAAACCTATTTTCTCAACATCAGTACTGATCCTGTTCTTGCTTTTCCATCTCTGATTTGTTGAATATCAGTAATCTTGGCAGGATTCAATTGCTTGAAATAACTGTATTGTTTATCCTGAAATGGCCTACTGTGAGGCTTCAAATTTGAGGGCTCTTAGAGCTGCAGCTTAATTTACATGTTGCTGCTAGCATTTTGAAAGTATTTGTTTCAGTTTGTAAACATTTGTGCTTTGATGAATGGCAATCTATTGTCAACGATCCTGCACCTTCTTTCTACTCTGCTTTCACAACCAGAGAGACAGGACAGATTTTACCCATGCTGTGTGTGACTTTTTTCTCTTTAAAAACATATATTTTGTTCCATTCTGTTGAAATGGGGTAAACTTCTGCCACTGTGTGTGGATCTGGCTGCAGTACTATCTACCCACGGACAAAATAAATGCAACCTCTCTTGAAACTGCACCACAGCATGAGGCTATCTCATTTATGTCGCTGCCCTTGGGAACCAAACCACTAGAAATATCCAGGATTTTGCTGAAGAGGTGCTGCAAGCATGTTCTTCCTGCAGTCCACAGGCTGTGCTACAAGATGGAGCTCCAGAGGGATCCCTCCCTTCCCATACTGGCCTGAATGTTGAAAGTTGAACCTGCTTGGACAAATTACCCCTTTTATGTGCTTGAAACTTTTCTTCTTATGGTGATTTCTCCCTTCCCTGGAGGGAGAGGCAGTAAATCTACAGGAGATTTATGGCCTTCTGTCAGCCGAGGACAGCCTGATACACTGAAACCACTGTGATCTCCTAGCAAACATGGCAGGGTAATCTATTGAGTCTTGTAAAGCACAACTTTGTGTGCTTTTTTGTGTCACAGCCTTCTCTTAGAGAGGAGAAAGTCTTCTGGCTTGTAAAACCTTAGGAAATGAAGGATAAAGAGCAGTAAAAGTCGCCCAATTTCTATGTTCCGTGTTCTGGAAAGTCTGATGGATTTTTAAACCTTTTAAAGTAAATCAGTTACCTTTATGTCTCTGCCTCTAAGTCACTGGAATGGAAAATATCCTAAACAATACTTACATAATGTTGCAAGATTTCTTATTCCCAACTCATTCAATGTTGTTTTGTTCTCTGACAACCTATGCCTCCAGTAAGAAATTCCTCTTCTGGGAATGCCACAGACTGCACACAGTCCCTGAAGTGGATATGTCTAGGTCTGAATTTACAGAGACTGATATTCCAGTTGGAGTGAGTGGTGTCTCAAAATCCTCAGAGGGGAAGCAGATGCAGTATCACTCTAATGTCTTGGTGATGGGTTTGGAAAGCTCTGCTACCAGCCTGGTTACAGCAAGAGCATCAGTATTCTGAATTCTATGAGAATATTCTGAATTAAATTACTTGAGGCAAACCAGAATGCACAAAGAAAAATTAATTCCTGTCCAATGATACCTGATGGGTGATGGAGTTTGAAAGTTTTATTTTTAATAAAAAACAAAACAACCAAAACAGACATCTCCCCTTTCCCTCCCGGCCAGTCCCATGGCTGCTTTGTATTTTGCTGTAGCTCAAGACCCAACACCATGCATGCTCTGGTGAAAAATGTCACGATATTATGTGAAGATAATTACTGTTTTCAGTGCTGCTTGGAGCATTTAATTTCATGTTCAATACAAATGAAACAAACTGCTTTCACAAAATAACTTCCCAGTTTCTTCCCTTTGTGTTTCCATGGAGGAAATCTCCATCTCTTTCTGGATTATCCACTCTCCTCAAAGAATAATTTTGCCCTGGCTAAAAGTCCCTATGAGGATTGCCCCTGACTTAAGGGAATACTGGGTGGGAGACTCTAACAGAATTGAGTTTGAGATAATTTCCTTTTGAATATCAGAAAGTATCAGAACAGGAGGTTGCTTGAAATCTCTGTTAATGTTAGTTCACAGATAGTGTGTTTTAATGATATTCATGAAATTCATGGTACTTGTGATAATGAGTGATTGTTTGTCCTTTACCATTAAAGGCACAGTGTAGCTACTTGCTGCATGGAATTACAATCTGCCTTGCAAAGGACATGTCCCAAAGGGGCTAGATTTCAATGAATTGGAAGAAAAGGAAAAGGACAGGTAGAGATGCAGCCCTTCTGTACCTTTATTTCTTTCAAGTGCAGCTCCCTGAGTAAAAGGCCATTTGACCACTGCAGCTCTCAGCCCCAGTTTACTATCTCCTTAAATTGAGTCAGTAGTGATTGCAGGCATCTCAAGAAGAACTATAGGGTGCAGTGTCTCACTCTAGGATACTGCTTCAACCCTGAAATATTCTTTTAAAGCAGCAACTTTTGACTTTTTTATGGCAATTCTAGAAAATTGTAGAGAGAAATGGCAAAGTTGTGACAAAGCCTGAAAGGCAACAAAACTGAAATGATAAGCAGGCATATAACTTAGAAAATTGTCTTCTTTCTCCTGTGGTGTTGTAACAACTCTTTCTTGTAGTTTTGGTAGAAAAGAGATCACGAGAGGCTGGCAGATACGTCTTCCAGCATGCAAAATGTTTCTAGCACCAGGTAGGGCTTCATCTGTCTGCTGCAAGATCTGGAGCACAGATTGTCTATGGTTCATCCTAATCTCACAGTTAGAGAAGGCACAAGAAGGGAAAAGAGAGTTGACCCTGAGTGTTGTTGTGAGCAGGGCGAGGTGAACGCTGAATTCTGCCTTAGGGTGTGACAAAAAGAAAATGGAACTTTTTGTAATTTTAAGATTGTTAGTTTGGGTTCTTGGGCAGTAGATGGCCTGATAGCTCAGTACTTTATCTATCCTGCATTGGTTTCATGCTGTGTGTGCTTTGCTAAACTATTGCTGAGCTTCTGCTCTTGTGCAGGGGCCAGATTTCTGCAAAATTATCATCAAACAAACCTATCTGCTGCTTGGGGATCCTGTGTGCTCAGTAAATCAGTAGGTAGACTGTAGAGCTTTATTAAGACTTAGGTCTTTGCAATGCCCTTGGTACTTCATCACTGCTAAGCAGAAATGCAGCCGTGTAATTTCATAAAGGCCAGTTAGGCCTTTCAGAAATAACACCAGTAGTTGTGCTGATAACTCAGGTGTGGGATCTCTGGATATATCAGCACTGTTGTTCATCATAGGATATAAAAATTTATAGCTGTAGGGATCCTGCTGTGGGAGACTTTCCCTCTGTGTTGAAGTGGGTTGGTCGTAGCTAGAATTTGATTATCTGTAGCAGCACGTTTTCTAAGTGAGAAAAGCTATTTGCATATAATACAATAACACCGCCCACCTGACATTTACTGCAGAGACTTTCAGAGGGAAGAAAACAGAATTCTTCCAATTTTTACTACCTTGTTGTTCTTGGTGATATCTTTAGCTACAGGCCTGTCTTGTTAATTGATTGAATTATTTAAGGTGCTGATTTATTTAGTGATGGCAAAATTAGTATTTTGTCTCTGACAGCCATAGGGCTTGGAAGAATAGTCAATGTATTTTTCCTGATCTTTCAGTGCGTTACCTAAGAATATTTCCTGTGTACCAGGTAAAAACAGATGGAGGAATCTGATTTCTTCCTTTTGAAGTGCTTACTTCACAGTCCCTAGAAACTTCTCTTCACAGGCCTTTTAGTTCTCTCTCCCTACAATGGTCTCCCCATAAAAGATCAGGATTTTGCTACAGCTCTGGAGGAGCCTCATTAAATTATTTAGAAAGGTGCATGTTGTCCTATATGTTACTGTGTGCAAGCCAGAACTCCAGTGTAAGTATTTTGTGGGCATTTGTTCACTGTTTATAGTGCTTATCTGCACTGATAGTGTGAGAAACTCTGACGTTGGCTCAGCAGAAAGCCCTTCTGGGTTTGTGTGCTGCTGCTTCCTGTGCATTGTGGTGCCTCTGGCTGAACAGCCCCCTCGCCTCCCTCTCCCAGCCTGTCCCAGTAAAAATGTGTGAGTTGCCTTTCTCACCCCGGGACCCTTTCCCCTCCAAAGCGTGCACAACCACAAGAGCGTGTTGCAGAGGCACCTTGTCACTTGTAATTTATCCTTTCTTCCACAAGGAGCAACGCTGCTAAGTCCTTTAACTGGGGATTAATCTGTCTGTCTCTTACTCTTTGAGTTGCTGCCAATCAACTATTATTTATAAAACAAGCTCTTGGGTGATGATGGCAGATCTCATAAGTCACTGCTCAGTTTCTGCCCTACCTTACTGAGACTACTGGCATAAATTCAAGTACGTTCAGCTACTCATTTCTAATTTGATCAGTACAGAACAATTTTATCCCCATATTATTGCCCATACTGGCACACCCTAACAAGGAACCAATTGCCACTTTGTTTACCCCCTACAGCTGTACAGATCAGAAACAGAGGGCAGGAGTTACCCTGCTGTGATCTCCTGAGAGGTTATTCAGAAATGCTGTTCTACCCTGCAGTGCTCAAAAATAGGAGCACTATGACTGTGATCCACCCTAGGAGAACTTGGTGAATTTTGAGGGAGAAGGGGGTTCTGAATGTCAGAAATGAGGGCTGATCATTTTGGAGCTGCTAACCACAAGTTTTAGCAGTGTTTGTATGGAATGGCCTTTATAGCTCATTCCTTTCTTTGCCTCTGAAGCTATTGCAGTCTGTCTGATAACATCTTCATGCCACACTAGTCCCAAGAGAGATGGATATGTATTATTTAATCTGTGGTTTGCACCATGCTTCAGTCAATCTCTGGGTGGCCAGTGCTGTGTGATTCTCAAAGCCTTGTGCCAAGGTGAGCCTTGACAATTTCAGATGCTTACACAAGGAATACTGCATAAGTCGCTTGAACTTCCAAAACTTTCTGAGGAATAAGCTCTCTTTGGGATGTCAAATATTATAGTTCATGCTTTAAGCTAAGTCCAGTAGCCTGAAATAACCTTCTCTTACTTTTTTGCAACATTCCTGGATCTCATATTATCCAAACAATGCAGAAATACAAAGACCCCACTACAAATATGGGAGAGGACTTTGAGGATTCTCCTAAATAAACCTTACAATGTGTTAAGAAAAACCTCAAACAATTCCCTCTTCCACCCTTTTATTTATTTATTTATTTTTAATTGTGGGCACATTTTCAGATTACTTTCCTACTAAATATGTAGTTTTCACCTTCCATAGTGGACATGCAGTGCTGGTTAAAATCCAATTTCATTTAAATTCAGTACTCCACCATCGAAAACAATTTAAAAAAAATACTGCCAAAGACTTGAGACGTACAGTTACCAGTCACATGATGTCTAGATCTATTTTGCTAACCATCCCCCATGCTTAGTTTGTTCCCCAGCCTGCAATAACCAACTTGAAATTTATTGCTATCATTAACTTGCTTATTATCTAGAGACACCTAATGTAGCTGATGAATACCTGTATTCCGTGCCACATTGTTTTCCAAGCCTTTCTTTTTCCTGTTGCAAGGTGTGAGGCTGATCCTACAGATTCTTGCATTGAAGCACTGTCTTTAATATTAATTTGGTGAAACAGGAAAGACAGCAGCAAGCTTTCCTTTCTAACTTACACAATCCATAGAAAGGTCAAAGATCTGAAGCTGTGTTTGCTCCTGCAAGTTCAGAGAGGTTCATTCACACTGCTTGATTCTGTGTGGGGTACTTGTCTTCCTAAACCCCTTAATAATAGTGGAGAGTCTTGGTTGGATGGGGCAGCTGGAAGTTGCCTTATCCAGCCTCCTCTTTGCAATGAGGGCTTGCTGACATTAGAGACCAGGTTAGCCATGGCTTTATATTTAGGAGTTTTGAAGATCCTCAAAAACTGAGATATTACAAGCTCTGTGGACAGCAGCACTGCCCTGTCCTGCCAGTGAGGAAGTTTTTCCTAGTGTCCAATCTGAACCTATCGAGACCATGTTTGTGAATGTTGTCTTCCACCATTATCTTGCCTGCCACGCTCAAAACCAGTTTGGCTTCATGATCTTTAACCTCCCTAATAGTATTTGCTCTAGATCATCCTTTCTTAAGTCTGATGGATCACCCCTTCTTTAAGATGGAGCAACCCCTGTTCTTCACCCTCTCTCACAAGCCATTGTGCCCTGAGCCCTGACCATCTCATAGACTGGACTGTCTCCATTCTCTCCACATCCATCTTGATCTCACCCTTCTCCCCAGAAGTGGCTGAAGCACTCACTGCAAGTCTGGCCTGATCAGTGCTCACTGTACTGGGGTAATAACCTCCCGACCTGCTGGACATGCTTATTTTAATGAGGTCATTTGCTTGGTTTGTGACACGAGTGCAATGTTGGTTTATATTAATCTGGCACCCACGGTAATCTCAGGACCCTTTTGGCAGGGCTAATACCAGCCCACTTGGTTTCCTGCCTTTGCAGATTCCTGGGGCTTTTCTTCCCTGACTGCATAGCTTTGCACTTGGCTGTCTTGAACTTCATGATGTTTGTTTGCTCAGTCCTCAAATTTATGGCCAGCTCCCGTTGTGTTGAAACTCTGTCTTTTGTCATGTCGGAAACTTCTAATCTATTATCCTAGAGGATACAAAAAATTGCAGGCAAGTTTCTGCTCTGATTTATTCTTTTAGGGGAGATTTCTCTTTCCATTAACTATAGAGGGAACCATGGAAGACTTATTCCCTAAGCTATGGTTGGCTTTTGAGTGTCTTCAGCTTTAGTTTCCAGAAGTGAGAACAGTGGGAGAAACTAGTATTGTGTTTTCTTTTCATCCTGCTGTGCAGTGCCAAGCCTGAATGGAATGGAACAAGAGCCTTTTCTTCTTTTTCTTTTGTTTGCTGTGATGTTCTTCTGCTTTGTATCTATTCTGCCTTCCAAATACTGTTTCATCTTTAATGGTTATGGCACCCATTAAGCTGAGAACAGTCTTATGACTGAACCATCTCCACAGACTGTTAGCCTCATTATGGAACCTTAACTTAATGTTCAGACTGTCAGTGCATTAATAATTGTTTGGTATAAAATGTTGGCTTGCCTTCCTGCCCATTCTCTTCTGTTAAGGTTCCATTATTTGTAAATAAGGCAACTTGTGGCCAGTTAACCTTGTCACTCTTCCTGTTAACATCTGATACTCCCCAATTTTCCTTGTATTTTCATCAGATCTCCCTTTTATTTTATTTTAGACACTTTATTTTATACAATAAGACCCCAATGGATGTTTCTGTGCATATTCTTTTCTTTCAAGTTTTGTAGTCTCTCTCAAGAGTTATCTGCCTTTTGCTATTGGCCAGGCAGATATTATTTAGGTGTATTTAGCTTCTGCAGTGGTTTTAAACTGCGTTTTTTTTTTTTTGCCAGCCAATGTGTAGATTAATAAAAATCTTTCAGTAGAAATACAGGCCCCATGTGATAACTAATGTCATTCACTAGTAGTGTGGTGGGTTTGTTTTTTGCCTAATTGTTTTGAGTTGATCTCTTAGAAGCTATTCATATAAAGGTTTACAGACCTCAAGATGAAAACAACCATTTTATTTTATCTAATGGGAAAATAGAAAAGGAATAATCTTAGGCTGTAGCTCACAGTGGAGAAAGCTGCATGAGACAAGTACATGTAATGTATACGTGGCTGATATTGCCTACAGGATTCATGGAAAAACACATATTTGACTCCCTTTGTTCACTAAAGGATAAAGGGCTAAAAAGAAAAACCACAAAGATCTTTCACTTTGATAGACATCTTCAACAAAAAAACTTACAACATGAATCAACACACCTCATTCTGTTCTATCTCAACCCAGACCTGGACTAGGTAAGAGGGACAGTACTTTGACAGGGCAAGAGGTGTACCATTGTTAAGGACAGCAGAAAAAGGCACTGGGATGATGAGTGACTGACTTGCTCTCTCTCAGCAGTAGCAATTTCTCTTTTCAGCCACCAGCCATCCTGGATGCAGCCATATGAAAAGCCCACTGCTGAGGGGGAGTGAGTGTGACATTCTCTCCTGTGGAACTCTGAGCTAAATTAGCACAGTCCTCCTCCCCCATTTCTTCCTTCATGGATTGCAGTGCTGTGGCTGTATTAATGAGGCACTAGCCCCCGTGGAGTAAGGACGTCCTTCTGGTGCCAAAGTTCAAGACGGGTAAAAATATCTGAAAATGTTCAGTTTTCTGCAGGTAATCATTTTTAACAAAAAGATTCTTTCATTCATTTTTCCTTTCTTGGTTGGAGCATTAAAAAATTACTCATTTTATATATAGATAAGTTAAGTGCTTGTAATTTCATATCTTCCACCCTGTTTTAGCTGTGGATGAGTTTATCCACATCAGAGGACATAACTGCTGCCTAGTTTTCATGGATTTGGTGGTTTGCTGTATTTCTAGAAAGAGAACTTACAGATAATCACCCTGAAAGTTTCTTACAGTATTTCCCACTGTGAAATGTGGAGTTTGTAGGAAAAATGACCTGAAAGAGTTCACAAAGTAGTCTCTGGATTGGTGGTGGTTGGGGGGCACTCTGCTCCTCTGCTAAAATAAGTGCCTGCTTCATGCTACCTTGTAAGGGAAGCCACCCTTGATTTTATCAGCATCTTCTCTTTCAACTCCAAGATCTTGATTTTGTTTGGCACTAGGGCTGGACAATAAGCAGGAAAGTGCACGAAATGGATGCATGGAAAAAGCATGCCTGGAGAAAGTGCTTGTTCCTAACTGCCATGAGCTGCAGGTTGGCTGCTGGTTGAAGAATGAATAATTGCATTCCTTTTTAAATGACATGCTTTAGAAGTGGTGTGGATATTCCCTTTTTTTAGTCAGTCACATGTCCTGATCTAGCAATGTGTTTCAGTTCTTTTTAAACTTTGAAATAAATAAAACTAGCATGTGCTCCAACACTGTTCCCAAGCATGAGTTCTTTCCAACGTCCAGGCCCTAACTTTTAAACAAGTGATCATTTCTAGGATAATTTCATGCATTCAGAATTCCCGTGGGCATTCAGCTGATGTGCCTCATGATAGACACCCAAAACTCAGAGCGTGTGTGATATGGGCCATGCAGGAACTGAGAGGTGACCCTCAGCCCAGTGCCTTAGCCACTGAGACTGGAGAGTGCACGGGGCAGGAAGCAGAAATCAGGGCTGGTTAACCAGGCTGGTGGTTTCAGGGATGAAGCTGACAGAAGAGCAGAAGCAGAGAAGTGCACTAAGGGGAGCAATTTTAAGTACTTAATTATAGAGTGCCTGAGGAAGTCTGGGCTCTTGCTGGAGCACGGATAAAGTGCTTTCTCCTCTGATGGGATTAGGCCACTTTGGCTACTTGTGTCAAGCCCCTTTCACATGTGCCTCTGCTTTGATTCCTCCCACTCCCCAGAGGACTGTAATTAAGAAGTTACTGCCTCCCAAGTGTGCAATTAGCTTCTCTGAAACCCAATAACCAGCCTTGAATGTAGAACATCCCCTACTTCTGGCATGAGCATTCTCCTGACACGTAATCCTCACAGCTCTGGTAAACTGCAGAGGATGTTTATCCCCCAGACAATGTGCTGAATGTGAAGTGTTAGAGAAGGGATCAAAAGGAAGACATGAAGTAGGTAAAACACAAATGAGGGTGTAAGTTTGCGTCATAAGAATTTTTGAAATTAAAGCTAGAATGAAAGCTTATAAGGAAGTCTGAGTAGTTGTTGAGTTTGCCAGAAATCAGCAATGAAAGACTTCCAAGGGCTGCAAATTTGGGTTTTGATGTTTTGCCAGAGTCTCTGTGCTGTTGACAAAAGTAAAATTCAAGGAGTTATTACCCCTTAAAGACTTTTATTTACGCTAGCCAAACACCCGGTTATGCCAGTCCCAATTTTAATCTTCAGTGAAGGCAAAACTCACTTTGTGAAAATAGCAAATACAGGGCAGAAATAAAATCTTCTGGAAAACAGGTTTTGAACAGTAATCTTGAGTGTTACTCAAGTGTTATGGTCATGTCTGACAAATATTTACGTTTCTCTTGTTTAAGGCACTCCAGCAATAAAAATAAACAAATCTTAAGCACCATCTCCCAACAGAGTCAGAATTTGGAGCTAAACCTTCCTTGTTGCCAGGCGTGCTGGGCTCTGGGTGGGCATGCAGACTGTTTTTGTTCCTCCCTCACTGCACCAGCCTTTAGGCTTCCAAATGTGCTTCCCTTGTTTAGACTAAAGAACTTGATTTCTTTGATATTTCTTCTTAGTCCACATTTTCTACTTACTTGATTTTTTTTCCTTGTTCTTTCCTGCGTGCTTTCCAATATGACCCTGACCCACCTAAAGTGGTCAAAAAATGAACAGACTGGGGTGATGTTTTATGTACTACACTATAATATTTTGTGAGTTTTTTCTCTCCAATAGCATGGCATTGTTTGTGATCCCTTAAACCCTTCTCTGCAGAGTCCCCCACAGCCCTGCTTTGTACAGGTGATTATTCCTAACTCACTGTAGTGCTTTGAAATTCACTATGGACAATGAATGGCTGTCTCTTTTAAAATGGGATATTCCTCCAGTTTGCCCACAGATGTTTTTGATTTAGGGCTGAGTTGTCAGAGTAGTGCCACAATCAATGACACATTTGACCAGAAAAAGGCAATTGTCCGTGCCTGATCCATTGCTCTAGAAGAGGCTTTGCAGCTCAAGAGATATTAATATCATAGGCCTTCAGGGAAGATTAAAAATGAAAAAAAGAAAAAGGAATATCCTAGGGAAAAGCCCAAGTATATAGTTTTAAAAGTCAGGTTCATTGCCTAGTGTTTTAAAGTAATATCTTACTTCTACAGGTCATGGCTAGTTTCAAATAAATTAAATATAAACAGTTAGGCTGGTTCCACACCCAGGATTAATGGCAACACATTGAGAAAAAAACAGAAAGTAAACTATGCAAAAAGTTAAGGGAGCACTTAACTTTGGTAGATGATTCTACTAAATTAAAATCTAATTAACTTTACTAAATTCTAACCTAGCTAATGAGCATAGTTAGCAAATATACAATAGAATCTTCAATTCCTTCACTTCCAAAATTACTTTTGGAATCATTCCTTCACTCTACTAGCTGTTGACATGTCTGAGCTGTGAAACAACTTCTAACAACTAAACTGGAAATAATGTTACAAGTACTGCAGTTATTCCAGCTGCTTTGAGCAGGGAAAGGTGATGCATGCATGATATTCTAGATTAGAATTTCTTCAAAATGTGTCCTGAGCATTGTTAGAAGCACTGGGAGCAAGACATGAAAATAACAGCATTATCTGGGTTGAGGAATACTGCCTTCCAAACATAAGATAAACTTCAACATGAGCCTATAAACCTTTTTTGTTTTTGAGTATCCCTTCTGTTCTGTCACCTGTGTCACTAGTTAATTCTTGTGTTCAAAAGGAATGGATGAAGAGAATATTTCAGTTCAGAATGTGCACATTTCTGAACTGAACAGGGAGCACTACAATATTTGTAGTAGTCTGGCTGTTCCTTAATTAATTACAAACACCTGGCCATACTGGCATCCCTATTACAGTACATGCTACAGAATATAGTATCTTCCTTCTGCATCCTGTTTGTTTTCATAGGGATTTCTATTTCCTACAAAATATTTCTGTTAGTGTTGATAACAGCTCCTTTTAGCTTGAATGTTCCTGTATGGATGAAAAGAATCTAGATTTGCACAACAGAAGGTAAAAAATCTAATTTAGGCAAATATTTCAAAGTGTTGTTGAATATATTGAAAAACTATCCCACACCTAAAATGACAAATGCCTGTATAGGACATATCAGCACTCTGCTGTCACACTGCAATATGTTGTATGACATTATTGGATCTCCAGGTTTGCTGGAGAAGAATGAAAAGGGAAATAGAATTGCTGTTTCATACCTTAGAGAGGAATGTAATCATCATGAAATTCATTCAGTTGCCAATGCCTAAATCTATCCACCTCTTTGCCATTCTAAATGTGATTTTTGTCTTCCTGCAGCTTAGCAAAAAATACCCAAGAAACAACCCAAAGAACTCCAAACCAAACAAAAGACTTGTCATGCTGATTTTGTGCCTTAGGATGAATTGGTAATGAAAGGGAAAAGAAACTAAAGACTTCAGGATTAGACAATTTCCTCTGGATCTTAAAGTCAGTTTTAGTCTTCTTTCTGCTCTAATATCAGTTACCAACTAGACAATTTCCTCTGGATCTTAAAGTCAGTTTTAGTCCTCTTTCTGCTCTAATATCAGTTACCAACTCTGAAGTCACTTCAGGAAGGTTCTTTTCCTTCTGTATAATCTCTAAGGCTTGACTTGAGAGCCCATCTCTGATTTGTAGGAGTGATAAGATGATGTGAAAAGCTGATATCCAGGAGGTGCAGAGTAAAAACAAAGGGCTGTGCATTACTAAAACCTAAGCCTGCTGCACATGGGGGTTTGGGCAGAGGTCTTTACTGGATTTTAGAAAAACCTATTGTGATGAACACCACTGGAAAACACCATGAGGTGTTTTTTTTTGCTGTGGGTAAATTATTGCCTTCCCAAATTGTCTAGAAATGTTGCTTATGTAACTTTGGTGTTTCCACAATGTGATGTTTTTTTTTTTTCTTTTAGCATTTTCACCATGGGTGTTTGCAGTTATTTATTTTACATTTCTGGGCAAGAGAAACCTACTTTACTCAATGTCAGAGAATAAATTAAGTCATCCTTCAGTGTGTCACTTTTAATCTGGAGATCATTCTGAAGATATTTTTAATGACTTTGCATCTAGAAATATCAGTCTGATAATTTGTCTAAACTCCTTGAATACCATCTCTTACAGATGCACTTATTCAAGGAAACTCATGGCTTAAATTTTGACTGCTCTGTATGTAAAGTCTGCTCTGTATTAAAAGTCTTCCTATCATTTACATGGATAAATATTAATATATCATTTTATGATCTGATCTTATTTAAAATCCTGGAAAAATCTGAAAAAACGAATTTGATTCAGAAAGAATATCTATTATTTTTATTTAACTAGCAGGGTACTATTTTAAAATTATAGAAATTAATCTGAGATGCACAGTTTTCCTATATTAGTCTTACCCACAGACCTGATGGATGGCTGCTTGATTTTGTCGCTAGCTATGAGATGCAAGGGAGAGGACTTCCTCTAAACTTCCCCTCGTTCCTTTCCTGAATTTTGGTTCCAATGTGTAAAGGCAACCTCTATATCTTCCCTAGGAGGGCTAGAAAAGGCTGTGGGATATCGTGGACTGTTATGCCTCATAAATCCTCTTCTGTCATGGTTTCACTCAAGCTCTCTCACCTCTTTCTCTCATTTTCCTGAGGAGATGCTGCCCTTGCACTCTGTCTGTGCTGCCTTTTTGCCTCCTGTTTTATTATCCACACTGTTTGTGCACTGAAATTGGCTCTCTTAGAGAACAAGCCAATTTCTAACAGGACAAAACTGAACACCAGAGCCTACAGGTTTTATGCCTGAGCCTGCTGCAGAGCAGTAGTAATGACACAGGGCAGCACCACATCTGTCCCCCAAGAACATCCTTTGCACCCAGAGTTTGACTCCCTCACGCCACAGCACAGTCATGTTATTCAAGTGTTATGGTGGGGAAATGTGACTCTGCCAGGTTAGGATGTGGGTTTTCATCTTTTTAGCTTTTACCTGAAAAAACCCCCAACCACGTGGTAAGAAGTATATATGATAACTATGTTTTGGTGCCACAAGATGTACCAGCCTGAGGGAGAATATCTGAGAGATGATTACAGGCTCAAATCAAACATTGCTTTGGCCCTGAGTCATGGCTACAGCATTTCCCACCATAAAAACCTGGCAAGTGGAGTGGCCCAGCAGGTGCTGAGTCTGGCTCTGGAAGCACACTGGAGATTGCTCTGGGGCTCAAACCTGGGGTCAGCTTCCTGTGCTGACCATGAAACTGAGTAAAATGAGTTGCTGTGATGAACTGAGAGAATTGTCTCTCTTCCTAGAGAATTGTCTCCTTCCAGCTGCTGTCCTCTAAGCACACTCACACCTGACAGTCTGGATCTCCCTCTGTTCTTGTCTCTTGCAAATAAAGGGGTGACAAGAACTAAAATGCAGAAAATTGTCCCAATACCTACGTATAAATGCAGTGCAAGCAGCACTTGCCCCAGGAACTTTCCTGACTAATTTACTCCTGACATTTCAGGAACATCCTGGCCATGCAGCAATTTTCCATGAGTTTCTTTCCAAAAAATTAGTTATTGTCAAATTATGTTTGCTCCAGAGGGTGCCAGGTCTGGGCAGCCTGAGACCATCTACACCAGCTGGTTTGGTGGTTGTGTTTCTTTTTGCTGGTGTGCTGCATAGAGACAATTTCCATGTGACTTCAGGTGCCTATTATACAATCTCAGTGTTTTCATTTTCTAAATGAAGACTAAATTCTAGAAATCTACCTCTCCTGTGTAGAAAATGACATATACCCCTGTAGGAATATCTTAGACTGGAATGGGAATTCCTGATTTCCCTTAAGTATTACATGTTAATTTATACACTGGCCTCTGGTGACAATATTAACTGAGGTACTCCACTTCTAATCCCTTTGTCTTCCTACATGCTGCTGAACATTGGCTTGACTGGTGCATTTGGTTTTGTGAAGGAGTCACCACAGAGCAAGCAAGGTCAAAACTGTCACTGTTTCAAATGAAAAGTAGGATTTCAAATAAATGGGGAGATTAACTTTGTCCTTTGAAAAGCAACTCTGTTTTTCAGGAATAAATTTCACCTCTAACTGCAAGAAGAAAATAATTATCACTGAGTTACTAATAAGAGCACTTCTGAAATGTGCATGCGGTTGGACTGAGATGTTTAAAGTGTGCTTGAAATTTATCTTAATTATGGCTCTAAGCTTGTAAGATGGTGAAAAATAGTATTTCTATTTAGTAGGAGTGGGTGGTGTTATCTATTAACATAAGTTTGAATTCACACAGTAACATTTAAAATCTATTTATAAGTGAAAGACTAACAAACAGATGAGTGAATATAGGTCAGAGAGGGGAGTTAGAGAGAATGGGAATAATAACACCTCTGGCTGCATGGGCTGATGAGGCACCACTGCTGCCAGGGAAAAAGGATCAGAAAAATAGCTTGGTGCCTAAGTAAACCGTGGCTGCTCACAGCAGAACAAAATACCAAACATTCTGACTGAGCTTTGCAGCCCTGCAGACAGCCTGAGGAACTTTGTATTTCCTCCCAGAGGCAGACATAGAGTGCTTATTATTCAAATACCCAGCACTTATCCTTGATAATGCTTTCAAGGCATACCTGACTAAACTGTAAAAAACCCAATCTGGTCAAGTGTTGGTTTAATATGCACAGACACTGGCTTGCAAACCACCATGGATTGTTTTCATGAACTACAATTTCACTGTCAAGATTTAATTAAGAAATCTATCAGAGCCTTTGCAATAAATGGGGAGGTCAGGGGTGTTGGACGAGTGCACTGTCTGACATGAAAATTTGGGCACTGACCAAGCTGTCTTTCCAAAAGTGAAAAAGGACAGGATTGCTTAGAAAAGCCACCAAGCCATCCACTTTACATATAATGCACGTGGTGCTTTTACATCATTCCCATCACTGCAAGCCACATTATGTTGTTGGGATTTGATTGTATTAACCTAAATATTGCAGTCTTGAAAATTCTGAGAAAAGGACACGTTTTATGGCACTATAAAGTCATCATTTTTCTGCTACTGTATGAAGATTATTACATTCCCTGAAAATACATAACAGATTTAATCCGAAATAGGATTTTTTTTTTCTGTGCAAGCAAACTGTCTGGCAGGCAGCAGGAGATAATGTTTATTATTAAATTTTAGTGACTTAAAGTAATATTTGTATAAATGCATGCACATAGAAACACTAAAAAAAAAACCCACAACAAAAAATATTAAAGCTGACATGTTGATTTTAAAGTTTTGAAATAGTGAAGCCTAATGGGCAGCTAGACATCATTCACAAATACAAACTAATATAAATTAAGAAATGTTTCTGCTCTAAACCTCATGTGTTAAACCTAATCAGTATTTACTGTATTATCTCTGAATAGAATAAGGACAGCGCATTATCTCTTTCAGTAATGCAAAGTTAATTTTAGCTGTCAGAAGGTTGGAGTCAAAGACCTATAAAAGAATATATTTCCTGAGTGAAATCTAAAGGGACATTTTAATTTGTTTCTGTTCCATTGCTTCTGAATAAATTGTTTTGAAGCAGATAATGAATTCATGAAAGTGCTAGTCTTCTGTTCTGGTCCTAAAATTTCTAAAAGCTTTCCTCAGAAAGTTCTTTTTTCTTACTTTTAAAGTATAACCAATTACATTGGGGTTTTTTTCCAGTGTTAAAATGCCTTTGTGAGGGCAGTTCAAGCAAGAGTTTTCAAAGTTCAAATTACCTTAAGTAAAATTTATACAGTTGTGTCAGACTTGTTTAACATTTTAAATATGCATTTTATGTATAATTTTCAGGGCTGTAACTATATTGGCTGTTCCCAGATGCTTATCACTGTGGAGGAGAATCCTAGACTTGGAGAAAGTTTCTGAATTTTAATTTCCACTAGCAAAGTGATCATTTGGAGGTAAGTGATTTAGAAACGTTCAGAGATGAAGTATGCAAGCAAAAGCCTCTCCTGTATTTTTTCAACTTACTATAATGCATATTCAGCTGCTGAGGCCAAAGTTGCAAATTTGTCTTTTAGCTATGCAAGACAAATTACAGAGAAATTTCAGTGGAAGCAGGGAAGGTACCTGCAAGCATGGTTTTAATTACAACCCACACGCCCTACTAATGAATTCATGAGACCCTGGCTATGAAATTATGAAAACGGCAGCACTGATCACCACAGGATGCTGAAACAGCCAACAATAAAAAGAGGAAACAGATCACAGCAAATTCATGTGTAAGGATCCACCACTGTTATTTGAACGTGATGATTTTACAGGTAACTTCCATCCCAGGAACTCCTAAGCTGTTTTGAGCAGGACTGTTCCAGTGTGGCTGTATTTAGAAGGTGTCACAAAGTGGATATTTTCTGGGTCTTAGTGAAAAACACCTGTATAACCACATGGAAGATCTTATTGGCTCATAGCAGTGAATTATAAAGAACTTAATGGGAACAATGTTCTGTTAAGTGCCCTGCAATTTTTTCATGCAAGCTGGAAAGCTTTTTTTGCCAGATTATTAATTGACTAAAAGGATCCCTCCAGCCCTGGAGAACCAGGTTGAAAAGTTTTCTGTGGCAAAGTAGCAGCTTCCCCTTTAGTGATGGATTTTGGGCCCTGAGGAGCCGGAGGGCTCAGTGGCTCCCCTCCATTGGCACAATGACTTGTTTCCCTGGCTGCTGCTGTAAGCTCTGCCTCTCTTCAGCTGAGAGTAAGTGAGGGCTGTGCTGTACCAGAGCTTGTAGCACACTGAGCTATGAAAGCTGCTGCTAAATGCAAGTCATTTTATGTGTGAGGCTCATGAGGGAATGGGACGGAGATACAAGAGCTGGCAAATTAGCCCAGTACTTCAAAATACAAGAAGCCTCTAGTTAGTTTGACTTCCTTAGGTTTTCCTCTATATGCCTTATTTTTTTCCTAGCTGGATCCTGAGATAAGCTCAGGAATATGGATACTCTCATATTTCCACAGAATTATGACTTTCCTGTCTGTAAGACAACCTGTTAAATTTTGCCACTACCTCTTCTACCACTGGAGTATCTAAGATATCAAGAAGTTCTCTCAATATTCTTCAGATTAGAAAGCTGATTTGTTTGAAACAGGCACGAGTATCCTCTGTGCTTCTGCTGTGTTGCCCCCTTTGTGTTTGCAACACGAGTGACCATAGCCCAGCCACCCAGAACTGGCAGCAGCAGCAGCAAGGCACCAAACCCCCAAACTCTCACTTGCTCTCTTCCTCCAGAACTTGCAAGAAAAAAATAAATGTGGAGCTCACAGGGCTCCTTGAAACCCATGCAAAGTTTGGTTTGTTTGTTTGTTTCTCCTCTCTGCTTTCCAATAAGGACAGAAGCTGGTGACAGCACGAAGCTGCCATGCTTGATGGAAAAGTTATTAAAAAATGGAACCAGAGCTTGCAGTCCTAGAGAGGGGGGCTCTGCTGGCCCACCTGCTTTTTAGACCACTGTGAAGTTTTTCATAGTTGTGTTGTTTCTGAAGGGTTGTGAGCCCAAAACATAGTTTGAGCTGCTTTGAGTCAATACCTGAGGACAGCTGGGTATGGAAATGTACTTGTGTTAGGTACAGAATAAAACAGCTGCCTGTGGGAACATTCTTAGGGCTGCAAGTTTACAATTTAAGGTGTGTTTGATGGGCAGCAGATGTAAAGTATTTAATCCCTACCTATGTGGCCTTCAATTGCCTGGCGTAACTTCAGCTTCTGAAGAGCTTTAGTTAAATGGTTACAATTTACCTGGTTAAGAAAGACCACAAGTGTTTTCAAAACTACTTTTCCCCAAGCTTTCACTTTTGCCTATTCATACTGAAAGCTCTCTAGCAAATGGACCACTTATTATTGTGTTTTTGTTCAGTACAAGTGCCTGGGTTTTGAGGCACTACTGCAGTAACACAATTAGGAGCAAATAACCACTCCAGAGTAATTCCATACAGACCTTCATATTCACATTTTTGTACCTCAGATACATGCACACCTTACTCAGTGCATCAATTAATTAAGCTAATCTGAGTCTGCTTATGATATATGTCTGTAGTTTCCAAGTAATGGAAAGAATTTATCTTTTTGAAACATAATTTGCAAGTGTTGGAGGTTGGGGCTTATGTTTGTGTGTCTTAAAGCAGTGAAAGAGATAGGAAAGAAAAAAGACCAAACCCAGAAATATCTTTGTGCTGGTGAGCGAGAGCAGCAAAACTGTCAATTTTTGCCCTTTCTTCTTATGGGTCAGTTCAAAATCCATCTCTCTGAGCAGCAGCTCAGCATCTGGCAATCAGCCTTGTTGCCAAATAGTCCATTTCTATTATTTCAAATACCAGCCTGAATCCACAGCAGGTTTCTCAGCTGCTCCCTTATTTTATGTAATTAATCAGCACAATAACTGCAAATTACTAAACTTTAGAAATCATTTTATGGAGGCTAAGATACCAAGAAGACAAGAAGTTCAAATATAGGTTTAATGTTTCCTCCTGGGCAAACACAGCATTTTTGTGTTTTAGGGTTGCCGTTTTGTAAGCTGCAATAACAAAATATAAACTGCTTACTGATGTAATTTGCCTTAATATTAATCATATTTAAGCAGGCAATCTTCTGGTGTTTTTTTTTTTTTGCTATCCTATCTCTACTCTTTCAGATGCAGCTGAAGGCATGATGTTTGTGTTTGTCCAGCTTAGCAGTACACATATTTATAATTTAAAACCAAATCCTGTTCCAAAGGAAAAGAAATACTATTCTCATAAGAGACCTCAGAGAACTGGACCTTTGTTTGCCTGGCCAAGTAAATACCAACTCCTTGAAGGAGTACAGAATTAAATGTAAATTTCCAGCTTGATGCAGGGATAGGCTAAGATCTGATGATCACTGTGTCAAAATTTCCATTCTAAAGCCCTATTTCTCTACTGTTCTCTACTGTTTTTTACTGTTCTCTACTTTATAAGCTAACCTTAACCAGCTGGTTGAAATTTCTCTCTGCCCTTGGGTTATTTTCTTTTCAGTGTAGGAAAAGAAGAGAGAAACATTTCCAGGAAATAATTAGAATATTTCCCAACAGCCATGTTTTTCAGAGGCAGACAGAAAAAAGTTAAGTTTTTCTTGCTAATGTAAAATGTCAATGAATGTTTTTCTTGACTGAGAAATTCTAGCTGTCTTTTATGACCTTGATATCTGACATAGAATGACCTCGACTCATGGCCTTGACATCTTTATGGGAGCTCAATTAAATCTAAGAAAAATAAAATCTCTCAATGTACGGGCTTAGTACAGACTTCATTGATTTTTGAGAAATGAATTCTGTGAAGAATGCCAGTACTAAGTTTTGTTTCTTCATAGGAAAAACACAGTCCATTGTATTTCTATTCTGTTTCCAGGCTATCATCAGTCTCTTAAGTGCTCCATCATCTCCAGCATGTCAGCATCTGATTCCAAAAGATCCTGCTCTTTGTTAGCAGATTAATCTTGGAAGATGCTCTGGGTCAGAGGCACATCAAGAAATCCTGTATTTAGAATAAGTAATATTTTCAATTGGCTGCCTTGTATTTTTCTCTACAGAAATATCGATCTTTCTTTCCAAGGACCTGAAAGACCCCAGGGGAAAAGTTTCTAACAACAGGCTCAGATAAAACCCAACACACTCTTTCAGGACAACATTTACATGCAAGCTTTGATTGTTATGAATTATAGCCCTTTAGCTGTCATGGGAGACAAGGCTCACAATAGCACAGACCTTGTCAAAAACTCTGCAGCAAGGACTCTGAAAGCACACAACAGCTGTCACACAGAGGAACCCATGGAATTTGCTGCTCACTAAAGATTTACCAGTGTTCCTTGAACAGACCATGCTATCCATTCCCCTGCACTGGGGACATAGCAGAAGGGATTTGCTTATGTTAATCTACCCTAAGAATTAAAGCTTTTTTTTCCCCACTTTTTCTTTCCTCTTCCTGAAGTCACCAACTCCTACTAAGTGAGAAAGTTTCATGTACCTGTTTATATAAATGGAAATGAAACTGTCATTTTCTAAGTTTTGCAGCTTCTTTTAGTAGAATTCCTCTCACCTCCTTTTATGTGTCTGCCTGAGCTAAAAGCAATCTGTGCTAGGCAGGTACTCTGGCACTTCAGGCACCCTTTGTGGGAAAGGAGTGAAGCACATCCTGGGGTGAGATTGTGCTGACCTATTTACACAAGACCCCTTGCACCTCACCAATGCCTGCTTCCCTCTACTACTGCAAAAAGCAAGTTGGGGTGATTGGTTCAAGATGTCTGTCTCTGATCAGTTGAATTCCAGCCTTTATTAGCAGGTGCTCAGTGTTTAAGCTTTGAGAATAAGGGATATTTGGCAGTTTTCTGGTGGGAAAGGTGGTGTTGTGATAGTTGTGATAATGAATAGCAGGAATAGATTCTAATAGATTTTAATTGATCCTACTACAGCATAGTCCTGGTGTTCAGTGTCCTGAGAATCCCACAGTTCTGAAAGGGAAAAAGATATCTCTTCTCTGAAGTAGATTGAAGTGCAAGAGAGAAAAAACCTTTAGTGCTGTATCTTAGGTCCTTACTAAAATCCCAAATTTGAGCATTCGTCTGCTGAGCCTTTCGAAAGTGAATCTGCTGAGTTTTGCTGTACCAACCCTATCTGCAATGACTGAGCTTAGTTTAATTCAACTAAACATGTTTAGGTCATGATAACTGTATTCAGAACAGGACACAAACTTACAAATATATTGTAGTTGCCATCACTTTTAAAAACACATTTTCAAAGTCTGAACATTCCTTCTCCTTATTATTATAAGCGTATGCATTTTACTGAAGTAGCAGTAACTTACTTTCCCTTAACTGTAAATGAC
Source organism: Thryothorus ludovicianus (assembly GCA_013397245.1). Lineage (NCBI taxonomy): Eukaryota > Metazoa > Chordata > Aves > Passeriformes > Certhiidae > Thryothorus > Thryothorus ludovicianus. The sequence goes on from VZTB01012665.1 coordinate 123,212, forward strand.
CCTATTCATTTGTAGCTAAAATTGTCCTCCCCAGAGTGCACTGGCTTCAGCAGAATTACAACTTGCATGATTTTAGCCGATAGACTCTACTGCAGATACATAACCTAAAGAAGTAACGTATTTCTGGCAATACATGATAAAAGAAGCACTTGGCAAAGGTCAGCTTTTCAGATGTCTGTGGAAATCTCATTAAGTCCAGTCTTCTGATAGGTCCTCTTCTTCTGCCTCAGTGTCTATACCAATTGTCCTGAATTTCTGATTGAAGTTTGGCATCTCAGTGACTTTTTTAACAAGTTAGAAGGTTCCAATATAATTAAAATAACCTCAAAGTCAAATTTAGCAGGTGAGAATTTTGATAAAACACTTTGAATTAAGTCTATTGTATGAAAGTAAAACAATCTTTAAATTATCAGTCCTTCTAAATGTAGCTAAGGCTGCTAAGATTTGAGTGAATGTCAGGCAAATTCCTAAATATTTGAACAAAAAAGCCCCGCTGAAGCAATTATTCTATATTAATGGGAACTATGCCAAAATGAAACCCTTCTGTAAGCAGGGCCCATTTTCTTTTCAGTTTTCTATTTTAAATCCAAGATTTCCCTTCATTTCAGATTTCCATTTTAAATCCTAACTTTTGTATGCCATGATGACTTCTTGTTAAGCTGCTGTTAAAAGTCTAGGTTGGTGCATATGTTAAAAGAGTGCAGGTACAGAGATCAGAAATAAAAGTAGATGACCCAAAAGTTGTGATGAACTCTAGCTCAGTGCTGAGGCAAAACTTACCCCTACCAGCATTGTGGCTGCCTAAAAACTCCAGAAATTGTTTAAGCTGAGCCACTACAAATAGAAAAACATTAATATTTGTGGTGACATTTTGTTTAACCATCAAGCCAGTTTTCAGCTGACAGACAGATATAAAAGAAAAAAATGGACAGCAATTAAAAAAAGAAAATTAAATTAAGCTGTGTATTAGATATGAGTCAGCTACAGAGTGAGATGACAAACTCATTCTCTGTCCTGCTGGAGGTCCTGCTTCTACAGGGAAGCAGAATACTCCATGACCTTGAGATTTCTTTCAGGGCATGTTTGCTTTCCTCACATGCACAGCAACATATGAGCTTAAAGGCAGGCTCTTAGAATCTGCATTACATTCCCCTGTAGGAAGGAGTAAGTTAGAGAGAGCCTTCATTCATGTTTTAGAAGAGTCTGTGCCTTTTTTTTCATCTTGTACTTGTTTGGGATCCCAGCATTACAGAGATCCCTGAAACCTCTGCTGCATTGCAAAGGTCATGGATTGAGGTGGCTGTCAGGAGGCTGAGCAGAAAGGAACACATCAGCTCCAAAGAGCTGAGTCCCATGGGGCACTGCAGGGGTTAAACTCTCTGGCATCCTCTCTGCTCATGCACAGAAGGATTTGTGTCAGCTTTTGGTCAGCACCAGCCTGCAGGTTGCTCTTACCCTCTTCAATAAACTGCAGTCACTCGTGTTGTACTGAACTGAGAAGAAAAGGCTGCAAATTTAAAAGTAACCCCAAATATAGTTGGGACAGTTGAATGTCTGGTGAGTGCCCCAGTGGAGGCATCACTCCATGTGCATTCTTGTGCAGCACCCTCAGCCTAAGTCACATAGAGTATCTCCCAGGACAACAAAGAAAAAAAGTATGGAGTCCATTCAAAGGCAAGTAGATGGTAAATGTTTATGTGATTATAAAAGATGAAGTAGCCTACCAGATGTTGGAAGATGCAAGTACTTAATCCATGGAAGAAAAAAAAAACAAAACAGGAATATCTCTTGCTTCTGGAAAACTGCTGTCTGTGTGTACCAAGGACAGAGGCTTCACAAGCCAACTGCTGTCCACTGACCCAACTTCAGTCTCAGCCTTATTGAGGGGTATGAAATATAGGAACAGGCTACCAATATGCTGGTAATTTAAATGATAGATGTTATAAGAACTTTTTTCCTTCCTGCTTGAGCTTTACTCAAATTCTTCCATTAAAAGATATAATTGAGTACCTAGACAGTTGCATTTTGATTTGCATCTATTGCCAACCCAATATATCTTCCAGATAAGCTTTTCATGCATTACTTTTAATAATAATGCCCTAAATTAAAAGGCTGCTTCCATCAGCATAATGAAGCAAGATAGCCAAGAAAATAGCTATGTGCCTGAGAACAGAAATTCATTAAAGTAAGAAAAAAATCCATGAAACAGGGATGATAATGAGAAAAATATTGAGCCTCAAAGATGACAATACTGAAAGGAGAGACTGCATTTAGGGCTTACTTACTGCATGGGAGGGGCTGCTTTCTCTTCCAGAGACCTTGCCTTCTTTTTTTTTTTTTTTTTAGTTCTGACAAATCACAAAAAATTTTGGCAAATCAGTTGCTTCTAAATTGCCATAGGCATATGGGAGTTTACTAGCACAAAACCTGTGCCTGATAGTGATATCAGGGATAATCCTTTATTCTACTTATGTAAGTGTTAGTTTTAATGATTTCCCTTCTTCCAATACTAAGAAATATGCAACTTAATAATGACAAACACCAAAGCTGCTCAAAGAGAGCAATTTATTGTAATCAGGATATGTTTTCTAATTACGCTCCTGGTCTCTATTTAAGTTGCAGATCGTGCTACTTATATTTATCTTAGAAATGCGTTGTCCTTATAGAGTCCTTTTTAAAAGAGAGATATTTGAAAAGGTGCTGAAAAATATCTTTTACCTTCCCCAGAGTACAAGGAACTTGCACGGTGAGCACTAATGAGGCACGTGCTCGCCTTTGAATTGCATTCCCTCCCCCTCTCCCTCCCATCTTTATTTCTTATCTTCAGCCGGCCAAGGCAGCGTTCAGCAGCGAAGGCAGTACCCATCTGACTGCTCTCTGCCTGGCTGCTGAGCTGTGCTGCTGCTCCTGGCAGGCTGTGGGCAGCCAGGGACACACAGAGGGCTTTCAGGAGGAGCTGACACCCTGCACACGTCCAGCCTCAGACAGGTGTTACAAACCTGCTCTCTGCTTCCCGTGCCTGTGCAAAGACAAAAGGCTCTGCCTGGGACAGAACAGCCCCTCGCTGCTGGAGCACAGATGGTATGAAAGTGCTTTGTGTGACACAAGGTGTTAGAAAATGTTTGGCTCACTAACATGTGCTGTCAAGACCTGTTTTCTTCAAGCTGCCAGCCTGTCATTGTCTTTTGGAAACCAGCATGCAGCCAGGAAAACCATTTCCATCAGAAACAGAAGCCCTGTTTATACTTCGCTTCCATTTCCTCCTACCAGGTAATTTCTCCCTCAAATGTCACCACCGGTATTATAGCAGAATTAAGGAACAGCCAAAATTTCTCTCTTATTACATAAAAAACAGTAACTAGAAGAGAGAAAATAGGTTTTAAAAATGACAAGATTAAAGGAAAGAGAAGCTTTCAAACCAAGCATTCCCCACGCCTGAATCTGCTGAACTTTGCAGATACAGTATAAAAGTCTTCCTTTTCTCTAGTAAGTGTAGAGATAGCAGTTGGAGGAACTCCTGGCCAAGGTAAAATCCAACTTAGAAGAATGAAATAATGCAGGTTTGGGAACTTTGTCTTTCTGTATGTACTCTTCATGGCAGCAGGAAAGGCTTGTAAGGGTTGGAACTGGCCCCTATTCTGACCTATTTTTCACTAAAGCCTGTTTCATTAACAGTACCATGAACCAACTGGGTGACTCTAGTCCATTTTACAGCTACCCAATGACATTTTTTATTTGTTCTATTACTGCAAATGCAGCAACCTTGTCTTTGCATCTCACTGTAACACTTTTTAAGCAATTTGCTCTATCTTTCAGAGTGTGAGCACAATCCTGAGATGGTAGGGATCAGAACTTGTGTGGATATAGATGAGGGTAAGGAGAGCTGAACATGGGAAAACATCAGCCTTAAGGGTTATTTTCTTCCAATAGCAAAAAAAAAACCCCAATGGACTAAATACCTTAGAATGTCTCTGAATGTTAAATGGTGGCATATGACTCTACTCTCCCTCAACACGTGGAATTTTCAGGTTCACTTATGAGCAATCATATTTCATGTTCATTTGCTCAGGCAATTAAATGATTGCTGAAGATTTACTTTGTTTCTTTTGGCTTCATTATTCATGTCTCAGTGTTAAATGACAATTTTTTTCTCCTGATACTTTTGCAGGAAGTTTTACCCTTCTGTTTTTAAACATTTTTTTTATTCAAACCAATTGTCCTTTCTGAAATGTTATCAGTGTTAAGCCATTGCATTTGAATGACCACAGGAAACAAGGATTCTGGGATTTCATCTTTGTCGCTAAAAATCTACAATTAGGCTATGGACAAAAGTCACTCGGTAAAACTGCACAAGGCAAAACCAGAAATAAAATCAAGCCTACAGCTGGCTAATTAAAAAATTGAGGAAAGTCTTCTCACAAAATATCTTTGTGCTGCTCAGCTTTTTATCTTCAAAATGTCTTGCAAAGGTTAAGTCTTTAAAATATATCTGTGCAATGAAGCATTATATTGGCACCATTGTTTTTTTCCCCTCATATAAAGTAGATGTTGAGTATTTAAATGTCCAAGGCTGTGGAGAAGGTCGCTCAGATCTAGGACTGCAGACTAAGCTGCTTCTGCAGTGCCTGAAGTTCTCAGACTGGGCTGGACATTCTTCATCTGTTCAGTCATCCTTCTGTCAGCCACTGCACTCCTTTTCTCGACTGATGGTCCTCTCTGACATATTTTCCTGGCTGGTCTGCAGCTTTCCACTGCACTGAGTGAGCTCAGATTGCCCCATTAAGCCATCAATAACCCCACAGGTCAACCCTCACTAGGCTGCATTTCCCTGCTCCCACTTGAGGCTTTTTGCAGTGCAGACTTTTTTCTCCTTCTGTACTACCTTAAGGAAAGGTCAGTCTGGCAGAGGTCACCAAAAACTCTATTTTCAACCTGCTTTGCAGAATCCCTATGGAAGACCCAACCAAATGAATTTGATCTTTAAGGGAGGTACATCACAAACACATGTATAAAGTCTCTGTGTGTGAGGGTAAAAAGCAACTCACTATCTCCTGTGTCAGGAATCACCTTGGAAAAGCTGCCTCTGGGAATAAGACTGGTAGTGGCAACACTGGATACTGCCAAAAACCTGCAAGAAAGCAAAAAACCATAATACAGGCTCTGTAAACGACAATGAATGATGCCTACTTCAGAGGAAGGGAAAGATTTTTCAGAAGGGCCTAAACTATGATTTTCTGAATCTCTTCAAATAACTGGGAATGAGTGTTTAAAAGCTTAGAGACCAATTCCAGGAACTCCCCCTGCGCAGAGTTCACGTAAGAGCATAGCTGGTGATGGCAGGAATTCTTTGTGAGGAGCTAATGACCAGCAAGGGCCTTTCAGGATTGGACACTCCAGATATCGACTCCACTTGAGGAACTCCAGAAATCGAAAGGCCTGACTTGTACTTTCCTGAAGATAAATGAGCAGTTAAAGGAAAGGGAGAAGGAAGCCTTTGCTGTTTAGCCAAACCAGCAGTTTTAGCCTGTCTCAAGCTTTTAGCACCCGAGTGCATCTGTCAGGTGCTAATTGTCAACTCCCACTGACTGCACTAGGAGCCCAGGGCACCTGGCATTTTGCAGTATTAACCTGCTGTTATTAAGCTAAAGAGATAAACATGCCAGAGTACGTGATGTTTGAACTGCAAGGCATTGTTTCTTGCATTCTCCCAAGTTTAAAATCTCCTTTTTTTTCCAGTTAGCAGTGTCTCACGGCAAGCAACTGCCTAAAGAGGAAACATAATGCAGAAGAATATGCACTGTGAAAACTCTGCACTGTGAAGTGCAGAAATATATCATTCTACCAAGAGTAGGCTGATTTAATTTTAAATATAAAATCTTTAAATAGCTAATCTGCTTAAAATGTAGAAAATCATATAACAAAAGCAGTTCTTGTTTCAAAGGAGAGCAGCAGTCAGTGAGAAAAATGAATAGAAAGAAGCCAAAGTGACAAAAGAAATAAGGAACTATCATTGATTTCCTGCGAAAAAATAGGATAAAACCTAATAATTTTACACACATTATCAAATAACATGGAAATTTATCCAGAATATAATTATGCTAACATTGGGCTGTTACTTGGTATCAGATGAGTTCTTACAGCTCAGTGTGTTCTGGGGCAGATTTGAGGGTGTTATAGACCTGTTTTTTTGGCATTATGGCCAGCACACCTGAAAGTGTTCAAGAAATGAACTTGGTGCTATGGTTTAGTTGAAAAGGTGGTGCTTGGTCAAGAGTTGGACTTGATGATCTTGGAGTTCTTTTCCAACTGATTCTATGATTCTGTGGGCTAGGCTAGGATAGTAGGTGATGTGGCTTCTTGAGGTTGTCAGTGCAACTTTGGGAAGTTCTGCTTTCGTTATTGATAAAGGAAGGGTGAGAGCACCCAGCAAATTATGAGCTACAACATCAGTGCTGCATGTGTTGCAAAAACTTGGAGAAGTAAAAGCTCTTATACTTTTGTACTTATTCCACACTGGTAGATGTAAGACATTTTTCAAAAATTAAATCTCCTGCTTAGTACAAAACATTAACCTTCAAAATGTAACTTATTGGCAGTAATAATGGAGTTTAAAAAGTAAAATGAGTGCCTGTACTCTGTTTTTCCCTCCTCTCCTTTGTAATTCAGATTTCTCTCTCTAGGCAAGGCCAGAGAGGACAGAAGGCAGAGGGGCCAGCATGACCTACTGTGGGAATATGCAGCACTCAGGACATAGTGATGTACTTTGCTGTATCTCATTAAGCATCCACCAGATGACCATCAGTAACTGATCAAGGTAGAGGCAGAGTGTCCATTCTGTCTGGTTTTGTTTGGAAGTTGTTGGTGCGACCATTGCCTCCATCCTTTTCTCTCAACACACTACTTCGGTGTAGCAAAACTCAGCTCTGAATGATTCTGCAGGAGTGTGCAAGAGCTGGGATAATTTTAGGGTGATCCTAAAATGCTCAGAAGGATTTCCGTCTTAAGTAGTGAATGGAGAGGAAGCTGGCTTTAGTTCTTGTTTGAGAACTTGCACCTTCCTTCCCAGGTAAGAAATTTTAAGTATCAAAATATCTAGGCAGCACCTAAACACCTCAGAGATTTTATTTGGTTTTTCTAAACAAATAAGAAGTCTCTGTTTCTTCACAAACTCAAGATTTTTTTCATACATGCCTTTCCCCTGCCATCTACCCTTTCCCCTTTCTCTTCTCTTTCAGCTTCTGCATTTTCACATTTTCATCTTCATCTCAAATGTGTTTTGCAAGAACACGGCTCTTTGCATTCAGGCCATCTCTAGTTGCATTCCCTATTTCTCTCCTGGTCCTCTAATGCAAAAAGGAATATTTCTGACGTGTGTGTGCTTACAAAGTCAAGAATTTCATTGTTGGCACTGCCATCCAATGACTTCATTTTTGTCTGAAGGGGGAGAGTGACCTCTGAAGGGGACCTGGAGGTCCCCTGGGTGCTTAGATCACTATTTGCTCCCTGTTAACTTGTTTGGAGTGCTGCCAGCCACTCCTGTGCAGGGAGATTTGCAAGCTCCCTCCAAGCTCTTGTGAAGACCTTGTCTGGATGGGAAGGATGTGGGAGTCCTTGTTGATGATACAGCTGTATGGATGGAGCTGTTTTACCTCTTTATTTATCATTATCATTGTAATTTCATTATGGTTACCTTATCATTTTCAGCTTAATTAAAGTGTAAGTACCCTGGACCTAGGGGATCAGCACAGGAACTGAACAGACATCTCCAAGATGAATCTTACATAGCTGGAAAGCAATGTTCATATGGAATTATGCTTTAAGTTTCTAAGATCATCCAAAAAAAACCCAGGTATGTTCAATGAGTGGGTTTAGAGTAGTGATTCCTATAAGCCAAGGACAGAGAAGACGTTGCAAAACTGCAGAAATAAGGATTTTTGGAACTACTGGTAATTAATTTACAATTAATTTTTGTTGTGGTAGAATATCCCCACATAAGCAAAAAAATTGGGGAATTACCCCAAGTCCTATGAATTCTGTTTTGTTTAATAAACATAGACCAAACTTTTAAAAGATTTACAGTTGTTTTGTATATATGAGGACTTAATATGTCTGAACAAAACCCAAACCTCTTTTTACCCAGTATAAAATCATTTCACATCTGTTCAAAATCCCAGCAGTCTCAGTTTCCGTGTGACAGCAACTTCTAGGAAGGTAGTCCAGCAGAAGTAATTCTGGACCTGCTTCCATCTCTGAAACACATTTATTGTTTCCATTGCTTCTCAAGCCTTAGGGTACTCCTATTTCAAGTCTGAATATTTATTATGCAGATTGAATTTGCCAGTAACCAAAACCCAGAACTATCAATTCCAGCCCTCCTTTCTTAGCAAAGACATTGATATTATGAGGGCTTTGGTCTTGTGAAACACAATGGAAAAAATCTTGTGAAATCTATGGAAGGAAAGCTTTTTTTGTGGTTAAAAATAGCATCTGCAATAATTCCTTGAGAAGAATAAAAGTGACTTTCTTACCATGTGGAGAGTGCTAAATAAGACTTTTTAAAATGGTACCTTTTTCTAGGATAATTATGGAAGAAAAGCAGCTTTCCATGAATCTAACAGCTGTTTTAAAAGCTTAGCTGGCAGCATCATTTCCTATCATGCAGAAGACCTGAGTTCAAGATCACACACAAATTTTTGTCTTCTCAAAAGGCAGCAGGAAGTGAAGGTGGCATAAAGAAAATTACAGTCTTACTGCAAAAGCAAACTGAAATCTCCCTGTGGTCATGAGCTAAGTTTGTGTTTCCTGTACAAAAAAAGCAAGGAGTTAGAAGCAGTTAATACTCCCTGGAATGGCTTGACATCCATAGCTGGATGAGAATTCTCTTTTTCCTTAAATTTACAGTGGCTGCATGGGATGTTCCAGAAAGTGATGGATCAGTACAGTCCTATAAATCTCAAACACATATGTGGTATATCTTTTCAAAAATAACTTACAAAACAGCCTTCCAGAGGAGAAGGAGTCTGCAATAATGACAGCACACTGACAGTGCAATAAAGAGGAATTCATTATTCGGGCTGCGGGGTTGACAATGGCCAGAGGGCAAATGCATAAAATAAGAAGAAAGAGCTGATGCTCAAATGTCAAAAACTCCCTGCCACAAGTGAAAACAAGAGAAATGTGTTCAAAATGTATTTCCTCTGTATAGGAATGATGGTGATGATGATAACAATAACAATATTAATAACAATGTTTATCTGAGCACAATAAATATTGCTGAGGGTGAAGCATTATATGACATCATCTGTGAATAAATAAATTATCCTTCAAGTGTTCATTGCCATGCAATGAAAAGAAACCTTTACAATCTAGAAAGTGGAAGCAAAACAATGAGTTAAATATGTAGGATGGTTGGTTTTGTGAGTAATTCTTGTTGGCAATTTTTAAGCTACTGTTCAATTCTAGCAACAAATCTGATTGTTATCATTATTTCTTTTATTACCTAAAGAGGATAATGCCTACTCACAAGTGCAACTACTTCAGTATGAAATTTTTCAGGCATAAACTGCACCCTCAAACAAGATCTCAATCCCACAAAAGAATAGCAATAAACTGGGCAAAAGCCCAGATATTTTTCTGGAGTTATTTAGTTCTAAACAAACTTCCCTTGCAGCCTGTCTGTTTTTTATTTTTTGTCCCTACTTCTATGGTATTGAGTGCTTTTGTAAGAAGGAGGGATTCTTGCTCTGTATTTTTCTTCCCCTGACATTTCCCATATGAAGTTACAATCCTCTGATGGCTTGTATGCAGAGGATTAGAAACATGTCATCACTAATTGCAGACAAGGATTTAAAGCAGGGCTGGGCAGGAGAAGCACAAAGATGAGATTTCCTGGCCTGTCTTGATTAGACTGTGGATGCTTTGTGCCTACCTCTGCTGCTCCAGGAAGTTAGTCTGCCTCCCACATCTGTCCTCATCTTATGGCAAGGGAAAATTGTTGGTTGTTGAACAGGATGAAGGACTGATTTCTTTATTGTTCCTAAAGACCCATTTCTGCCATGAGGACTAAATAAAGTTAGTTGGCTCATAAAGCACAAGGGAGTGTGAAGTTGTGAAGAGGAAACACTGCTAAACTCCAAGAAAAATTGACAGATTACGCTCGTGGGATTTTTGCTTTCTCCTCAACAAATTTTTTGTTGTTTCTATTAAACTGTAAACTGAGTACTGTCACTATGTCCTCACATACACCACACAAGTGTGGAAGTAGCAATGGCTAAGCAACCCCTCACCATCTGTGAGCATTCCTACTGCTTCATGTCAAACTGGTACCAGTTTGGCTAATAAGGTTAAGGAATTATGTAACTTCAGTGGAATTCCAACAAAATTATGTCAGCATGTGCTCCCCTCTCTTTTTCTGTGGAATGAACCAATTATGAAACATAAAGTAATGGATACAATATTTAAAACCATTTAGGCTCCCAGGCTTTGATTAACCATAACTGAGAGAACTTTTTCTCATGGAAATGAATGTTGTATCATAAAGAACCTGTAAGCTCCCATTTAGGGCTGTGAACTACTTGGAAGGACATTTTTTTTACCCTAGCCATGGCATTCTTTGAAAGGTTGAAGTCAGAGGAGATAAGACACAATAAGGAAGGCCAAGTAGTCAGAGATGCCTCACACTCTTCTGTATGGATCATTCCACAGTGAACCACATACACAGAGAAAATTTAATGAAAATGGCCCTTCATCTACTTTGGAAAACAATTCTACATTCTTCAGGGCTTGCAACAAGGTCAGAAGTGACTCAAGGGTTCCAAAAAAGTGGTAAAGCTGAGCCAGAGTGAGTTGAATTGTGTTCAAACTTCAGAGTTTTTCACAATTTTCAGGACTTGTCTGTCAAACCTTGACAGATCAGGAAACTGAAAAGGATGATTTCTGGATTAAGATTGAAAATGAAGCCTGAACTTCACTTTCAAGGAGAAAGTATGTTTATTTTAATTAATAAAGAAATATGCGCTAAAACTACCTCCTTCTCTGCCAATGAAGATGTAACCACAATTCCACATCTCTGTCTCTCTCATGACAAATTTTGGGCTCTCATTTTGGGGATAAGAATATCTTTTTCAAAGTCATTTGGAGAACAATCTGTGACTTAAAGAAAGAATGAAATGTCTCAGTCTTCCCAGAATTAAAGGCAAAGAACATTTTTAGCTGTATTAATAGACTTGATGTAACCTGTTGGTTCTTGGTCATCTAAGTTATGAGGTGTACCAGTGTCTTTCTGTGAAAGCTGGGTTGCTAAAATGGATCCATTTTCTTGTCATTTAATCACTCAATTAGAGCACTTCTAGTGAGGAAAACCAGGGGTTAACAGACAGAGGACTAAGTATGAGATTAAAAAAAAATGTTTGTTGTTTCTGGACTGGTATAACAGACTGTGTGCTGTCTCTTTCACAGGCAAATGTCTTACTTATCCAAAAGTCATGTCTCTAGACCAGGCAGCCCTTCAGTCCTACGTAACATCCTTTTTAGCAAAGTTATCATATAACTTTGATAAATTTAAATGGCTCAAATATTCCTGAAACAGTCACTCTCTTTTAAAGTATAGATATTGGTGATGCAAGACTTAGAAGAGACAAAGTTCTTTGAAAATTAAGGGGAATCTTAGCATGAGCTTTAACAGTGGCTTGGCAACCCTCTGGGAGTCAGACAACTTTGGTGTTGGTTCATCTTTACTCTCAGAGTTTCTAGACACCATGCTGGCTTATAGAAATATGTTGATTCATTTCTTCTTGATGCAGGTGCTGCTGTTGGAAGAGTTTTTGGGGAAGGGTTCTAGTTGTGGAACACAGAAGTGGTGATGGATACAGCAGGGGGCCACTAAAGGCCCTGTTTGTTTTTGATTGTGTTTATCTTCCAGAGAAGGCCTGTAGACCTAACATAAATGTTTATATTATCCTTCACTGGTGCTTTCAATTAAAGTCAATTTAAGAATGTAAACTATTACTCAATATTTTCAAAAGTGGCTGGTGTTTGTGAGGCCCTGATGAATGCAACTCCAAAGGATGCTGCTGTCAGAGGTACCTTTGAAACAGGTGTGTTTAATGGTGATGTGCAGTCAAAGAATTGCTCTCCTTTCTGCTAAATTGCATTTTGTTTCAGTGCTCCAATCTTTACCCCATATCCAAAAGCTGGATCAGTTTAGGAAAATTCACTGTCAGCCTGGCTGAGATTATATCTCAAGCACATCATTTTAATATGTAGTTATAAATCACTTCTAACTTTCTGCACAGAGTGTTTTCTGTTGATGTATTTGAGAACATTGTAGAGAGGTTTGTAATTAAATGAGGAAAAAGTAGGACTTCTTTTATGAAGAAATAAATTTTTAATGCCATAGAAATAAGGGAACTTTGAAAATGCTGTGCACTCTTTATTTTGGCTTTGTACCTGAAAGTTGCATGAAAGTAATTGCATTTCTCTTTAAAAGATAGTGGAGGGAGAAATACAGCTTTCTTTTACATTGAGGATAAAAGATTTATGAAATACAGATTTAAGTAAAGATGTCTAGATTTTTCTCCAATATTTTCAGGGACAAGCTCTCCAAAATCTTTTGCCAAATTGTGCACTAAACTGTATCATTCTATCCATTAAAATTGCCCACACTTCACCACAGGGTTTAGTTTTAAAATGATATGTTAGGGCTTGAAAACCACACAGTTCAGTTTCTAGTACCAAATGTAGAAAATGCCCTCCTCTTCCTTGTCCTTTTCCAGCCCAGGGTGGGCAGTTTAGTGTTCTGCCTGCCTTTGATTAAAGGTGAGGCACCACTATGATCCAGCATGGTAATTACTGTATTCCAGTGTAAGTCACAGGCCACTGCTGCTATTATTTATTCTCAGACAAAAACATTCATTAATCCCTCTCCAACTACAGGCTACAAATTCTTAACAGCTCGACTTTTGCTGTGAGTGAAACCACTTTATTTTTCATTTGCTCCAGTTGCTGAGATAGCTGCACTATCTGTTGTGCATTCTCTATGGAAAGATTTGAAATTTGCCAGCGCATTCTTGCACTATGAATCAGAAACCAGATAAGTTTTCAATGTTAAGGATGGTCACTTGCACCTCATCCAGTTCCTCCAGGCTTAAATAAATGCACACATTTGTCAGATCAGTCTCTCTGCAGAAATTTTCTGTTTTCCTTCGAGGAGTTGGTTGAGCTTTCTGTGCACACTTGAGCCTATGCTGGCAAATTCCAGGAAAAAATGGATGATAGACTAAGGAGTTTATTAAATATTTTATTTTTTGTGAAAAAAATTTACTAGGTTTACTTCATTTTGTACAAAACCAGAGGCTAATATGGAGCAGAAGTCTACACATAAGCAAAAAAAAACCCAAAATAGCCTCCAGCCCTACAACTTTTTCTCCTAGAACTGTTTGATGTGGGAAAAAGCAGAGTGCACAAAGCCACTCCATCGCGAGCTAGTGAGTCACTGGCTTCAATCTGCGCCTCTTTGGTTCAGGCTGACGTATTTGCAGCTGAACTTTTTAGGCTTGCCAGTTCTCTGGAGAAGATGTATATTACAGAAAAGTTGGGAATTTTCAAGATACAGCTCATCAATTCACCATGTATAGCACTTCTGAGAAACCGAGCATCTAACAATAGGGAAAGGGAAGAGAGAGGGGGAGATACTGATTTGAGTACAAGACCTGCAGAAGTGCTTTCAGCTTGTTAGGAACTTTTAGGACCTAAAACTTCTTTTAAGTATTTAAGTACCTGCCTTGAAGAAGCTGTAGGTAGCAACAGTGGGTGAAAGTGCTTTCTTAAAGAAGTGAGTAAATCTGTTCCTTTCTTAATGGAAAAATCCACACGATCTGTCAAGAAGTGGTAGATGTTCTTCAAAGCAAATAAATACCAATGACATGACATTTCCTGCTTGTCCTAATAATGAGTTATGATTCACTAGAATTCTAGAATGGCTTGAGTTCCTTAAAGATCATCGAGTTCCAACCCCCCTGCCAGGGGCAAGGACAGAGAATAAGCAGGGAGAGGTCAGAGAAGGACAAGAGGCTGGAATGAGGTGTGCAGAGGAGGGGACAAAGGTAGGCAAAGCTCCTGTAACTAACCATACTTGAAACAGAATCTTTTCACTCTGTTCCAGCAAACAGAAAACAATTTTTTCATTGTCCTCAGCATCCTTTTACACTGCAAATGTCAGGAATGTACAGGTAGAAGAAAGATCAGTCTTCAAAATATGAACATTTTAGAACGGAAAAATGCTATTGATTTTAAGTACACAGTCTTTGTGCAGAAGATTAGATAATCAATTTTATACTGAAAATATGGAAGTGCTCACAGAGCATTTTTTTGGGAGTGATAGAATATTTTCTTTTATATTCTTATGAGATTTCTATTGTAGTTGCTCCACCATAAATTTTCCACTATTGTTTTTGGACAGTTCAAGAATTTGAAGCCAAGATTTGATGCTGCAAAATTTCAGACAAAAGCCACGAGGTAAAGTGGAAAAGTGCAGGACATCTCAGAGTTTCATATTCAGATTCCCTCAGAGAAAAAAACATCTTTAAGAAAACTGGATGTATAATGTAAAGGCAGGTAAGTGTTTCATCTCATTATTTCCCTGTCCTAAACCTCAGGCTCATATCCTCCTCCTTGGCTTCTGAAGACAGAGCTGCTTACTTGTCAATCATGAGTAATGCTCTCCTTTCCTAAACACCCTTCTCCTACCTCTTAAAATAGATGGAGCAAGGTACAACCTCAGCCAGAAGTGGTGAGGTCTAGCCAAATGTCTTGTTATCCTGACTGGGGAGTTAAGACAGGGCTGCAAGCTCAGCTAACCAGGAGGAAAATAGTCCTAAAATATCAAAATCTCTAAGTGAGAAGATTGAAACAGGAAAGATCCCAGGGTTTTTGGACAGATCCTGTTGTTTGAAGCTTCTCTTAGCCAATGTAGCACCTGCCAAGACTGGGACACCTGGCTGTGTGTTTACAGAGATGTGCAAGCTGATATTTTCTGTTGTATCTCACTTCAAGTGATGCAAAGGAGGTCTGGCACTGGCCCCAGGGTGGCTCCTGTGGAGAATGTGACTGCCCCAGAACTGCTCCTAGCAACTGCTGCCAGCTCCATCTCTGGCAGCATCTGATCTGCTTGTGGGGACTGGAACATGAAGTAGGCTTGGAAAAAAGCACCCATGGCTGCCCTTCTTTGCCTGGGAAGGAGTGACTTGAGCCAAGATTCTCTTCTGCCCTACTGGGCTTCTTCTCAAGCCACTTTGCCAGGGCAAGAGACAGGGGAAAGAGGGCACAGCAATGGAACAATGTTGGACAAGAAAGGGGGATTTTGCCATTCCTCAGCTTAACCATAACCTTCAGGGTCTGGAAGTTTTTCTTCCACGGAAGAAACGTTTGGATGAGCAATGCCGGAAATGAGGCAAATGGCTCCTAACTAGCCATGGTCTGCATGGATGGGGTTAATGCTGGCATTGGGTTTATGATTTGTGCTCAAATAGCCTAAGGAATTAGATTTACTCCTATATACCACAGGACCCATGTGGCTAGTTGAGGAGATAGAATTTCTGCTGTAGAAAAGGTCTCTGCAGTGAGACCTGGTTTAGTAGTGGGGATGGTAACAGCTGAGACAGAACATGCTCAAGGTGTGTCAGCAATGGAGACACAATTGAAATCTTTGATCCCAAGGATGAGGGTCTGGTCTGGCCAAGATTTGGGAAGGGGTGTCAGAGGGAAGGACAGTGATAAAGTGGGGAGGAAGAGTCACATTTGCTGCTCTGGGTGTTTTATGGGAAACAGGAGGGAGGAGAGTGACTCCCTGCACACTGAAGCTCTGCACTTGTGGGGCAGCCATATGTGGGGCTCCAGCACTGGCAGACTTGAACACATAATTTGTAATGCCTACACAGTGAATGCCTATAGCCAATGCTGATCTGAAGACTAAGATTTGCTGCTGATTGGTGCAGGAACTTTAGGACTTCTGCTGACAAAACTCAGTAGCACATGGATGCTTTTGAAAGAGGAAGATATTGCTGAACTCTGGTGAAGGCTGCATTGCAGGCAAAGATTACATTTAAGGAGCTTGGCAACGAGAATTCAATAGTTGCGTTTATTATTCCCTCCTAACATATTTGCTTGGCAGGTTAAGGGAAGCATTGATGATAAAATAGAGCCAGTGGCTCCAGATGTGCCAGAAAGATTGGGAGGAGAGTAGGTACAAGCAGGGTGAATGCTGGATGCTGACAACAGGAGCAGAATTTCGAGGGAGGTTGCTCAGAGTGAGGAGAATAAACATGACCAGAAGAAGGAAAGAGGAGGGAGAAAACATGAGGGATGAGACAAAAGCCAAAGGCAGTTTCCAAAGGCTTCTCTCTTCATCCCTGTCCTCCTTCTCATCTTCTGGGTACGTCCTGACTTAACTCATGCCCTCTCAAAAACAGAGGGAAAACCTGAAAGCTCCAGCTTTCCTTATGTTCACACTAAATTATTTGATGCCTGATTAATTGACCTGGCCAATTTCAGCATCCAGAGATCAGTGCAGCTTCTTCACCTCTTTTTCTCCTGCCTGCTAGCAGAAAATAGGACAGCTGATTTTTTTTTAAAAGAGTACTTTAGTTCTGAGCATTTAAAATAAATATTTTTATATTGTATGTCTTAAAATTTCTGGATATTGGTCCTCATCTTTCACAAGCACAGGAATAGCATGTTAAAAAAGTATAATGAAGAAAATGCATGACAAGGTATTAGATATATCTATATCTGTGTATTTATTTGCATATGAGTGAAGGACTGAGACACCCAGAGTCTCCAGCTCTCAATAAAAGCAGAGCTGTTTCTGGGTAGAATAAAAGGAGAAGCAGGATACTGACTGCAAGGGTGACATGATATTGTAACCTGAAAACTAATTAAGGAAAGAACAGAATTTAAATAACATTTGGTTGCAACAGCAGGAAATACAAGGAACAGGTGTTTAACAAGATTTCTTTTGACTGTTTAACCTCTTTGTTAATGCCAAAAATCCCAAATGCTGTCAGACTTCAGCTTTACCTCATTTCAGTAGTTGTCCTTTTGGTTATTTCATGACTCAGAGCATTTATTCTGCTGTTAGTTTGTCTCCAGGGATCTGTGTCTCTGCCATTAAGTGTTTTTGATCTCCACTGCATGTATTGTTTTCTCTTCAGGGAGCATTTGGATTACATGGCTGCAAACAAAGCCCAGAACTTGTGACTGCTCTGTGGGTTCATGACCCACACATCTGCCTCACAAAACTGGGTAGGATTTGTTTCCTAACACCTAGAAAGCAGGGAAGGTTTTTCTTTGTGATCACTATAAATACAGAATACAAAAATACACAAAATACAAAAGCATAAATAAGTGTTTTGCAGTGTTTCAAGTATTGGTATAGTCTGGAGGGATATCTGTTAGTAGAGTAGGTCCCTGGCACCCTGCTGAGTGACTGGATTACATAATGCTGAAGTCCTTTACATCTCTTAAGAAGCTCCTTGTTTAAATGACCTTCTAGCAACGAGCTCTTTCTCTCTTTTATATTCTGTTTTCACACTGTTTCTTTGATTTAGACAATAAGCTCAAATTAAACCAGATGATACCTGCTTTAACAGTCACCTTTTAATGATGTGTTTACTTCCACCATGATTTTAAAAAGCTTCTTCCTGAATTTCTTTTGTTCAGTGTTTGAAGTGAAGAAATTGTTAGGAGAGTATCTCTGTGAAAGCATGCTTTCTTTAGGACGGGGTTTCAACAACTTTAGACAATAGACAGAGTGAGTATTTGATGTCAGATTCTGCCTGCATGAACTTCCTCCCCCACTCTCCTCCTACGCACATTTAGACCTCTGCATGGCAGGGACATGCATCTCTAACTCTTTAGGCTCGTTTTCAGAAATTGAATCCATTAGCTGCTGCTTCTTTTTGTTATTTTTCCCTTTCATCTTCCTCATTGCTTTCCGCCCAGCATGCAGTCCAACCTGCTGGCTGATGTTCTCCTTCCAGATTAGTGGGTTTCACACTAGAGTCTTCTACAAATAAACTGATCTATGTTTTCACCCCATTCCTCCAGGATATGTATACAGGAGAACTGTCCTTCTCCTGAACCTTGCTCTCCTGTCCTTGACCTCTCTCTCCACAGAAGGGTTGGACTCCCTGTCAGGACACTGTGGGCATCAGCACCCTCTGTCACCTCTTGCTTTGAGGGGCTTGGCTGCCCTGGCTCAGGGCTGTGGCTTTTTTTGCTTGCTGGATGTTATTTCCAGGGCTGACAGTGGCTCAAAGTTCCCTACCAAAGATCCTGTTTAATCTCCTTTCCTATTGTTATCATCAGTTATGATCTGTAGGGTTTCCGGTTTCTTTTTCCAGTTTCCCTCCTTTTTTTTGTTTTCCCCTGATAAGAAGTGCACCAAGGACACACTTGCAGTGTGCAGGGACCACCCTGATCTCTAGGATGTGACTGCTGGAAGGGGAAATTTCTGAGCTGAAGGACCTATCAATAGATGTACCTAGCTCACAACTTCCCACAGGTTCCCTAGCTTGAACATATTTTTCAATCTTGAAGTTAAAAGTTATCAGGAGTGCTTGCAAACAGGAGGTCCATTGTACAACATGGTCCAAATTCTTGCAGTGGCATGTCTGAAATCAGTGCTTCAGGCTCCATTTCTAAACTTCTGGGAAGCAGGAATGTGCCAGATTGAGTGCAGGGTGCAAAGACTGCCTGTGTGCATGCTGATAGAAGGGTGGGCTTGAGTGCTTAGGCAGGATTCAACCCATTAAGCAGATAGATGCTTTAATATTTCTCACCCTAGAGAGTTGCTTCTTATACAGTACTTCATCTTTTATGATCTTAATTAATACTAATTGGTAGATGATTGCCTCTAAAAGTACTATTCTATGGAGAAAACTAATGTCTGATATTACAGTGAATGATATTTGAGAGAAATCATAAGGTACTATAGCCCTTAGTAAATGATTAAGTAGATTGTCTTTCTCTGTTTTGATTTGTATCTGTCTATATATTGTTTTCCTTGGTAGTCTATATTGTAACTCCCACACTTTGGGGGTTTCATCACGTTTTTTAAACCATAATGTATGACTAGAGGAGCTCACACTTTTGAAAACCGTGATGAAAACTCATTATTAAATAAATTATATAGCTGTTTTCTTATTTATTTTTCTTTTTTTTTTTTCTTTATTTGCTTTCAATCAGCATACTAATTCTACTTTTATGTGAAATTTGCTCCTCCATTTATATGGTAGATTTCATTTCTGGTCTATTCCTACTTTGAGAAGGAATTCTCCTGCATACATCCCCAAGAGCCTCTTTCAGCAAATCCTGTGGTTACAGAAAAGTAAAAGCAGAGATCTTAGATCTTAGTAAACAAAATCAGAGAATGAATTAATGTTTAAAGCTGGCTGTGACACTGAACTTGCAATTCACTTATTATTTTTGGCAGCAGCATGTCCAAACTGCCAAGACCATTCTTGGAAATCGCAGCTGTGGTGTCTATAATAGCTGATCTACAGGAAAGCTGCAGTTTAGGTCACACTGCCTTGTCACCACACATGAATAGTGCAAGTGATAATAGTTACCATTACTGCCTACTCATCTGGCAGTGTGTTTTGTTCCGTTAAAACAATTCCAATTATTAATAGCATGATAAAATTGTCTGCTGAGTGCATCCCCTCCAGCTTTACGTGGTTGACTCAGGTAAGGAATGTGGAGGGGGCAGATCAGCCCCAGCTGAATCCAACTGCAGGCAAGGGCAGAGAAAGGTCATAAATTGGGCTGGGAGGGGAGTTTTAGGTGGTTTTTGGAGGCTACCTGGGAAAGGGGAAATTTCAAAGTGAAGCTGGGGAGAGGACAAGGCCAGTCAGAGCCATCAATGGAGGGGAAGAAGCATGCTGAGCTCTCTGCAGTGAGTACTTGAATGCATTT
The DNA here is from genome assembly GCA_013397245.1 of Thryothorus ludovicianus. Lineage (NCBI taxonomy): Eukaryota > Metazoa > Chordata > Aves > Passeriformes > Certhiidae > Thryothorus > Thryothorus ludovicianus. Next base: position 143,183 of record VZTB01012665.1, read on the forward strand.
TCTTAAGTAGGAAAAGGTCTCAGGAGTTTATTGTCAGCCAGAGCTGCTGGTCAAGGGGGAGGCATTCAAATCAGATGCTGAGCTGGAAGTGTATTAGGAAATTGATGTGGGCATTTTACTTTGTTTTAGCAGCCTAATTCTCAGAGTAAGTTATATAGGGTGTGCTGCCAATTATTTTCAAACAGACCTTGAAAAGTGCTCCTGGCCTGAGGTAAATACTATCAACTTCAGAAGAGCTCAGCTGCTGTTTCAGTCCACTAACATAAACATATGTTCCACATCTACTATTATTTGTTTTACAGGATTAAATTTCTTTTAGATGCTATTAATGGTTTGGAAAACCTGTGCCAGCCTCCTGCCTGCACAGGCTGTTTGACCACAGGTGTCTTATTTAGAAGGTCTGCAAAACATCTACTTTGCATGCTTGCAAGCAGTCCAGGAGCAAATTGCTTGATAATGTTGTTACTAAGACAGGCCATATGTGGTAAAATGACAGAAGCCATGGACAAACAAAATATTGTAAAAGTCTAAGTACTTGCAGTAGTAGGTAATATGATGCAAGGATTGTCCAGAGCTCCAAATGATTATATCTCTTGTTAAAGGTAGTGAACTGGTGAACTGCTTTTCTGGGTTTTTTGGGATATTTTTTCTTTTTTTGGCTCAGCTTTCTGCTCTTCTCAGCTGGTGCTGAAATGGTTTGGCTTAGCCTGAGGGAAGTACAGGGGAATTGCTGTCCCTGGACCTGGGAACTGAATTTTGGCAGGTGAGCTGGCACGTGCTACTTGCAGCCTGTTTCAAGCTGCAGCCAGCCAATGGGACCAACCTTGGGGCAATAAAGGTGAATGCTGAAAGACAGTCTAGACTTAATCTCACAGGATTTGGGGAAGGAGGAAAAAAACCAAAAAAACTTGGAAAACAAACTCTGTGTCAAAGGTGGAAAGAACTTTCTTGCTCTTGGCAGGTAAACAAAAGAGATTCTGATTAAGAGGCTTAATACAGTATAAGTGGTTTTGGGTTTTTTGTTTTAATACTAATTATTTTGGCTGCTCTACTACATCAACAACTCAGGAACCTGCACCACAGACTTGTTTTTCTGTCTACAGCAATTCTTAGGTTTATAAATCCCTGCATAATGTAATTGAATCATGTTTTAAAACAGCGAGAGTTCCTTGTCCTAACTGCACTGTCTGGAAGACTCATCCAGAGTTTCATGCTGATGAGCATGAAAGCAATTTTTTTCCTTTGCCCAGCTTCCAGTTCTAGCTGATTCATTATGAGTTTGTATTTACTTGAATTTTTACTGATGCATTTGAAACAGATCTTCTCTTGCCCCCTTTCAACTTTGGCATGTTACAACTGTCCAAGCTCTTGTAACTTTTCCATTCCTTTAATAATTTTTCTCTTCTTTCTCTGTACCTGTTCTAACTTACATTACTTTTATCAGAATGTAAATGATCAGAAAAGTAGTCCAAATAGTATTTCAATGAAGTCTTTAACAACAGTCTTTTTCTCTTCCAAAATTATCTTGCCTACAGCATTTTCTGATGCCATTAACTTCTTTCCCACCTGCTTCACACCGACAGCTCACAGCCAAATGCTAATTGACCAGTGCAACCTGATTTTCCTCCTTTTAGCCATCTCTTTGACATAATCTCTATGGAAATAGTATTAATTCTTGTTATTGATCCCTAATCAAGCAGTGATTAGGGATAGAACAATTCCATCTCCTAAACTGTAAAATATTTTCCCTTTTTTGGTGAGAATGCATTATTTCCTCTTGGCATAGAAACCCAAGAGCTCCAGTCATGTTAGGTAGCATTCTGCAAGGTCATATTTAAGGATAAAAGCATAAATCTCATTTATTGATCAACTAAACCCCCCAAACTTTCCTGAGACTCATATAAAACCTAAAATTGGGTCCATGCAGGTTGGTGATCTTGGTTACAACAGCAAGACAAACCCTGACATGGGTTTGGTTGCCAAATCCACTCTTTCGGATTAAAGTCATAAATAAAATGGCAGAACTAACATAATTAAGTTGGACACAATACTCAGACTTATGAATCCTTTATGTTTTTAATATGTGTAAGAGCCAAACCAAACACAAATTTGAATATAATAGAAGTACTGTAAAGTGAAGAGATTCTGATTGCATAAACAATGTCATCCCTGATTTTACTTTTGAGTAGGTGTTTTCAAAAACAAAGTCAATATTAAAAACACCACTCCAAGCTGCCATAGTAGAGGATGATCTGGAAGCTTTTCCTACAGCTTTGTAGTAAAATGTTGTGACCTTGCTCTGATCTATCTATAACTGGACTATTTATTAGATTATTTTTAGTTATGAGGAAGAAGCAGGTAAGCATACAAATGGCTCAATCAAACAAAATACATTTAACTGCAAAACCTTGGAGTTATTCACAATGTGTAAAGTGGACTATATCTAAGCCAAAAAGCCAGCGTTCTATTCTCTAATAGTGACAGATTAAAAATAATTACACTCCATGACTCCCACAAGTCTACATCTGATATGCTTGCAGGGACTAAACACAAGTCACTCCTCAGAGAATATTGAGCTGTGAAGGATGCTGAAAAGAATGTGGGATGGAGGAGGCATGGGAAGATGGAGGGAAGAGCAGATGATGTTCTTCTCTCCCTGACGAGACACGTAAAAGCCGAACAGCCCCATTCTACACCAACGTGTTTTCAATACCTACATGTTTTCAAAATGCATTAGAAAAGGATTGTTACTATGTCTGATGTGTGTCACCAAAGCACAGCTTGTCAAGGAGAGATTCAAACAGAGCCTGAGTACAGAGAGAAATGTGTTCTAATCACAACCTTGTGCTCCTTCAGCAGCTTTGTGCTATCTATTCTCCTTGGTATGTCTTGTAGTTAAAGGCACTAATGGTACTCCAAAATCTTACCCTTGCAGTGTCCAAAGACAATGTTTGCAAAGTGTTTTGATGCCTGAAAATAGTACCAAAACTAAATAACATTTTTGCCACTGGAGCATGTGCACTCAGATGCATTGATAATAGAAGGAGGTGGGCAGCTCTCTATTCTAGACAAAGAGAGCCTTGTGAAGAGAAGTTTATCTGAAAATTTAAGAGTTTTACCAGAGATTTACAAATTCAAATGCACAGAAAGCCAGAGAATAAATTGCTGCATAGAAAATTAATAACTGAAGTGATAAAATACTTATAGTGAACAGAAATGCTGTGCAATGATGGTTTGGTGTGTCAAGAATTTCTTGTAGGAGTTATTGAAGGAGCAATGTAAGTAAAGACAATTTGGGCTGTAACAAGGAAGCTAAGCAATCAGGAGATGAGATCCAACAAATATCAAATGTCAGAAATTTATCTGAAAGCCACAATAGTGGCAATATCTTGCAGGATGTCATAAATTCATTTTGGTTGATGAACAACTAGTTAATCTTGTCATGCTAGAAGCTAAAACAATCCCAGACAGTGGCATGGGTATCTTAACACCTGGAAGGGAATATGTGGTGAAATTAAAAGTTTTTCATATCAGCCACACATCCTTTATGCCCAGTGTAGTGTTCTTCTCTCATACTATGCTTCCTCGAAATGACCTTTTTGGCTTAATTTTTTTAAAAATAATTTTATTTAGGAGGAGTAAAGTTCATAAAAATCCCCATTTCATTTTAAGTATCCTGAACCAGCCCAGTCTGTGACTGAGAATATTTTTACCGTAAGAGAATTCCTTCACTAGAGGAAGTTAAGACAGCATTTTGAGTGACACAATTCTGAGAGGAGCATGATTTTTATGCAACCTTAATCCATCCATTTAAAAGAGACATGGTTTCTACTTTTAATGGAAATTTGGTTCTGCAGTAGACTTAAAACTTCTAGGGAAGAGAGAAATTTCTTTAAACGTAGACACATAACAACGTTTAGGTTTGAAAAGACCCTTGAGTCCAGCATTGCCAAGTCTTCCACTAGACCACATCCTTTAAGCACCAGTCTGCACACCTTGTAAACACTCCAGGGATGCCAACTCCACCACTTCTGTGGGCAGCCTGTTCCAGAGCTTGACAACATTTTCCATTAAGTAATCTTTACTGATATCCAGCCTAAGCCTCTCCTGGCACAACTTGAGTCTGCTTCCTCTTGTCCTGTCACTTGTTACTTGGGAGAAAAGATCAGCCTCCACCTGGCTGCATCCTCCTTTCAGGGAGTTGTAGAGAGTGATAAGGTTCCCCGAGTCTCTTTTTCTCCAGGATAAACAACCCCAGCTCCCTCAGCTGCTCCTCAAAACCCTTGTGCTCCAAACTCTTCCCCAGCTCTGTTTTTCCTCTTTGGATGCATGTATTGCAAAGATCTATAAACTATGAGTTCTGGGGCTTTTTTTAAATTTATTTTTCTTTAATTTTCTTTTTTCTTTATGTTCAATAGTCTTTCTAGGGTGCAGTACTTTACATCTGAAAGTAAAATGTATAAAACAGATGAGAGGATTTTCAGTTTTGTCTTTTTCACTTTATTGGCTACAAAGAGAGTGTACAAAGAGGGATGACCTGCCTGGATAGGTTTCTAAATTGCATATGAAAACCTTGTCTCAACTGCACCAATAGATGAAACTTCATTAAAAAATAGATTTATAGCAAATATATGATTGCTGAACTACTATCTTTTGTATGACTATCTCGCTGGACTGAAAACTGGCTGTGATAAATCCAGTGTGCTTTAAAGTAGATCAACAATACCACTTGGCAAATCTCTCCTGCTAAGCTAGGACTTTTTTTTTCTACTGAGCAAATGAGAGTAAGGGAGTTTTTTTGTGCTTCAAGATGTAGTCCAGAGTCCATCTGGCTGAGGAGATGCCCAGCAGCTCATATTTTTTTGCAGTTCCCTAGTCTGAAACCTCCTGCAGGTGTCAGATACCTGAGGTTCTACTTTTGGGTCAGTTCAGAGCCCCGAGCACAGCCTAAAGCCCTGCACTCAGCAGCATCTCCTCACCACAGTCAGGAGCCACCATAAATGGAGATTTTAGGGGGCCTGCAACTGTCCCAGATCTCTGCAGTTGCTGTAACTGACTGCAATTTCGACAGTCCTGGGAAAATCTGTTCCCTAATAGTACGTCTCTTTTGAAGGTGTGTGCTAAACTACAACAGAGAGAGAGTATGTTATTTAGTTAATGTCTCAAGAGAGAATTTTGGAAGCTGGATGTAGACTTTTCCTGATCTGTGCACAGTACACAAAGGACTGTGCCAAATCTGAAATTACCATGACTAAACAGCTTTGTGTTAATCACCTTGAAAATTTAATTTTAAAATGAGCACAAGAGAACTTAAACACATCATTTAGGTCTCTGAGGGGTTATTTTTTAAACTTTTTGTTCCCTATTCCTCCTTTTCCCTGTTCATTTACTGAAGAGTGAAGAAAGGACCAGAACAGTAGATTTCATTTGGCTATTGATCCAATGTGTTAAAGCTTCTACCACTGCCATTAGAGCTACTGTAGTTGGAAAATAAAGCAAAAGAAATATTCTTAAATTTCTCCAGTTGGTCTACTGGGTTTTCTGACTCCAGATTCTTCCTGAGTGGTAGTGACTACTTTTATTTGCACAACATCAAAACAAACAACCAAAAAAACCCCACCCTGAAAGGCAAACCCACCAAACCCAGCAGAACCATTTTTGGTAGCCACAGGTGTATAAAAGCAGTGGCTAACTGTGCCACACCAATCCACTCCTGTGGTAAATCAAAAGTGAATAAATATTGGTTTGCTCTAACAAGAATCTTGTAATTTGTGTTTCCAGCACATAACAGCAGAAACAATGCACAGGCTAAATGACTCAACAGCTAATAAAACAGTGACTGTCCAAACCGCTTGTACAAATAAAAGGTTAGAGCAAGTTCTCACTGGGTTTTCTTAGACATACATCCAAAATGCAATAAGAATTCTGAAGGGAACACGCAATGCTTAAAATACCAGTGCAAATTCAAAGATTCTGCTCTGCACCTGTGCTAAAATTCATGCTTGAGGCAATGCCATGAGAGAAATATAGGCTACTGGCACGTATCAAAATGAAAACTTTAGGCTTCTATTTATGCACATAGATTTCATGGTACTGATGCATAGTGTGCATCTAAAAACAAACACTATTTTCTCTCCTCTTTGAATGTGTGAGGCCAGGAGGAGCAAAGAAAGCCCTGCCGAAGGGAGAGAATTATCTCATGGTTTTGTGGGGTTAGAAAGGATTGGGTTGGATCTTGGTACTTGGGGCAGTCCAGGCACCATCTCAGCAACCCCTTTGTCCTTGTTCCACCCCTCAGCTTGACATCCCAAACCCCCTGCTGACATGACTTTGGCATTCTGAACTGCAGAAAAATGATGCCTTGGAGTACCACAGGGGAGGGCTTATTCCCTGTGTGATCTCCTTTATCCGTGCCCTTTTTTTATTTTTCTTTCCTTGTCCCTGGGCTGTTAGGGAATTGGGAATTGTGGTAAAAGCTGTTTCTTCAGGCTGACACTTCAAATCTAGCCCAAGCTAACAATGGTTGTTTCAGTGTATGTAAGATGAACTTTTCCTGGATTTCAGTGGCTCTTGGGCTGCACCTCTTAAAATAATTGATAGTGCTGCCAGAAGTCTTAACAGACAAGCTAAAGACTGAAGCCATGATGTGCCCAGAGATCTTACTGGAGATCTGAGCTGAATCATATCCAAGGGGCAATGGGAGGTAATTATGGAGTTCAGATGCTTTGGTCTACATACCTGTTTTAGAGGGAAAAAAGAAAAAAAAGCAGCTCACACAGATACATTCCCAGGTACATGTCCTGTACACAAGCACTGTTACCAAAATTTCTAAAAGCTTGTAAAACAGCAAAGCTTTCTACTCAGATACTAACTGGCTGTTTAATGCCTCATGGGGTGCCTGATGAGAATTCTACAATTGTATTTTACTGATTACTTCTGCTTTATAGAGAAGCTAACACTTCCCTTAATTCTAATCCATAAAGCTGTGTCCAGCTCTGCAGGCCATGGTTTCTGCCCCAATCACTCCAGCCACTCTGCCAAAATCTTTTATTAAAGTAATTTTACATTTCTCAGAGGATATTGCAAAAGGGTGGAAGAAAATTGCAGAAAGACGTAAGGTCTAAAAAAATATGAAAACAACACTGAATTAAAACAGCACCACCTCAATGCCCCTTCCTTAATGGTTTAGTTATTAACCATTTATCTGAGAGCTGGACACACAGATGGCACTAATTCCCCACCAATGCATAGTGTAGGATAAATGTCATGTTAAAATAATGTACTGCCATAAACTAACACATAAGTTTCCCACAAAGTTCACTTAGTTTGTATGAAATTGATGTATTAATTTTTTAATATTTAATGCTTCTACTCTGTGAGCTTCAGTAAGAGTTTTCTGTAGGCAGATTGTTCTTTTATTTACAGGCACATATAATTGTAGTTGACAGCAGGAACATAAAAATATTTGCAGGTAAAATTTACTCAAATAAAAATCTCAGCAACTTAAAATTATTTGAGGATGTTGAGGAGTGTATTTTAAATGTTAACTAAAGAGCAGTTAAGCATATTTCAAACTGTCCATCTGGCACAGCTGTAAATAACAACCTGTCTGTTTTAAACAGTCCTCTGTTGACTGTGTCAGCAAATGTTAGGATTATTTGCTATTAACTGACAATTTCATCTTTGAGCGTATTTATAAAGTTCTGCAGCACTGACACCAGTGCATACATCATTTCTTGCAGATCAGTATAATGCTGAAAGAATCTTTGTGCAAACATACTTAAAGCTCTTCATCTTTATGTCCGAAGATGTTGATATGGATGGAATTAGAGAGATTTATCGTCATCTTTACTTTGATCCCCTTTCCTCCAAAAAAAGCAATAAGCTGAAAAATTCATGCATCTGGAGAAGTAGGGAAGAGGGTTTCATGTGCCACTGAAAGCAATCACTTAGGCATGAGACACTGGCTGACTTCTGGATGTGAGTGGGTACAACATAAATGTCTCACAGATATTATGTGTGGCACAGTGGTCTTTCATCAGAGCAAAATTTATTGGTGTTTCCCAGCTACTAGATGAGTGGTGTGTAATGTGATTCCATAAATTACTGTGGAAAGCAGATAGCAGTACAATAAAAATAAATACAGAAGCCAGTGTATGTTACCCTGTATGAACAAAGGAAAAAAATGGAGAGATCACCTCACTCTTGCTCATGAGGGCTTTAATACTGACCTCACTCTGGCAGGGATTCCTGACCTTTGTTCCAAATGAAAATCAACATCTGGCCTGCTGGGTTGGGTATGAGACAAATATTATGTGGTAAAGTGTGTTTTATGAAACACATTTTTCATTCTTTAAGCAGCAGTATCAGTTTTTTGGTTCCAGTTTAAAATAACTGCTTATTACATCAGATAAAGAACACTCTAACTGAGCTTAGGCCATGTTGTTACCTCTGCACAGTGCATGTAAAACTTTCCAACTTTCTAAGGCCAAAAATGGATGAAAACAAAAGTGAGGTGTTTAAGCACTAAGACTTACACTGTTTCTTAAAGAAGAAAACTAAACTAATTGTCTCTTTCCAAGCCCTGAAAACTTATTACCCTAGAAATTTTTTCCCATGGGGTTGGGTAAAGAGGAAGTGCAACAAAGGGCAAAGGGTAGAGTAAAATAAATGTGAAAGCAGCACTCAGTCTCAGGTATTTCAAAAGCTGCTCAGAAAAGAGACTTTATCTAACATCTCCCACTTCGATGTAAAATTACCGCCTACTCACTATGTTATTTATGTGTATTCAAAGGCACAGCTACTTGCTTGCCTTTCAAACTGATGTTTTAACTATTTTCTTTGGTGTGCAAGCCCAGCACAGGAGATGTGCTGACAGTAAATCAGATTCAACGTTTTCTTGAGCATCTCTGGCACTGTTTGTTGAGTTGTGGTCTGTACTGTCTGTGCAAAAAGTACTGGCAGGAAACAATGCTCAAGTGTCAGTGAAACAACTAGGCCAGAGGATTCCTCATTAAAGGTAATTATGCATGAGAAGGACTTTGCTTGATTGTCAGTTTGAGCTGGTATCACTGACAGATTGGGGAAACCAACCCAAATTTAACTTGCAGATAATGTATACTTTATATGGAAATAACTGACAGACAACAACTTATAAAGTTCCTGCCTGCTGTTTTTATGACCACTTTGCAGGCAGAATTATCATTTAAATGGAAGTAGAAAGCACTACCACCCTCTCCTAAAAAATTCATTGTGATCAAGTTAAATCTGCTTAGATTTAAGTGCATTAAGATTTTTTTTATTTGTCAGGTGCAGAACACCTTTAAATGCTTCAGGAAAAATGTGTTGATAAACAGCCAGTCCCTTCTGTGAAACAGAATTGGAGAAAAAAACAGCTTTAATGGGAGGGTCTGTGAAGTTTTGCGTCTGTGAGGTAGCCAGATTTAAGATAGACTGGGGTTTCTTTGTTGTTGTTTGCTTTATTTTAAAGCAGATAAATCGAAGAATTTTCTTCCTAAAGTTGAATGTTTTGAAAGAATTGGTCTTGCATAAGCAGGAGGAGCTTCATATGAGGATTGCAACACTGAACAAAAAACCCTTGCCTGAAACTCAGCTTCTGAACCCTCCTCCATGTGGGAAAGAAGGGTAACAATGTCCCAGCATCTCTCCAGACCCCTTCATGCTTCAGGGTTAGAAGGAGAGCAGATTCCCTGGACCTTCCCACAGCCTCCAGTTCTCTTGTTTCACTCTATGGTTTGTAGCAGTGTTTCAAATACATCAAACTGATGTATTCAAATACATCGAACTTTTCTCTGAGTGTGAGAAAAGAGATGCTAGCAAATTTCATTTCCAGCTTTGAAAAAAATTCTGTGATCTAATTGAATTCCGTAACTGATATCAGTTGTCATAAAGGCAAAAAAAAAACCCCAAAAAACACAGTAAGAAGATTCAACAGAAAATGGAATTGGTTTTAGGAATAAAAAAATGCAAGTTAGCTATGAAATGTCTTTGTTCAGTGGGTTTCAAGAACAAGTGCAGTGTATACTTATTCAAGAGTTATTTTTTAAGCTTTCAGAAATGACAAACATTAGAGTTGACTGAAGGGAGAAATAACAGAATTAAAATTTATGGTGTGTATCTATCTATATTTGAAATTATTACTTAATAAGATGCATTCAGAAGTAGTAAAGATGTAATATGCACTGAAAATAGTGGACATGGAAGAAAATTGCATCAAGAAAATGAATTAAATTGGATTTCAAGCCATCCATTACCCAGTGGAAATGAACTTAGAAGAGGAAGATATGGCTTGACATGCAAAATAATTATTTTAAACGCGTATATGCATTAAAAGGTTGTGTCAACATGAAGGCACAAGTCCAGTGACCTTGCCTGGTAGGGGATGGGGAATTTCACCATCAGATTGCTGCAGGCTAATTGGCACTGCTCTCATTTTCCAAGAATAGAATAGTCAACTTTATTCTTTATTTGCAGAACCCATTTTCTCTTGGTCTATTGCAAAGCTTTTTAATAAGAAACCTTAAAGTGCATTTGTGAAATGAGTCAGATATTTTAGCTGGGTGTGCTGAAGCAAATAAAAAGGGACTTACCAAAATGATGTGTCAGTGGCAGAAAGAGCTGGCTGGAGAGTTCACAAACGAAACATACTCAGGTTTGGTTAAGCTCTTGGAGGGAGTATCCCATTTACTTGAAACTTGAAAAGCATAACAGCAATTATCTAAAGATACTCGTGCCTTCCATTCTATTCTCATATTTCAACACAGTCAATAATTTGGCTTAGGTTTGACAAACTGCATAAACTATGTTAATTTTAAAAAGTAATTGAGGGAAAATAGTTGGTTACTTTTCCCTGAGTCTCTGACCTGGGCAACATGGGTACAGTCAATTCCACGAGTGGAGGGTGAGCCATGTAGGAATTTCAACCCCTGTGACCACAGGCAGAGCTTGACTTTTCCATTTCCTCCCTCCTCTCCAAGAACAACTGGCAGAACTCAGTCTGTGCCATGCCAGCACACTCAACAGAAACCTTTGCCTTCTGAGGGAACTGAAACATCTGTTTTTTCTCGTCTAGGAATAGTCTCTCTTCCACTCACCTCAGGCAAATTAATCTCTAAACGAATTACCCAAATGCATCAATCTCCATTTCAAAATACTTCTATGCCAATTACCATCAGAAAAACTGTTCCCCAAACCCAACCTCGTTGCACTGAAGGTTGGATATGTTCTTCTAACTTCATGTTGAGTTTGCTCTCATGGCTAAAATATTATTTCTCTTTTCTGGTTTTTACTTCAACTGTATGTTGGTTGACAGAATCCTTATCTGCCAAAGCTGTTACTTTGGCAAGCTCAGTCATCAACAACCTCTTTGCAGTTGTATGGTCACTTAAGAACGGATTGACACAGCAGAATTATTGAAAGTATTTGCTCTGTGAAAGCATCCACTCTTTTGCATCCCATTCTTTCAGAATTCTGCTGTAATGATTATTTGGTCTCAAAAGACCAAATAAGCTCCTTAGCAATTTTCCTAACCTGATACCCCTCAGCCATCCTTCCTCTTTTTCAGTGTTGAACATTATCTCCTCTGATTGAAATGAAGAGCAGAGTATTTACTCAGTTTTTGGGCTGTACCCAGATTATCTTTAATCTCTGTCCTTCCTGCATAGTAGCTCCATTCCACCCAGTTTACTTTAACATCCTTTGCAAAGTCTGATTTTCACTGTAAGTCTGCATTTGTTAATTTCTAACACTCAGCTTAATTTGTTGCTCACTACTTTCTTGTTGGCTCTTCATACTCAACATCTGCTTTCCTTGCCACTGTTCATCCTACTGGGCAAGCCTATTTACACATTTAAAAGAGCAATCAAAGATTCAAACGATGGAAAAACACATTTCCTAAATGTGGCACTGCTCTGTGCTTCACAGATTCTAGGTTAGGTTATTCTAGCAGCTTGTTTTTGTTGTCCTAGAGGAAACTCTCATTAGATGCAACATTCCCTTCACTTACTTAGCATTGCTTAGTATGTACCATTTTGTGTTTATATGTGGCTTTCAAGCTATATTCTGTGTGAAATACCCATTTGTGTTCTATAAAGATTTATGTGGCTTTATGTAGCTTCAATATTCACTCCTAAATGGTGATGAAATGAAACTTTTCTATTTACTCCATGGATGACATTTATGGACTGAGCAAAAATGAATGTGAAGTACTCTGGTAATTCAGAAGAAAAACACAACAGTAGCATTGGTTTCCTCATGGTAGACATAATTTTTCATATGGTGGTGTAAAATGAACACCAACCAGAATTTCAGCAATAAATAAACTTTTATAACAAGGACAATAAATTAAGCTTAGATGTACTTATGCTAACGCAGAAGTTTTCCACTCTGTTTTGTACGTGTGTTTTGCTAATTTTGTTCCTCATATTCTCCACCTGCTCCCACACATCTAATAACTCCTTATTTAATGTTGCCTTTTGTTGTCTCCCACCCTTCGTGTTTCTCTTTCATTTCCCTGAATTGCCTCTTCTTTCCTACCGCGGGTTGTTTTCAGCTCCTGCTTTCAGAGTAATTTCTTGCTTCAGCTGACCGCCTTCATAAAACTAAGCAGGTTTTGCCTTGAATATTTTGTGACAGGCAACTTGGAGAGCTGGAAGGTCTCCTGCCACCTCGGTGCGAGGGGAGGGGAAGCTGTCCTTTGCAGCATCTGTTGCCTAGCAATGTTTCTCAGGTGCCGCTAGCTGTGCTGCGCTGTGATCAAAGCTGGAGAGGCTGAGCGCAAGGGAAAGCGAAAACGGGCTTGAAAAACACCGCCATCAAAGCACAGCCCGGTGCAGCATTCGTGGTTTTGACATGACAATAGAGAGACGCCAGCAACACGTGCCATTATGTGCAAAAGGCTTAACTCTGCTTCCCGAGGGCACGGCGCTCCTTGGAAGAGAGCAAGCAGTGAATGAATTAAGTCCAGCTCTCTGCTGGACCGTGTGGCACAGCTCTGCCTGTTTGAGAGGCAAACTGATACAGCTCAGCCTGGATTTCTGTTTTTTCACATCACCTGAGGCATCTTCACTCACCATCAGGTGGCATGAGAACCAGAGCCCAGGGAGGCAGCGTGTTTCCTGTGGGATGCATTGGTACAGATGGGACAGAGCACACTGAGAAGCCCGACTGCTTTTCACCCAGACACTGTTCAAAGATCCAGGCTTTGCACGTACCAGACCATCACTGAGATCATCTGAGCTATTTCATGACATACCAGCTCATCCACTCCAGCCCCTCACCAAAGGTGGGAAAAGTTCCCCATACCTTCACGCTGACCTTGTTGTTGTAAGGCTTAAAAAAGGCATGGAATAAATCCTTTGGGAAAAGGATTTGTTAATATGGATGATGCCCAAGTTACTGACACGTCAGGCTGTTTTATTTGTGAGATGATACTGATAACAACACTGCACAAACTTGGATGGAGTGGTTAGTAGGTCATGATGTTACAAGGAAAATGAGATTAATCATCCTTGCAAAACCAGTCCTCTCTGTGACATCATCAGGATGTGAATATCTAGATTAAGACAGTATGGCCCCAGCCTAACATTGCGTTTTCCAAAACTGTTTGTAGTTTGAGTATTTGGGTTATTTCAGTGTGACTGAGAAGTAATGTAGGCATTCATACAAGTGTTTTATCTATGAAGTGAGCTCTAAATAGAAACATGAGCATGTACTCTGTTAAAAAATTGCATTCTCTGTGTGCTAGATAAAATTCCAGGGATAAAGATAAGTAAATCATCCTAAAGACAACCCTTCTCAGAAATCCAGAAAGGTCAGGGTACAGTAGCTAAAAAAAAATCTCTTGGTAATCTCTTGTCTTTCTTAAGCTTCACAAAATAAAGGATTTCATCACCTTGTCTTGCAAAAGCCTGAGAGGGAAACATGGTAGAAAGATGATTTTGATTAGCGATTAAAACTTTCAGCACTGCTAGAGAGTTAAGCAGATAAATATCCTCCCTAACTAACCAGCTGCCAAGCAAGACTCTTCAGTGTTTCTGGAACTTCACAATGACATTTCATATACCATGCTTTTGGCATGCGAACAAAATCTATACCCTGCTACTTCTTCCTTTCCTGATACTTCCTCAATTAGAAAGATCTCAGTTACTTGTTACAGTTTTATGTATTATATTTCATAAAAAGAAAATGAGACTTTCAGGGAAAGTGGTAATTAGTAGCATACCCACCCAACCCCATGATTCCTGGATTTTCAGACTTCATCCATTCCACAGTGCATGTGAGTTTCAAGTTCAAACTGATAATTTGTTATATAAGATGATCTTTTAAGAAGACAGTCTAATGTTTTGTTGACTGGAGAAACTTTAATTGAAAGTCTTGATTTGCAACAGCTTTTTCTTTTTCTTTTTTTTTTCTTTTCTAAGATTGGAAGTCTGGGTTTGGTGTCTGGTTTGAAGATTTCTCAGGGAATAAGCCTTCAGAAGTAGCAGATGTGGGACTTTGAGTCTCAGGTTATTTTCCTTTGCAAGGCTGGAGGAGGGAAAGGAGAAGGGAATGAGATGGTAACAGTAGAATTATCATTGGACTGAGAGTCTCACTGATCCGTATTCTGGTTTCAGACTTTCTTGAGCTTCTATGAAATCTGCTTTATAAATCAATAAATGACTGAAGGATTTTCCTCCTCTTTAAACTCTGGAAGGGAAAACATTAATCTCTCTGCTTTTGAAGGCTTGCCTGCAATGCAAGTTACGAGAAACTACAGGTTTTTTTGGAAATATTTTGCATGGCAGTTAATTGCCAAGATTGGTTATTCCTCACTACCCTTTTAAATCTTTGCTGCAGTGCATCTTTGACACCACAGCACCCCAAAAAAAGTCTTGTGATTGGTTAGTCTCCCTCATTGAAGCACTGGGAACAATTTATTGTGGCATTTTTCCCCCCCTGAGGGTGGTGAGAATCCATATAAAGAGCTCTGGGAATGCTGGGACTGGAGAGCAACATAGACTCAAAAGTCTTTTGTATCATTCATGTGTCTTTTGCAAACCAGGTCCATTTTCCAGTTATTATGTGCCACGGCACAGACGGGTGGCCACAACCGTCAGTGGCTTTGTCAGCCTGGACAGAGGAGGACAAAGTCTGAGGGGCAGGTTTTGTGAGCTCTGCCTGCACCAAATGGACTCCCACTCACTCAGATTCTAGGCTTAGGAAATGAATATTCATTTTTGGGAATGGATGTGATGTGGGGTGAGGGGATATAACAGTGGAGTAAGTGGGAATATCCACATTTTGGACCCGTTTTGCAAACCCCCTTTCCCTGTGACTGGAGCCCTGCTCCCTGGCACAGGGTGGCTGGGCAGGACCAGGCATCCTGCTGTTCTCCTGGGAGATATATTCTGTCCTCTGCTCATCAACTGGTTGGTGGTGTCTCTTGCTGGCTGGGCCAAATAAAATTTCGGCTGTACCCTCGGTGGCTGCAAAGGAATGAGATTTTGGAAGAGTGGAAGAACAAAGGCAGTTCCTGCTGCAGAGCCAGAGGTAACAGAGCAAGGCTTGTTCACTGTGTTTTGCACAAAGGCTGTGCACGTTTTCCAGAGGTGAAAGGTGTGTTTAGAGACACTTTACACAGCTGGCGATGCTGCCTCTGGTGCCTCTGTGGGTAGTTGTGAAGCCTAGTTGATCATAAGTGCCTCATCTTCCTAATTTTCATCTACAAGCTCCACTGAATCTTTATTACCCTGCCTGAATGCTTATCCAGGGTTTCTGAAGAAGGGCAGGGCATTACTTTTACAGCCCAAGTGATTTTATGGAAAGGATTGAACTCAGGTCAACAACTACTCATCCATAAGAAGTGCAAGCTTTAGGGAACTGAAACATAAACCCTATCAGAAATGGCATGACCACCTAATTCAGTGTAACCATGTGGATGTGGAAAACTTCAAAATTATCAAATTAATTCCAGCTTTTGCTCTTCCTCTGAGAAGAAAGCATGATGTTATATTTCTTTTATAGAAGCTTTGCTTTTCCTCTCAGTGCTGAAGAAAAGTAAGAGGCTGTTGCATCCTGGAAGGAAGAGATCTCAGTATTCACTGCTGAGTGTGCACAGCCTGTGCATTGCTCTTTGCAGGGCAGGGCTTCATTAAGGAATGGTAGAGGGTAACCATATGGTACCAAAGTATTTTCCAATTTTGTTTGTGCACTATCTTCAGAAGCAATTTTTCCATACTCCCGCCTCTTACAATTATCTTTTTTTTTTTCCCTATTTCTTTTCTCTTTTCCCTGATTTTATTATTTTATTTTATCCTCTCCTTCTATGAGGCCTTCCCTCACTTTTTTCTCCTTCTTTTCCGGTCCCTGCCCAGACTTCAGGTTCTTTTATGTTCTGCCATTCCCTTTCCAGTTCCTGGCCCAGAAATCTGTCAGGTGTGCTGGAATGTTGCTGGGACAGAACTGAAGTGGTGGCAGAGCAGGGGAAAGAGTTAAAACTGAAGACTTGGGAAGCTTTGAAACAGAACACAATAGTTATTGTGCTGATTTTCATCTCCATAGCAACACTAATGCAATGTTTTTCCCTCACTCCTGGAATTCCCATCCTATGGTCTCCTCCAGGGCTCAGCCTGCAGACCAGCACTGGCACAGGAACTGGGAGGGTGCCTGTATGGCTTCGAAAATGGATGAGGTTTGAAGAAATCAGTAGTAACCTCCTGGTGCAACTCTATGGCTGCCCCTGAGGTGTGGGACAGATCTGATCAGGAGATTTGTCACCAAGGAACAGAAAGGGCCTTGTTGAGGTGGCAATGGCAGCTGGTGCAGTAGACAGCAATATTTTTTATTATTCTGTGGGGGGCTTCACACTGAGGTTCTGTCAGGATTAGAGGTCAATGTTATTTTCATAGGTGACCCCTCAGAGAGACACTCTTGCCTTTGAGTGAATTATCCTTGAAATTTGGGTTTAGGTCATCTCAAGGTCTGAGCAAATTTCATAGCAAAGAATTTTGCACTATTTTTTCTGAATTCAAATCATTAATAGTGTGAGACTGTGATTAATGCAAGCTGAGAATCTTAAAATCTGTAGGCATCTTTACATATCTTGGCTTGGGTAATGTATCTTGTAGAAGTTAAAGGTAGCTGAAAGCTCAGAGCATCATTCAAACTGTAAAGCAAACTACAATCTCAATTGCATTTTCTCCTATGTCTGATATCTTGGTAACCACACTTGCATTATAATAAGCTTTGGGTTTGTTTTTTTTTAACCCTTGTTGGTATCATCATACTAAGCAAGAAAAATCTGGGAGGGAGGAGAATTTTTGATACTCCACAAATGCAGGTGTCCCAACACTGCTGAACACTGCTGTGCCATTTGGAGAATGCCAGAGGGCAAACTTTGAAGAGGCATAAGAAGCACCAAGAGGGAGAAGAAAATGTTAGAAAATGCTGTTGTGACAGATGGTGAGATGGTAGGCTGTTCTCAGATGGAAACATGTTGAAGAGTTTTGCTTCTCCAGTCTGGACAGCTTCTTGAGAACAGGCTGGGGGCAAAAACATCCAGAAAGCCTCAGAACAGCTTTAATGTGTGAAGTGTAACTGCTGGTGGAAAAGAGTCAGTGAGCAGCTCTCCCAGGAGCTGTAGTGCTTGGACATGTTCTGGAAGCTGTGCTGGATGTCCACTAAGGTCCATCAGGAGTCCTGGCTGGAATTCATTGTGCCTTGGCTGAGAAACACTAATGCTGTCCACAAAACATGGGAATGCAATGGGGATCTTCCTAACAATCCATCAGTGCCCTTTGGAGCCAAACCAGCTCCTACTGGTGCCTTTTTTGTCAATGGATCTTGACTTCCAGTGGTGGAGTATCCGGGTGTTCCCTTCTGGGCTCCTGGCACTGCTGGATGTTACCATCAGCTCTGGCACTGCTCTGGCAGCTAGGACTCAGCACAATCCTTTTGAAAAGGTCTTTACTAGGATTCCTCAGGTTTGGACACCTTCTAGGAAGGAGTGTGGTTCTGCAGCTGGAACGCTGCAGTGTTTAGAGTGGGAATGTTGCACCTCATGGAAACGGGGAGTTTGCAGGTAAACTGAGGGCTCAGTGAAGGAAAGCTGCAGGAAAGGTAACTCAAAGCACAGAATTGCTTTCCATATCAGCTGACTCTGAAGTTAAATGATGTCATTTTCAAGCAACTGTTCCATTTCACCAGAAGTTTATACTTACTACTCTTATATACCCTCCTTAGCCTGCAGGCATGAGGCATTTCTATTAAAAAAATTTAAAAAAGGAATAAACCTGGGTATCTTTTACTTCCTCCACTACCTTCTGTCCATCTCTTCTCCCAACTTTAAATCCCATAGCCTTAATACCCAAATTAGAGACCTTCCTCTCCCCACATATTCAGAGCCTAGAGCGCACATGTAAGTTTGCAGAGCACTGAGTGGGCTTAATGTACCATCAGGCTGGAACGTGTTAGGAGCTAATTCTGGGATGCATGAGCACAGGAATTGTCATGGGAACACAGCCTATAATCAAGAAGGATAAAAATTCCAGTAGGAAACCAGGCTATGGGAGACTTCCATCATGTTGCTCAAAACAACCTTAAAGAGAGAATTATTTTGCAATTATTTCAGAGGAGACACCATGCCATGGAAACCCCTGACAAAGCAAATTGCTTGTAATTAATGGGGGAACTTTTTAAATTTCTTCTAGTTATGTCCAAAGACATAAACCTGCTCTTCATCTAAACCCAATAATGAGAAAAAAAAAAATATTTGAGGAGTCAGTTTCCAAATGACTGAAACTCAGCTAGTAAACACTGTGTAAAACTATATTTTCTCACTTTTTTTTTTTGTTAACTGACAGAAAGGAGGGTTTGAGTTAGCCTACCACCTAGACAGATGCTTCCTTTTAATCCAGTTTCCTTGGGAAATAAGTTACAAGTTTGTGCTATTGTCAATCCCCATGAGCTCCTTTTGAACTCATTGCCCAGTTTTAACTAAACTGGCAGAGATCAAGAGTCCCTTTGCCTTTGATAAAAACAGGCAGATACAAGGCAAGCCCCCATTAATAGAAAGGCCACAGCATGTGTTCAACATATTATTAGACATTAGAGAATCTGTGTGAGGGAACAGAAGGACTGAAAACTTTTGTAAGAACAAAAACTACAGCAAGCAAGCTTCAAAAGTGTCACTGCTCAGATAACTTTTTGGGAGTTGCTGTACTAAGCTCTATGATATAAGTACTTGTAATTGTTTTCTAATTCCAACCTGTGCAGGGCCTCCTGATAATTAAAGTGTCAACGTTTCAGTGATGAAAAGCCCCATTGAAAATCAATGTTCAGTTGCCATTGCTGCTTGCAGAGAAGATGGAAAGGTCTTGTGAAGGTCTGCAGAACCAGCTGTGAAAGCCTTCTGCCAGCTTGGTGGGAGGGGAGAGCTGTAAGACCAAACCACCTTTTGTGAATTCCCATCCTTTAAATTTATGGCTGGCTACAGAGAAAATCAGAGGCACATCTCTTATGTGGAGGCCTCCAGAACTGCATGTCCTGCTTAAAACTTATTTGCAGGTATTCTGCCTGTTCCATACCAAGAGAACAGACTGAGTAACCCTGACTCAGAGCTGCAGGGAAGCTCCTCACAGGAAGATCTGTCAGTGTCAGCAATGGCCCATCCTCACAGAGCTCCAGTGCCTTTTACTCTTCAGTGTGGGTTTTGTTCCCAGTTCTTTGTTAATCAGGGAAATGCTCCTCACCTTGCTTTATGAGTCAGGACTGTGAGATGCAGGGAGATTAAATGGTGACACCAAGGTCAGAGTTTGTGGCAGAGGATGAAGTTAAAACCAAACCCTCTGAGCTGAGGGCTGGCAGTGACTCTGAAAGCTGTGGGAAGGGTCATCCTCGAGCTCTCTGCAGGGTGGAAAGCTCTTCCATGTGCTCTCTGCCCTTCCTCCCTTCTCAAACCAGCTTTCTGATTCCTCCTTACTTCTCTGACTGTGCTTTATCAGGTTTCCCAGAACTGATCATTATGCCATGGCTTTTGAAATGACTTTTGAGTATAAACCAGTGCAAGTCTTGGTATTACAAACATTCTTACAAAAATTACTTGCTGCCTTCCTCATAAACTATGTCCAAAAATACTCCAAAGTAGTTGCTAATAGCCTAGATTGATTCTGACTGCATAAAAGACAAGTAATTTCAAATTATGAAAATTAACTACTTACATAATTTGATTTATTCTGTTACAGTCTCTGTGAGGATTTAATGATGGTGCCTTATCCCCAGCTCTGCTGCTGCTGCTGAACTGACAATATATCACAAGTGTGATTCAGAAAGGTCTAGCAAGAATGCTGGGGTGGTATGAGGGAAAACAGGTAGATGATATAGCAGAACTTAAATTTCAGTCTCTAGCTTGTAATTATTCCATCTTTTTTTCATCTTCTGTGTTTATCCTATTGCATTTTGATTTAGCAGCTTCTTTAGGATCGTGTTTAATATCTATACTAATATGTATATTTGCAATATGATTACAACTGTTACTGGAACTCCTATCTCAGACTTGCTGGACTTTTGCAATCCATGAATGATTTCTCTGCCCCAGAAATGAATTTCCTGTATCCCTACTCCACACAAGCAGGCACAGCCTCTGAGTCCAGCCCAGCTCCTGCCTCTAGCTAAGGAAGATGCACCCTGCAGCCACTTGCAGATGCTGGCATGGATCACATTCATAAGTCCCTGACAAGGAGCATAAAGGGATGGTGGTGATGTGTCTGTCTGAGAGGCAGCAAGCCAGCAGCAGGAAAACATGTTTAAATAAGGATTTACTTCTGTAGTCAGACACAGAGTCCCGTGGCACAGTCTGTGGTACAGCCTCCTCCCTGTCACAGAGAATCTAAATCTGAAAAAGAGACTGCACTAGGAATATTTGTATTTTTACAATTTATTTTGCTCTGAGAGGGACCCTTCTACCTCCTGTTGGCCTCTGCAATCACTCAGCTAAAACAGGGTAAAAAACAGACAAGTATTTGCACACAGAAAACATTGTGACTTGAGCAAGGGGTGCTTAGAAGTAACTTGGAACCTAAATTTGCAAACAAACCCAAGGGATAAGAGTATCAAGCTGGATAACCTTCTAGAAGGCAGAAAGATCTTTTGAATCACCCCTTTAGTTCCTTTAAGGCATTATCATCACTTTGATCTAAATTGAATTGACTCCAAGCCAGTTTATTGCAATGTATGAGCTGCTCCCTTGTAGATGCTGGAGATGAAGCTCTTGCCTGAGAGCTCAGAGTGACACAGTTCTCCCTCAAAGGCACCAAAAGAGAGGTGAGAACAGATCCCTGTATTCCCCTCACTACAGAGACAGAAGAAAAAGGGATTCTCGCTTTCAGGATAAGTTTTAGACATTGATGAGGATGCAAAGAAAGAAATAAAGATATTTTTTGCCCCTTTTACTCCCTTCTCTACCCTCAACCAAAACCACCTTCTCTTCCCTGGCTGGGAGTTAGCTGTGTCTGAGATGGAGAACAGTTCTGTCCACAAGGCCCCCTCCAGCCCTCCTGGATATTTCCTTGCTGCAATTCAGCTGTTTCTGAGCTGGCAGGAATTGCAGGCAGGAAGAGTCTGAAGAAAGGAGTGACAAAGTCTTCTTTACTGAAAGCAAGAGCAATACTTCTTGATCCTTGATTGCTACAGCTCTTTAAAAGGCAGAACATCCAGAAATTGCATTTGACAGGTGATGGGCCAGAGGATTTGTGGCAGGAAACATGAGGGGTATGATCTGTTCTCATTACCACAAAAAGAAGATTTTTGTTTCAGTCAGGACAAACAAGTCTTTTATTTCCTGTCTTCTTTTATTACTTCACCAATTTATTAAATTCTTTATTTTTATTTTCTTAATATCCCTGCAATGCCTTAACTTTTTAGGTCAGTGACTCATATGTACAGCTGCATAAGAGCAAACCTCTTCATATAAATGGCCTAATTTTCAGGCTGACCATGTAATTTTATCATTCTTCAAATGATCTATGCTTCTCTAGATTAAATGGATGATTTTCCAGAAAGTAAATGTGTTTGGGCTCCACAGACAGAGCTTTATGTCAGGTTACTGCCAAAGAAAGTCTGCACAATATTGTCTCAATAAAAAATGAGAAAATAAAAGTCATTTAGTCACAGGTGTACTACACATTAAAATGCAGAAAAGGCATCACTAAATTATGTCATTGCATAAGTAGTTCCCTCAGTAACAGTTAAGGGAACAAACTAGTTGGTCACCACTAAAAATAACGCAGCTTTTATGAAAAGAATTGGCAGTAAAAAAGTCAGAATTACACTTCCATGTGTAGTAAGTTCTGGTGAATTAAAGCAGCTCCTGAAGTTTCCAGTGCTCCTTCCTGTGTAAATGGTGCTTCATCCTATATGTATTTTCAGCACATCTCTCTGTCTGCCTAACTTTAACTTAGGATCTATGCTGTTGCATTGAATTTCAATCCAGATTTCTGTGCCACTTTCACCAAGGTACCTCCTAGATTTATGAGAGAAGTAAAGATATAAGTACTGCTCCCTTCTTTCTTGGTTACATACCTCTTTGGTACATGGATGTCAGATTTCAGCAGACTGATGCCTTCAGGTCAGAAAAACAGTTGCTTTTTCATCTTTCTGCATTTAAGTCCATTTTAATTCTATATTTTCCCAGATAAATTCCAGTCAAACCTGTTTTCCCAATATTTCATAAAGAGCTTTTACTTTGACTTTTCCAATGGAGCAGAGATGAAAAATCTCTAAAAAAAGCCTTTGACTGTTATGAGTTGATTGGGGGTGTTGCAATGGCCCTGGTAACTACAGAGGGTCACCAGTTTATCCTCACCATACGCCCAAAAAGTCAGTCAGCATCACTGCTGTGTTATCAGGGGAGATGAGAGGCAAATTCCCTGACCTCCTATATCATCCATAGGCAGGGGTCTGCCTCTCCCTCTGAATCAGTGAAATGAGAGGAACCATCACATTTCCAGCCTCACAGACTGCAGTAGGATGGACATTCAGTGGAGACCACACGAGTCTTTAAAGGGAAAGAAGCATCTCTGCGGGTTTGTAGTGGAAAGCATTTTCCAAAGAGGAAATCCTCCAGGACCCATCCTCCTCTTTCTCCATCCTTGCCTCAGGATGTGTCCAAATCAAGCAGACCCAGCCCGTTCTTGCAAGTGGATGCAACAGAGACCCCGTGCTTCTGGTGTGTTGCTGTTTCCCCCATTTATCACGTGTTGCATCCACCAGCCTTCACAAATAGGTCTGGACACAGAAGAATTTAATGGGATGTTCTGCAAACGCGTATTGAAAAGGAACAAGGAGTTTGCCAAGAACGTGTTCCTCCCTTCATGTGGACGTAAATGAAATCCCTTGATTTAGTTTCTATACTCTTTGATTCCAGCAGAGGTCAGCTGTGCCTGTGCTGGGGAAGGATGAAGCAGTTCAAAGTGTGGCTGCCTGCACACCTTGCCACACAAAGCGCTGCTTTCCTCCCACTGCCCCTCACAGCACCAGACTGAGCCCATTTCAGACCCTCCTCTTAAATGGGAGATGAAAGGGCTTTGAACCAGAGCATCTCAGTCTTCAAAACTGCCATAAAAGCTGCTTAGAGAGCTCTTCTTGCTGCTGCTCTGTGGCTCCAAGCCTGTTTGAGAATGGCCTGTAATGAGCAGAAAGGAGCCGGAGACTGACAGTGGCCATTGGTGAGGTTAAAACTGTTGCAAGATGAAAAGCCCCCGAAGAGCAGGAAGTTATGTCTGGACTGTGCTTTCCAATTACTGAACTATTAGGGAAACAGAAATACTGCCATCCTGTTGCAACTATCTTCCTTTACTGCTGTATCAGGATTGTTAAAAAAAACCAACCCAAATCTGTGCTCAATAATGTTTGGTTATGGTTTGTTCTAGCAAAAAAAAAAAAAAAAAAATTAAAAATTAAATTGAGTGTATCCAGAAATAATTCTACTTTTTAAAATGGTATAATTTTGGTGGATATATGGTCCACTAAAGTTATTATTTCCTCTATCAGTTACTGCGGTTCTTTAGCTCTTCAGAACACAAGACAAGAAACATTTTGAAGCTGGAGACAGAATGTGTTGACAAAAACTCTCTAGTTTAACCATATAACCCTGAAAATGTCCAAGACACGTTTTAATCCTCTCTTCTTTTTCAGAGATTAGATTATTGCTACATTGAGAATTTGTGTTAATTGTCATTAATGATTGACACGCTTTATAGACTTTTGAAGCTAGAAATTAATGACTGCTTTACTGAAATTAGACTTTCATGCTTTCGACAGAAATCTTTCATGTAACCAGTGATTTGTGCCATTGAGACAGCAGCTGCTTCTGAAAGATAAGATCTAAAATAACCCCAAAGAATCTCACTGTAAATCTAATGCCTGGTTTTTCTAAATAACACTGTTCACACTTTTCTGGTGCCTTCTTTGAATTTAGCTTCTTAATACTAGAAACAGGATGAAGTTTCAGTGCACCTAAGCACACCTTTTCTTTGTTCAGTTTGGGGGATTTTGTACATTGAAATTACTCAAATGACAAAATGTGGTTCGCTTATTCCTTATGTGTGGCTATATAGAACAAGAAATGAGTGCCAGTAGTCTACCAAACTACCAAGAGAGCCAATAAATAATTTCAGCACAAGATCAAGGATAGGGCTAATGAGGAGCAGACTTGACTTGTTACCTGAGAATTGATAGAAGAAACATAAGCCCATCAGAAAGAGGTGATTGAGGCGCACCTTTGTAGTGAACTTGCACTCTGCAGTTGTGCTGCCCAGCTCCAGCCTTTGGGAGTGCCAGATGAATGTTAGGCTAAGCAAGGAGAGCTATTTTTCATTTTAGTGCTTGTTCCTCCTGATGGCATTATCTGTTATAGGTCAAGCAGCTACAGCTGACAGCTTCATAGGTCATCTTTAAAACAAGATCTACACCCGGCGCTGTTGCTGCTGATTAAAGATCACATATCTAAGTGCAGGTGACACTCCTGGATTTGGAATTCCAGTGTGAACAGCACATTGTGTCCCAGTACCATACACACACAGAGCCCAGGCTGTTGTGCGTGAGTGATTGTGTAGCAAATCATGCTCTGGAAAAGTGACAGCATTTGTAAGGCTCCTATTCTTTGTTGTTACAAGGGCATCTGGATGGTCCAACACTTACAGGTGCTGGCTGCTACTACAGACAGCCACGAGCAGGCTCCACTCTTTATGCCCTCTTTACCTGTCTTTCTTTGGCAGCTGGATCCAAATATAGGCATTTTGTAGGTCAGATTTGTCTTTACAGAGAGTTCAAAGCACCACTGACTTTTGTGCCAAAAACTAATGGCTGCATCCTGGGCTGCTCATCTTGCTGTTTCATTTTCTCATCTGTCCAGTGGTAACTGCCTTGCTCTGGGCTGAGGAGAGCCTGATCTGCTTTTCCCAAGTAGAAATCTTATGGTGTCTCTAGGCCATTGACAAAATCTGAAATGCAAACAAAAAACTTAATCCTGAATCACAAATCTCTGAAACAAACAGAAAAAGATGTTTTTCTTGCTGAGAGTTGCCTGCTCCCTAACTGAAGTGAGGCTGGTGCCCACAATATTCCTGTTAACTCTGTCTAGAGCACTGTGAACAAAGAGCTGTGCCCACACTGTGTGGCCTGTAACACAGGGCCATGTGGCTGAAAGACATCATCACTGGTTTTTAGAGATTTTATGGTTCAAAAGACCTAAATTGACATGAGAGTTCAATCAGTGGTAGTGGATTGGTAGTTTGATAGCCTAATATCAAAGGGGGGATAAATTGCACATCCTTAGATGTGCCAAAAAGGTTTGTGAGCCCTTGAGAGCAGATCTGCTAGAAGTGTGCTGGAAAACACTGTGCAGCACAGAAAGATCCCAGTCTGCATATGGTCCTGGTGATTGTGCTTATTTGAAATAGTCTCGTCAACAAATCACCCCTAAATCTACATCTGGCTTTTGTCTTGAAAGAAACTGATTGGTTTTCTGCATAATAGGGTCTAAACAAACTCAAACTGATACAGTTTTGATGATCAGGAGATAGAGACGTAACAGCAAATCAGAGAAGTGACAGTGTAGACACAACTCATTATTAATAGAAAATGGTTGTTTACTCTAGATATAAACATCCTAAAATATTAATTAAAAAAAAAAAAGCCAAAACCCCACAATCACACAAGGCTTTAGTCTAGATGAATAGAAACACATTTTGCCTTTTACAAAACAGCAGGGGCCCTTTTTGCCACTGGCAACTGTCAGTCTTCAGGTAATTTCATAATAAGACCTGCAGTACAGTCTTTGAGAGGAATGAGACTTGACTGGAAGAAAAAATTAAAAGCCTTCAGTGAAAGGCAGAGTGAGAAGGAGCTTGATTTACGACCCTAATGTAAAAATTCTTTGTGCAGAAGAGATGGTAATGATGCCATTATGTTGGGCAAGCCCAATACAGAAGATTGTTTATGTAGATACAAGTGTTAGGACAGAATGGAAGTCATTTCCCTAGGAAAGAAATCAACAGCCTTAAGTGCATCTTTTACAGAGACCAAAACGCTATTAGACTTCTAAAGTTAGACTTCCCTGTTTTCTTCAGAGGATAATTATATTATTTGTTTGTTTTCTCTGGTACATTTGGATTTTTTTCTGTGTCACTAAATAATGTCTGTCATTTTTTGCTCCTGGCTGCTCCTTTGGGTAGCCCCTGGTTCATTCCCTCACTGTTCTGAGGCTGATCCCATTATGGGCACCTGGCTCTGCCTGCCTGTGCTTGGCTGTGTCCCCTCTGTGAGGAGTGCCTGTGCTGGGGTCACCTCTGCTCCCAGCATGTCCCCCTTGCAGAGCAGCCCTGCTCTCTCTCTTCCCCACGTGCCCAGGTTCAGGATGTGGAGGGCCACATAGTTTTTCCAAAAGGATTCACCAGTTACACCACCAGAACATGAATCAGCCCTGTGATATTGCTGGGGTGTCAGCTCTGCCTGGCTGGTAACTTCCATGGTTAAATTTGCACTCTTGGTTGTTCCTGCCCAAGAGCATCCCTGATCCTGCTTCCATTCAGCTGAAGTTTTTAAGACAGTCTTTAATTCAAACTCAGTTGTTCCATCCATTTGTGCTCCTCCCCAACCTTTCATCACCTGCACGCTTACCAGCTTCACAGGTTATTCCCTCAGCTCAATTGTTAATGAATAATTAGACACTAATTTTTATTAAACTATTAATTAAAACACTTCAGGGTACCCAGGAGAGTCTCCTGAACAATCACAAGTGCTGTAAGGTTTTTAACTTGACAACAGTTGTTACAATGAGCTATTTTTGATTAAAGCTTTCCAGACAATGGTACATCCTCCTAGTATTTTCACCCAACACACATTTATTGCTTTGTGTCTGTGGCGCTGTTAAAAGCTTGTGCTGTGTTTACCAGGATTTATTATAACACAAATTAGAGGAAGATATTCTGATAACTGACTGGGCTGCATCTCCAAGTAATACTGATGTGGTCCAAGTTAGCCTACATCCTTTAGTGGCTGAGTTACCCACAGGCCATGGCTTGAAATCTCTCTCAGGGATCATGTTTTGATCACAGACCTCCCTGTTTCAGTTGTCTCTGCTGGTTTCAGAGCACCCCCTTCTCATCAGTGACTCAGTGAGCCACACTCATTGCAATGAGGTGGCAAACTTGTACTCCGTGGGCTTCACCACTGCCTACTGCAGTGGTTTCTCCAAGCCAGGCTGATCTTTCATAATCTAGCAAAAAGCTAAGGGTAAGAAAATGAATATTGATGGCTACTTCCCCCTCTCCCCCCACCATATTACATTTTAGAGGTAATCTTAGGTTTAATACAAATAAACTGGATGGATTTAATGCTATCAAAGCAACAGTGATAGGTAAAAAAAAGAATGTGTTTCTTTCCTCCTAGAGGAAGGATCACTCTTATACAGTGAAAGATCCAATTATGGCCCTAATGTATGCATCTAGAGACTAACTAATGTGGTTATAGTCCACATAAATCATCAGCACTTAAAACTGGAAAATGCTTGTTTTGATATATTACAGCCACCCTCCAGTAAGTGTCACGCACAGTGGCTTCTGGATTCAGGCAGAAACAACAGCCCAAAGGATTTTTGCTGCCCACACAGGAAGTTTTCCAGGCAGGGCAGTGTCAATGCTTCCACATGAGTGCAAACAGCAGCAATCCAGCAAGTCAAAACCCAGGAAACTCAAACAGCAGAGCATGAGGGACGGATGGTCTGCTGAAGCCTACTTGCTGTGAGGCAAGAAAAACAGCAAGAGTGGGAGGACAGAAGATGCAAGGTGATGCTGAAGTAATGTTCTCCTGCTGGCCCTAAGTGTGATTCACTGAACAGTGTGTCCTCTGTCCGAGGAAGGGAACAATAAGCAGGTACATTTGGCATTCCAGTCCACGAAAAGACCCAAGCCAACTGTCCTGCTCTGCTCACTCAGCTGCTGCGGGAACCAACTACAGACAGCTCTTGGAAGAAAGGAAAAGGAACGAAACTTGACTAAAATGAGCTTTTATTTCCACTGCTGTGAAAAAGGGGCAAGGGGATTCTGACCCTTGTCGTTTTGCCTGTAATTGTTATTGCAGACAAGACTGTGTTACAGGTACAGTAATTTAATACTCTCAAATTCTATTTCGAAGGTCAAAGTGTTCTAACGTTGTCATATTTTTGACTGTGACTTACAGCAGCAGAGTTTGGAAGTTCTCCTCAAGTCAGGAGAAGCTGCCAAATGAAACCACACTTCAATAGGTACAAAGTACCCTTTGGCAGAATTCCATCGAATTATAATCCCCTCTCATTACTGAATAAGCATTTCTGGGTGAGGTAGCCAGTTCCAACCCTTCTTACTCATGTCAAAAATCTAAGTACTGGATCAGATATTTCTATGATTCCTAGTTTTCATTTCTGCTTTCCTTTCCTCTTTCTCCAGCAGGTCATCATCTCAAAGTTGCTTCACAATTCACCACAACTTTTTGCTCATTCATATGAGTTTTGTATAGGCTTCCATGGAACTGTTCGGTGTGTTTGTGCACATATGTAAACACAGACACCCACTTATTTATGCAAGTAGGCAGCTCAATCACCTTGGCCCCTCTTTGCACCTCACAGACAGCTCAATAGCAGGATTGTCACTCTGTAATCCAATATTCCCTGTGGCAGAGAATGACTTTTTAACAGTTAGGCACTTAGGGCATAACTGCTGTGCTTGTGCATGAGCAGCTGACTTGGCTCATTCTTTTTGGATGTTTGCACCATCAAACCACTCTATTTTCCACAATCAACACAAATCCAGTTCAGTCAAAGCCTGAAAAGGTAACACTGCCATTTAACATAGTGGAATAATGGTTTCTCACAAAACGCACAAGATTCTAGGAACAAATGAGAAAAAAAAATAACTTAGGCAGCCATTTTTTGGCTTTGCTAAGCCTTGTCTTAAATTTAGGGATGCTTGCCACTCGAAACTTTTAAAGCTCATCTTGCATTTTGACAAGAAGAAATAATACTCAAACACAGTCAACAAGGCTACTTTTCTCATATGTTGATAGAGTTTTTTCAATCCTCCCATTTTTCAGAGGAGCCAGTGATGTGGGAGTCCTTAGGCTTGACTTCTCATAGCACTGAGCTGATGCTTCATGGCAGAGCAAGCCTATTTAAAATTAGCCATCCTGCTTTTAATTTTGGGCTTTTGACCTCTCCCCTGCAGCAAACCTGCGAATGCACACACAGGGATGCACAGCTGTAGGAGGCAAACCCAGTTTCATAACTCTCCCATTGCCAAGCAAGCTTCCCAAATTACCATGTGACACACTCCTACTGCGGGCAAGGCAAACTCAAAAGTGTTTAGGCAGTTCTTAGGATGTCTAAGTCTGCATATTTCACTATATTCCCATGTATTTTTCTTCCTCCAGTAACCGCAGAACTGAAGACCTCAAGAGAATGAAGAAGTGGAAGAAATTATCTCCAGTTCCTTTCTCTCACTCCAGCATTAACTTGTAGGATGAACCATCATGAAAATAACACTTGAAGTTCAATGTATATAGTATACATTCCCAGTATTTTCTGAAATGTGCCCTGGTTTTAATTAAAATGTGAATTGTATAGGCAGAAGGACTTGTTTCTCTGCCAGGAGCAAACCATGCTCCAACCATGGACTTCAAACTCCAATGGAAAATGTACTTTGTTTTTTTTTCATGCATTGAAACTTCTCCAACTTTATTACATTTGGAAACATAATGTAATAGCAGAGGGCAACATTATGTCTGACATATATAATTAGTTCATAAAAAAAAATACAACCAGGGGACTCATTTTTGATAGAACCAGGGTTTTTTTGTTGTTGTTTTTCACGCAATAGTTGCAGGATAATGGATCACGTTGATCCTTTTTGCTAAATGGTATGACAAAGAAAATGAGCATTTGTATAAAAATGCCATAACAGTTGAAGCCTGAATTAGGGAGTCTGTAACCTTTGCTTGTGCTCATAAATTACCCTGCAGATGAGAATGTGACATTAAAAAGCAAGAGAAAGGCATCCAAAGCCAAGAGATGCAACCCATCAAATACTGAAATGCTTTATGTATATGTGTACCCAGTGTTAATCACTTCAGATCCTATAGTACAAATTGCCTCCAGCAGTTTCTAAAGTTATATCACAGGTTAAATGGACACCCACAGATAGAGATTAGTCATTTAAAAGACAAAGGTATGAAAACTGATTTCACCTGCTAAAGCTGTCTTAAAGTCAGTTTTTCATGCATTTTGAAGCTGTGCCTTTTTCCCCCCATTTCTGTGTAAGGGGTTAATAGTAGGGCAAAACACTGAATCTGGCAGCATATAAGGCTTTTTTTCCAGTAAATATCTTAGGGAAAATTGGGTTCAAAAAGTGTGACTCTTTCAGATCAAATCAATTCAGTGGTCGCTTTTTACACCTGTGCTTCAGTAAGTCATTGAAAATACCTGAATTTTAATCACTTTTGCTCTCTCAAACACTAGATTAGTGGTATGTCCCCCTCAGATATGGTATTAGCACTAAATGATGTGAGCACCTGAGAGATATCCTGTAACCCCAGCTCAAGAAGAGTCTTGGTACTGAGAAGTCAGATTCTACATGCAGTGGGTGCCTCCTGCCTGAGTGTATTCTGTCAGCCCTTTCATTTGCTGCTTGGATGAAAAAAACAGGCAATTTGGAGCTCTCCGAGAAGGAAGGAGGAAGAAGCATGCAAGGAAACTTGCTTATTTGCAGGTTTCACTGAGGACAGTGAGAACTGTAGAGTCCAAAACTTCTGGGAAGAATAATAATAATTACAATAAAACTTCAAAACAATGAGGGCTTGAATAATCTCTTTAAAAAAGTAGACTTTTAGGTAAGTCATAAATCATATTTTAGATATTGTATTAACTTTTCACGATAGCTTGGAGCTGATTATCTTTTTCCCTCCTCTAGCATTTCAAGTGCTTCAGTCTCCACAATAAAAAAGAAGAAACTTCCAGATATTTATGACAGGCTTGGTGGGAATCTGGACTTTGCAGAAAACCCAGCAAAAAGGGAGGTATGAATGGTAATTGTGAAGGGGCTGAGGTACCAAGGGCAGTTTACTCACAGTACCTTAAAACAACCTGAGGCAAAAGCAAGTGTTCAGAAAGTAATAATCCTTGGAGTTACTAATGCTCTGAGCAGTGCTGCTGACCAATCACTTAACCCCTTGAAGTCTTATGTGCAGGAGAAAAAATGACTCCTAATTCCCTATTCCTGTTTCATGCAACACTGCAAGAAGTGAAGGGTGCAGGGTCAGCACACAGTGGTTTGTTGGGTCACAAACAAAAATAATTTTTTCAGCCCCTAAGCAAAGCACTTGTCCCTTGGGTCAACAGATCTCAGAATTTAACAGACCAAATTAACAAGGAAATGCACGTTTTATCCCATTTTTAACACTAGCAAGATAAATGATGGATGAACACAAGTTTTTCCAAGATTAATTTAAATACAGATGTAATCACAGCAGGCAGCAGTTCAGAGCAGAAGCCGTGCCAAGTGCACGTGGGGACCTGCCTCTCCTCTTTGACTGCTGAGACTCATTTCCAAGGTCCCTAAATACGTGCCCAACAGCAAATATTGTAAATCCCTCCTCCTTTTCCCTTTCCCCTGCATTGTTTGTGGCTCAAAACCTCAGCTCACGAGTCCTGCACTTGGACAGTATCAGGTGTGTGCCTGTGCAGGTGAATATGCTCCTGCATCTATGGGTAGCTAGATCAATACATGATTGACTTCTCAGAAAGGAAACAAACAAAATCAGTGAAGAGCAACAGAGTCTACCCTGAGCTAAGTTTTTCCCAAGTCAGACTTGGAAGTTTAGCCCATATTTTACAGCAAAGTTCAGGTCTGTAATTTTTACCCACTATGCAGCTGATGCTCTCATTTTCTCCTCTTTGATGAGAAAAAATACATTTTCTCCATGTATATATTGATTTTTAAAAAACTAGGCTCTCAATTTTATTTTCCTCAGGTAAATATCTGCTGGACTAATATTCCAAGAATAGTTTACAGTAGCAAGCATAAGTATCTGTGGAATTATAATACCAACAAAGCAAAGACATACAATTTCCTAAATTTGGTTTTCATAATGTGCAGAAATCCAGGGGTTGCCCAGTCTCTTAAAGCATCCAGCCAATACAGGGACTGTATAAAATGAATATCCTCTCAAACAAAAGCCCTCTGGATTTTGAAGCTGTACAAATTGTGTGACCCGTACAAATGAGAGCATGCTTCTATCCCAGCTAAATAATTACAGGGCTAAGAAACACTACTTGATTTGGTTTAGATAATCTCTTGGCAGAATCCACAAGTTGAATTAGGATGGAAACAGAAGACAGTTCACTTGTTAACATCATAAAGTAAAGAGATCCAAAGCACAGTTGGAATCTCAGCTGTGAATGCCAGCATACAAAATCCATCAGCCTACAGGACTGCATGTGTGTAGCACACACACGTCTTTGCTGTATTATCGGCAAAAATTCAAGGAAAAGCAAACTCAAGAGGATGCTGCCACAGGAAATCTCATCTATGTTCAGGTTGGTAAAGCAGGTAAACATATTCACGAGGCTGGTATGAACTAGAAACGTTTTCATTCCTCAGTCCAACTTTAGGAAAAGCCAGAAACGGAGTCCTCTGTTCCAAACCCCAATATTTCAAGTTCTCCGGCAGCACAAGATCAAATAATTAGCAAAAAGCCAAAGGATGACGAAATGAAGCCAGATAAATAATAAATATCTACATATATAAGCACACAGCAAGCAAGATAATGAAAAGTTAGCTAGATTTACCGTTTTAATTATCCAAGTGGGCGGTTTGTTTGGGTTTGGGATTTTTTTGGGGGGGAAAACGTCGGGAGCTGTTTTCACGAGGATTCATCCATACGCATCCGCACCGCGGCAGGCGCCGGTCCCGGAGCGCGGCGAGCGAAGCGTTTCCCTCCGCAGCCGACGCTGCCCCCGCCAAAAATGAAACGGGGGAAGGCGGGGAGGGGCGGGGAAGCGGCAGCCGGCGGGGAAACCCCCGGCGCCGCCCCGAGCGCTCCCTGCCCGGCGCTGCGGCCGCGGCGGCTCCGCGCTCCCCGCAACTTGCGGGAGCGGCGGGGCGGTGCCGGGGGGGCGAGCCGGGAGGATGCCCGGCAAGGATGCCCGGCAAGGATGCCCGGCAAGGATGCCCGGCAAGGATGCCCGGCAAGGATGCCCGGCAAGGATGCCCGGCAAGGATGCCCGGCGTGCTCCGCCCGCGGCTCCCGGGATGCGCCCACCTGCAGCCCCGGTGCGATGCTGACCGCGGACCGTGCGCCTGTGCCGCCTCCGCTGCTCCAGGGCTGGGAGGGGCCACCCGCGTCCTCCGGAGTGGGGAGGGATGCCCTGGTGTATCCTACATTGGGTGGAGAGGCTGCTGCCTGTAGCGGGGGTGAAGGGGGAGGTCTGTTTCCAGCGCCCGACTTGTGTGGGATTCGGGATCTTCACGAGTGCGTGCTCGTGGGTGAGGCTGTTAACCTCCTCCGAAATGTTACGGCCGGGCTGTGAGGAAGGGGTGCCAGGGTGCGTGTAAAGTGGTGCAGAGGTGGACAAGCAAGTGCTCGGTCCTTCTGCAGAGAAACAGCGCAGCTGTCAGAGTCGTATATTTGGACCTGGAGTGGGTGATGCCTTGCCGAGGAGCTCAGACGCGCCTGGAGTTGTGACCTGCTGTCTCCGGGCTGAGCCCCAGCTCTTCAGCGCCCGCCGACTCTCGCACACCTACCCCGTGCCTTCTCCATCCCTATTCTCGGCGCCGGGACCCAGACTCAGCGCCTCTCAGGGCTGTTCCCAGCCCATCGTCTGAGAGGGCTGAGTGCCACACTGACAACCTGTTCGCAGGCACTGCTTTGAGCTCCTCTTCAGTTCCCTTCCTTGGTGCCAAGTAATCCAGAGTGCTACTCAGTGCCCTTCCCTTTAGCTCATGATGTTTATTGTTTGCTTGGACCTCCATTTACATGAGTTTTTGTTTCTGAAGCAAGCCCAAAATGTGTTTCAGTGAAATGAGCCCCTACATCCTAATACAAACATTTATTCCACATAAGCTTAAAAGAATTAAAAGTACTAGAAGGTAATTTCTTGTGTTGTTTATTAAGAAAAGCAAAGTCTTTAAAGACAGAAGTTCTGACAACTACCTGCATCACACAGCCACATTGTAGCTTCATCAATCTAATTAGATGCAGTTTCCTCGGGTCATTTGGTGCCTGCCAGACACTAAACTTACTGCTTAGGACATGTCTTCTGTGGGCTTTTAAAGTTCCAGTTTCATATGAGCTGAACACTGTTTTGCCTTTTGCAGGTTTTGGCACTAGTGAATACAATCTCCTCTCTCAGCTACCTGCATCACTGGCTATTGTTGGAATTAATGTGTTATACCACAAATGACCTTAGAAATGGCAGAAATAATAGCAAAACATTCCTGCTCTGTCCATTGCTCCTGACCAGTAAGAGTCAACTGTTTATGATTAATCTTTGCACTGTAGTCTGCATCTGGTGTTCGATTGATGCTATTGCACTCAGTCCAGCAGGAATGTGAAAGTGCCTCTCCAGAACTGACAATTTAGTGTATTATTTTTCTGCTGTGTCTGTAAACCTTTAAAATGTATTTTCTCCTAGGGAAAACTGCCTGAGTGACATTGATGGTGGCAGGATCTCTCCAGTAATTCCCAAAACAGTATTCAAGGGCACTGGATGTCACAGTGAGAGCAAGTAGTCTCTGCATCTCCTTGAAATATCTCCTTAGGACCTCTTGCTTCCTGTGGAGTTTGCTAAGAGTTTGCTCGTTGTTATTTTGTGTGCTGCTTTGGTTTCAAACTGTGGCTCATCCTCAGATTGTGCCCTGCTCAGTGCAGTGACATCTTGTTCAGCTGCTGTGCCTCACAGAAATAGATTTGACGGTAGCAAGGGGCTTTTCTGTTTTGATCATATCAGCTAGCAATTGAAAGCTTATTTTTCTGGGCCAATTTTTTGTCATTGTCTTTTATACAGGAATGGCCATGCTGGGGCAGGCAGAAATTCTTTCTGGGTCCGTTGTTTTCTCCCTGAGGAGGGCTGGCAGTGGGTGCTTAGGAAAAGAGTATGAGACCTGGGCAAACACAGGGAGATCCTTGTCCTGGAACACCCTCTCATCTGGCTGAAGCTTAGGCAGTACAGGTTTGAAACACTGCCTGTGCCTTTGTATCTAACCACCTTGAGGGATCTTATTTTTAAAAGAGTGTCTACAGGTGGTTTTTGAACACATTTATGCTTTTGGTATCCACTCTGTCACTCCAGCGAGGCATTCTACAGCCCATGTAACTATGGGGCTTATGGAAAAGTATTTAGTGATTGTTTAAACTTCTTTCAAAAAAATGTGTCAAACTGAAAGTCAAGAAGTGGTGGGAAAGTTTTACTTAGCTTAAGTGATATTTGCATTAGTTTAGATAAAGTTATTTAATCCCCTGAGTGAAATTAAATAAAAAATCCCAAACAAACAAAAATGGTTAATTGAACTGGAAACAGCTGCATGCAGGGTTTATTTGGGAAAGAATGTCCACACATTCTGTGTACTTAAAAACTCAAGTTTTTTGAGATAGTCTTTTTGCCCTGAATTTTCACAACACCTGCTGCAGGCTCTAAGACATTATGACACTAAAATTATAATAGTGGATTGTTTGAATTGTAAATAAAAACAAAATTTAAAAATTATGTGGTGGCTGGTCTCTAGGCTGGCGTGTAAAGCTGGTGTTGGAGAAGAGCAAGGCAGGAAACCCCCAGTTTAACATCTTATTTGAAATTCCAGTATCCAGCTCTGAAGTCCAGGTTGCTTTCCTGTTTCTCAAACTCTGCCTCACATGATTGTGGAGTGAATGAAGGACTGGAGCTTGTTTGTAAGCCACATCATTTGTGAACTCTCCTCCCTTCTTGATACATCTGTTTAGACCTGATACATCTGAAAATTTTGGGGGTTTCCATCACAATTAAATTCCCCTTGTGCAATAAATCAGGTGGATAATTTATATTTCCTGTATGCCATCCCTTTGCAGGCTCTTTTCCTTTCTGGGATGTTTCTTTCCAGGGATGTCAAGAAGCTTTAGTTGTTCTCTGGCTCTTCATCCTTTCCCAGTCACTTACATGGATCAGGTTGCTGAAGTTTGCTTGCAGATGCCTTTCCTCCCTTCTTGGGTTGTAACTGCAGGTCTGGAAGTTAATCAGATTGGGATGATGGAGTTTTTCCCTGCTGTTCTTCCTCCTTACCTCTCATATTACCTCCTTACCTCTGCTGATATTAGCTGTGACAGAGGGACAAAGGAAAGTTTTAGTTGTGACACCACTATGCCCTCTATCAGATCCCCTCTGGATATATTTGCTTTCTGGGGAGTGGAGAAGAGGCCCTGAGCACATTTGTGTGGAGATAACCAGAGACACTAAACAGAAAATAAAACAGCTTGAACTGATGTAAGAAATTAATGTGGCAGATACTGCTGTCAGAAAAATTTCCTCCCACTGGGTTTATGAGAGGCAAGTATAAAAGTTGCTGTTTAGTCTCTAGGGCCACACTATCTTGTGCAAGAAACTTCTCCTTGGCAGAGGCATTTATTAGGGCAATAACTCAGCATTGCAGGGGGTGCACATCCTTTTTTGATTTTTACTGCTGCGCTCTTAGAAGAGATCTAGCTGACCATTTCCCCCTGCTTTTACTCTTTTGCTTTCCTCTCTGAGCATATCTGTCTGTTGTGCATATCCTGACTAACTCATGTGGGGTGAAGGGAGACCCAATCAGTGTGACACAGAGATTTGGGGCAGCCTCACCCCTAGGATAAAACCCCCTCAGAGCATGTGAGGGGTCTCAATGGCTTGGTGGACATGAATGATGGAAAGGAGCTGCCTGAACAGTGTTTGGCATCAGGGCCATCTTTCCTTCCCTATTGCTGAGTCCCAGAACGACCTAGAGCCTGATCCCTCACAGTTCTTGCCTTTTCTACTTTACCATAAATACCTACCCATTTGGGATAAACTATGCCATGCAGGTGCCAGGTTAGCTTCAGTTAGATGACAGGGGTTATGATGTTTTTATTTGCATTGTGATGTCTAGAGA
Source organism: Thryothorus ludovicianus (assembly GCA_013397245.1). Lineage (NCBI taxonomy): Eukaryota > Metazoa > Chordata > Aves > Passeriformes > Certhiidae > Thryothorus > Thryothorus ludovicianus. The sequence goes on from VZTB01012665.1 coordinate 180,862, forward strand.
GGTGAGGGTTGACTCTGCCTTGCACAGCCATCGTGTGCTGTGGTGTGCCCTTAACCAGGGTCAGAGGAGCAGGTCAGGGGAGCAGGGACAGACCATCTGCAGTTTGCAATACCAGGTGCTCAGCGTCTCAAAATCAGACCATTTGTTTGCATCCTTTAATTAAAGCACTCTTAGTTCGCTAAAAGGCTGATTATTAAGCGAGAATGAAGATTGCTGCTTAGGAAAACAGATGATCATTTTTGCTTAATGAAATGTGTGTGTCTCATTGCTATCTGTCTAAAGAGAGAAAAACGTGAAGATGTTTGTTCCCTGTAAACAATATTTGCACTCCATGTGTCCACACCTGCTCTCATCACAGAGGCCAAAGCATTAAGCCCAAGGGTACCCTCCAGCACATTTTGAATGGTCTGTGGGGCAGAGTGTGGTGTGTTACTATCCCTGAAAGAAACCTGGAGAAGCTAAGGCTGCCTCTTGGACAAAAAGGAAATGCCACACCTACTATGTTAAACTGTGGGAAAGGAGATGCCCAGCACCTGGAGAGTGAAGCAAAAGACTGGAATTTTAAAAAGCATGAATGTTGCCTCACAATAGGGAAAGAAAAGCAGAATGCAGAGGGAAATCACTCAGAAGAAAAGCACGGGTCTTACTGTAACCAGAAAAATTCATTAGAGTTTCCAGAATGTGGAAGCTGGATATGACACACAGCTGAGAGGGAGGACAAGGATGCTTATATCTTAATTTATTATGTCAGCAAGAAGTTTATTACCCCTTCCTTAGATTTAGTAACTTCCATTCCAGTTGTCCTTTGGGACTTTGGTGGCTTTCTTCATGCCAGCATATACCAGAGTGTATTTTCATGAACTGGAAAGAACTACAGAAGCTGCCAAAATCCCAGTACTTTCCTCCTACTTTCAAAAGTGAGGATGTCCTCTGTATTTCATATATTTCTAAGGTTCAGGTTCTATGAAATACAGTTATTTATCCCAGGTGATAACTGCTGAAGAGGTAGGTGGATATGACAGCCCTGAGTTGACATGGTAGTGTTTGGTCAAAGGTTGGACTCAATGACCTTGGAGGTCTTTTCCAACCTTAATGGTCCTATGATTTTATAAAATCTTTTTTTAGTTATAACAAAGAACATAGAAAAACTTTAGATGAGAACCATTAGAAATCTTGATAATTTTTACTGCTCTATTGCTGGCTAACTACATTTAACAGATGACTTATTTAGACAGACTGTCTCTGGGAATGTGTTTTTTTATCTTCTGAAAATTGTATTTTCCAGCTGGCTGGGTGCTGCTGTTCTGTCAGCTGTTGTGATCATGTTTGCATACACACACACAACCACACAGGACACATGGTATAAGAGCAACATCCAACTGGAAAAGGAGGAGTTTGACCAGCAAAAGGGAAAATTGTTAATTACAGAGCAAAATGGTGTCCAATATCCTGATAGCTACAGTAACAGTGCCCTTACAGCACATCATTAAACCCATTGAAATTCTATGGTTTTATAAAGAGGTAAAAAAATATCCCAAACACATTCTGATGTTACAACACTCCTTCCCTTTGGATAGTTTAGAAGTATTTTGTATAGACTCCTGTCTAGAAGACCCAAAGCTTCATTCCCTCCAATGAGCTACCAGAGTCATTTTAATAAGAAGCACTCTGGTCTCTGCCCAAGGTTGCTGACCACTTACTGGGCTGATTTTGTTCTGATTCAGATTTGTTGAAGATTTACTGAAGTCTGTGGGGCTCGGTTGCTTTCACTGGGAATGAGTCTTTGTCATATTCAAGGTAGTTTTAAAACGAGTAAGAACTTGCTGAAGGGAATAACTGCCTCCACCTGATGTAAAAAAAGCAGGTCTAACAATGCAAATGTTAAGAGTACTTAAATCTGTTTTCTTCAGTAAAGAAAAAGTCATCTATATCAGTTTCACGGAATGACAAAGGAGGTTTCTACATAACCTTATTCAAAATGAACCTAGGATCTATGCTGGAGAAGAATCAGAAAAAGCCAAACAGCAGAGGAGTAATAAATCAAGTCTTCCAAGGTGGCTAAATGGTGTGCATGCATTTATTCCAGTGCTGCCAAGTCTAGCATCCCTTGCTCTAAGCTTTTTTTTACACTTTGCATGGGCATTTGTCATGATTTTGACTGAATGAGACCAACATGACTTTTTGCACAGCTAGAACAGTATCTGCCACTGTTTGCTTCAACCAAGTGCTGACTACCACAAAGACTGTGGGACTTCTTAACTAAAAACATTCTTCTCCCCTTCCCTTACCCTTCTTAATTCAGTATATTGGATTTGCATGACCAGATTTTGATGGTGGGGGTCTGCAGGGGTGGCTTCTGTGCGAGGAGCAGTTTGCTGACAGAACCCCTGGGTCCATGGGGATTCCACACTGGAGCAGCTCATGAGCAGCTGCAGCCTGGGGGAACTCCCTGAAATTTGTGGAGAACATCTCCTGTGGGAAGGACCCCACGATGGGGCAGGGGAAGGGTGTGAGGAGCTGCAGAGAGAAGGTGTGAGGAGCTGAGCACAGCTACTCCACTCCCTCTACCCCTCTGCTGCTGGTGGGGAGGAGGGAGAGAGAATTGCCAGTGAAGTTGAGCCTGAGGGAAAGGGCTTTGGTGGGTAATAAAGCCATTTCCCCAAGTCAAATCTGTTTTGCGGGTGAGTGACCTCTCCCTTTTCTTATCATCCTTTTGATATATTTTCTCTCTGTTTTCCAGCTGAAAAGGGGAATGATAGACCAGCTTCCATGGGCACCTGGTGTCAGCCCATCAAATCCAGAAAGATATTAAAAAAATATCCAACCCAGCTTGGCACTAAATAGCTTCCACTACTTCTCTTAAAGAAATCCTTGTGTATGGTTTGTTCTGATTGACTAAAAAAAAAAATTCACACAAGAGAGAAAACATTTAATATAAGTTAAAATTATTAGATTTACTCAGACATCTCTGAGTCTTTTTGTTTTCTGCTGCTTTGATTAATATTTTGAAAATTGCATTGGAAAATAAATAGCCTAGGGACATACTTATTGCAAAGATTTTGAATTTTCCATTATTAAACAGCTTGACTGTGTTGCTCTTAAAACAGACTGAGCTCAGGTGAGGAAATGGAAGAATAGATGAGACAAACATTCTAAACAAATGCATCTTTCCATGACAGTGTTTGTTTTTAAAGATCCCACTCTCTGAAATAGCTTCTTGCATCATTAGTGACTAGTGTATAGCTGGCTGATTGTTCATCTTCTTTTGTATAAAAGCCTGGTGCATTGGCTTTGAGTACAAACTATGGAATGAATGTGTTGGGGATTTTAAAAGTCTCTGTTTTCTAAAAGGCAGCTTTGTCACCAAGTTACATCTCTCGAAATGTGTAAGACCATTTTTTTTCCCCTCAGTTTTCTTGACTTGTAAAAATGTAAATGATATTTTAGGACCCTCCCCTACTCGTCTATCTGTATGTTTTCCTCCATCTCTGAAAAACACACTATTATGAAGTTCAGGTAAGTGTCAATCTGTAAAAAGCCCTGTTGGAAGAATAAAGGTAAAGCTTTATGGCCTTATTTTTTGCATAAATCACTAGATTATGCCTTTATTTTTCAAGAGATATTTAAATTAACTTTGTAAGTGATGATGAGATTGTCATGGGGAAGCACTAGTGGAGAGCAGGTTTCAAAAAAATAAAATATTAGCAAAAGTGAACTTAGATTTATATTGATTGGCTGCATGTTGGATGAGACCCCCACAAGATCTGAGGATAAAGTCCATGGTCATTCACTACATCCAGCCTCACGCTTATTTAAAATGGAAAATAATGGGAAAACTTCTAGGGGTGGTTCTTTCACCAAAGACAAGAAGGCTGAGGAAGTTAGTGGCAGTTGTGCTTTTGCCATGAAAACCTTTAGCTAATTGTCCCATTGTTTCCCAATAGAAAACCACCTCTGTTAAGTTTTCTGCCTGGCATTACTCATCCCTGTGCCTCCCCTCTTTTTTTTCTGAGAGATGTTGGGCTCTCTCTGTCTCCATGGAGCTTTGAACATTTTTCTTTCAGACATTCCCTGGGAGCATCCCTCTCTACATATGTTTTCTATCCTTCCATTTATATTCTCCTGTCTCTTCTACCTTGCAAACCCTTACATGCTTCCAAAGATATTAGACCTTTACCTGCTCCCTCATAAAGAAAGATGCCTTCTGAGCCTGTTCTTTCCTCTGATTCCTGTGTTGTGCATGATTTTTGCTTTTTCAGTCTTTAATCTTCTTCTCCAACTCTAACAAAACCTTTGGTCTTAACATTTAGTAGGGACAATCTTTCAAAATCATTTTCATACCCTTAGGGTAGGTCTTGCTTCTTACTCCTGTTTTGTCCTAGAATAGCCTAGAATCTTTATGAGGAATAGTAAAATATCATTAGGACATCTGTCACATCCATAATCTTGAGGTTTATTGGATATAGGAGTGACCAGTGTCTCATTAGTTTGCTCCTGACATCATCTGTGTGGAGCCTAGCTACTGCTTTCCTTGAACTTTAAACCTTCTTGGTTTGCATTACTTTTATGAAACTGTCTTTTCAAGGAACAAAGGAAGTTTTATGTGAAAACCATGATTCTTCCTATGTGTTTTTCCTGAACTTTTATGCACACACACACAAGTGTGTGTGTATATATATATATGTAATGAATGGGAACATCATTCATCAGTCTTCAGAAGGTGTTTATGAGGGAAAACACTTGAAGTTAATAATAAAACACATTCAAAACTATAAACACATTACTTTGAGTTCACAAATGTAACTGTTGATCTACTTTGCAGACCAGGTGAATCTTGAGGCTTTGATCCTGACTTTGTTTGCCATTGGATTCAGCTGACTTTGTTATCAGATCCAGGTGGGAAACAGGTGATTTCCATAAAGCAACAGAAACGAGGAGTTGGCTTTGCTTGTTTTGGAGGAGGTGTGAGGGGGTCTGAAGTGCTTTCAACCTGCCTGAGCTGGGTGGCCTCCCTGCTTCAGCAGTAAAAGACATCCTGAAAAGTAACACCTTAATGGCAACTCCATCTCCTCTGGGTAAGCTGTCTGCTTGTTTTGGTGCTCTGCGACTGAAAGTTTAGTCACTGGGAGGGGAGAAGGTGGGAGTTTGGAGCTGGAACCTGAAGTGGCAGCGTTCAGGCTGCGGACAGAGGATCAGTCCTGGTGGATGCCAGGGAAAAGGCAAGTACTGCTGACTTCAGAGTGTCTCTGATCTATCTCAGGGCAAGGAGGTGTATGGCTGATGCATTTCCATTTTGTTCAGGTTAAGTGCAGGTGAATGTAGCACCTGGTTCCCATATCTGGAGGGCATCACCTGCAGGGGTGGGCTCCAGCCTCACCGTGTGTTGCCTCAGGGGCCTCTTGGGTGATGAGTTTTGTCCTTGCTGCTCATCTCCACGTCACTGTGGCCTGACTCTCGAGGTTATTTGAAGAAGCAAAGCTTTGATGTGTGTTGTGACTCTTGTTTTTAAAGGTGAGGAAAGTATCTGGGTCTGTTGGGAAGACCTTGCTGTTGATGGGAGCTGTTGCTTTGAATGGAAAGGTTTGTGCCAATAACCGAGGGGTGAGCAGTGCTATTATTCTGCAAAACTTAAGCTTCAGCTGAGCTTGCTTTTGAGATCACAGAATTATATTTTGCCTTTAACCTTGCGATAAACATTTGGAATTAAGGCAGTCAAATTTTTTGATGCTCTGAAAAGACATTTTAACTCTGTGTATGCATTTTTGTTCTCTTATTATAATTAACTGCTATTATCTTAAATCAGAACCCATGGAGATGATGGAAATAGGAGTAGATTGGATTTTATGAAAATTTTTAAAGAATTAAATAGTGAAATAGCCTGTAATGGGCTTTGGTGTGGCACAATAGAGGTTGGGCAAGAGTACCTGATTATTTTTCTGTGTAGCTATTTGTAAGTAATGACAGCTTATGGAAAGGTTTTGAATACTGCTAGAAATGCAAACTCTGCAGCACTAGAATTTTCCCACACTTATTTTCCTAAGAAAAACCGTCCCTTTGTGATAACTCTTTCTAATATAAGCTTGGAAAGAAACAAAAGGTTTAGCAGAGTGGCACCTGTGATATTACTGAGAGATTGTTCCTGAGAGGATGCTGTATTCTAATGAGATGTTTTTAGTATCCTTCTGACTCTTCCTGCTCTCCCATTGCTTAAAGCTGACTTTCCTTTATGCTTTCTTGGAGAACTTGTATATTCTGACCTTTAGATTGTGCTGTTTATTGATGATGATCCAACATATGTTTAAGAACACTTATTTTGCTGAATACTATGCTGAAACGCTACATGTTTTGCAGAAAAGACCACAAACATGTTGTGCATTAATTACTTGATGTAAAACTCACCCAGTAGAAAACTGTTGGATGACTACTTTCTGTCTAAAAATGTACCTGTGGTCTCTGCAAAATGAAAGTCATTGTTTGCTGAGGGTATTTGTAGGGATATGCAAAATATTTTCAATATTTGTTGCTTTGGCTTGGCAAGTTTATATAGCAAATGTGAGCGGCTATTTTATAATAATGTTTACTCAGGCCCTACTAATTTTTGGACCCCTAAAAAGCTTTGTAGTGTGGATGAAAATAAATCATGCTTCATGGTGGTTTTGGCTTAGGTAACTTTCTTCACAGTAGCTATCAGGGGGCTGTGTTCTGGCTTTGTGCTGGAAGCAGTGCTGATAATGCAGGGATGTTCTCCTCACTGCTGGGCAGAGCTTGCACAGAGCCAAGGCCTTTGTTGCTCCCCACCCCAGCAGCGATTGGGCTGAGAGGGTCAAGGAGGTGGGAGGGGGCACAGCCAGGACAGGTGACCCCAGGGATATCCCAGAGCAGAGGGTGCCATGCTGGGTGGGAGGAGGAGGAAGGGGGAGCTCTGGGAGCGATGGTGTTTGAATTCCCGAGTCAGCGCTACGGTGACAGAGCCCTGCTCTCCTGGGGATGGCTGAACACCTGCCTGCCCATGGGAAGCAGGGAATGAATTCCTTTGTTTCCATCTATGGCCTTTTCTTTCCCTTTTAAACTGTCTTTATCTGAACCCATGAGTTTATTCTCACTTTCAGCCTTCTGAGTCTCTCCCCCATGGCGCTGTGAGGGAGTGAGCAAGCGGCTGTGTGGGTCTGGGCTGAGCTCAGTTCATTACACCCCAATACCCTGAAGTACAATTAGAAACAAAGATTGGTTGGGACAGAAGCCTGTGATTGCTTTCAGCAAAGGTCATCAGAGAATGTCCATACTTGTTTATAAGTTTGTTGCTATCATGCTGCTGTTTTAATAAACCCCTTTTCTTGAAAGGTGAGAACACAAGAAGAACACAGTGTTCTCTTCCGTCTAGATTTAAGTGAGTCACCTGGTTGATGCCTTTACAGCAATAATATAACTGTCTGATAATGGTTTGTAGTTTTTTGATTTGTTTTTTTTTTCCCCTTCTCCTTGACTCACTTGGAATGAAAACTGCTCTGTGAGATTAAAACGTGCAAGAATGGGGTAGAAATTCTAATCTTCAAGACTGGCTTAATTTCAGAATAGCTGTGGGTAAATGGAATGCTGCGTGCAATTAATGTACTTAAAATTCACTATCTATTTCTGATGCATTAGGGAGTGTTGGGGTTTTTCTTCCAAAGCTTGCTCTGAAGTCTGGAAATAGAAAAGCAACTTTTTAATACAATGTAAGGCTGAACATACTAACTGTACCTCTATGAAACTTGGCAATGACTTATTTTTATAACCCAATAAAATAGAATGCATTTTTTCAATTTGTTCTGCTTGCATTGTTGCAAAGTAGTCCCACTTTTTACCCCCTCAAGAGTGAAAAACAATTCCTTGTAAATGCTTTTCACTGAACAAATGGTTAGATATAAGTTACACCACTTGCTTTAAGCACCTGTCCAAGGATATGCACTGCTAATAGCTTTTTTCTAACAAAACTTAATCAATAAACATTAACTGGGGAATTGGAGAATGCAGGTTATTTGTTTTATTGTGTATCACTAAATAACATTTTTGAGTTTGATGATCAACCGACCTTCTGAATTTCAATTTCTGCCAAGCCTGATTTATTATTGTTTTTCTTCCTCAAAGTGATTCATATCAACATCAGGGTGGATTTTTCTACTGTACTGATATAGCAGTTAATAAATTTTATCAAAACTTACAGAACTTGGTCAAATATATGCAAATGTCTCTTATTTGTATGCAGCAGAATTTGCACACTCAATTTTGTGAATGTAAAACCCAAATGATGCTATTAGAATTTTGCCCAAGTCTGTGACGCTATAAAAGAAACTTGGGAGACTTAAGAGTTTTGCTGAGGTTTTTTTTTCCCTAATACCTGTAAGTCTTGATGTAGCATGTCTACATCCACCTCTCTGTGTGCAATATTCAATATACTATCACACTATGCCTTCACACCAACATCTGCCTGTGCATAAATTGCTCAAAGATTCTCGCGTTTTGCCCCAAATCCAGCGCTGTCATTCCTCCAAGCTCAGGCCAAGGTGAGAGTTAGGAACTGCACCGGGCATGTTTTGGGATGGATGTGCTGTCAGTAACTGCACTGAAAATGTAAAGGAGGTTTTGTAGCTGCCCTGGGCTTCTTTGGGGGAGCCTCTCTGTACAGCTCCACCCTTGTTCAGGAATCTTGCCTCATCCTGGTGAGTTCTTGAAGTGTTTCTTACATTAGTCTCTGAAATATTTATCATTTCTGTCAGCAGACAACTTGGTTTTGTTTCTTTCCCCTCTCTGAAAACTGTGCTCTGGTCAGGACCCCTGAATCCTGAACAGCTGGAGGGGATCTTACTGGGCTTTGATGCTCAGGGAGAAGAACATCTGCCTAGCCTGTGGAAAAGCAGCCCAGCTCTCCAGAGGAGCTGTTCTCTCCCAGGGCTGCTACAATAGCCAGAGACCACTCACTGATTATTGATACCTACACGAAGATTAACTATCCCGATTTCTCTTTTCCTGTGGAAAAGTTGGAAATAACTTCCTTCTTGAGGAAGTGCCATGCAATCCTCAGTATCTGTTCAGGTGGAGGAATTTATTGTGTGATATGACCTAGAGGAAACATGAAATAATTGGCTGAACTTGCATGGTAAGCAGAGGAAAGGAATTTTGCTTCAGAAAGGCCTAAAGGTGTGGAGGTGCTGATGGTTTGGGGAGGGGATTATGGTTTGTATAGCTAATCTCTGCGCTAAAGTTCTCCTGGTGTGCTTGTGCAGGGTAATAACCAGAAACTAAATACATGTGGGCTTTTTTATTTCTTCCATGGTATATATAGTTTTATTTTGAGTTTAGTGACTTTAATTACCTGCAAGTCTGAAGTTACTTACAGACATCTTTAAGGCAAGGCAAATCAAGCACTAGGCATAATGCAATTTTTGGATAATACTGATGATAATTTTGAAGCACTATGGGAGTCTATTGATGCTGCAAACTTTTTTTTAAATTACAGCAGAAACATAATTTTTCTGTATGATTGCTATCTTAAGTTGAAATGCTTACTAGCTAGCACCATAAATAAAAGCTCATATCTGGCTTGACAAAGATATGTATAACAAAAATGAAGCAACTTTATACAAAAATTATGCCCACAGACTGGAGACATTTCTTCCTTTCACATCTCTTGTGTTGCCTGCTATTGTTACCTTTCATCTCACTGACCTGTGTCATACTGGACATGCCTTAAAATTATCTGAATGGTCTTTAATAAACATGCAACACTTACGTGGCCGTAACTTCATAGGGAATAGTCACAACAGCAAGATGCAGGTTAGGTTTCCATTTTTCATATCTGAAATAATATTTTGAGAATTAATTCTTGACTTCTGATTTTTGGACTTGAAAGAGTTTTCAAGAAACAGCAAAAAGAAACAATCCTTTAAACCACGCTGATAGCTGCTACATGTAATATTTTTATTTTCTAATCAATAGTCTAAATGGAAATTACTGATTACTTTTTTCCAGTGAGAGTAAAACATTAATAAGAGAGAAATGTTCTAGTTTTGCAGGGAACAAGTTTAATGCAGTTACTAATCACAGAAATAGGAGGAACCATCATCTCAGATTGCAAGTATCCTTCCTACAGTGGTAGTATAAATGACACAAAACAAATCTTTAAATAACAGGTGAAAGAGAATTTCTCTTCAGAAAAAGAACACCTTGGTGAAATTTCAGGCTAATTCCTGAATAAACAGCAGTTTGAGGTATTTGAAGGGTAGAATTGTTGCCAGAAGCTTTACACAGTGAAGGGCCAAGCTGTTCTGGAAGCTGCAATGCTTGGGCTTGCCCAGGAGTCTGGATAGGATCAGGGAAGATGGGTTATCAACCTGATGCTGCATTTCTCTGATCAATTAAATACGTACTCCATGAGAAATTCTTCATATCTGGTGCTTTTTGTTCTGTTTTGGGGGTTTTTTGTTTGTTTTGTTTTTGTCTTTTATGTTTTGTTCATTTTTTTTTTCCTGTCTTCACATTAGATTGGAAGTTTGGCTTTAATAATAATAATAATGTTCCTTGGCGATGGGTGTGTGAGTGCACGATTTGGTTGTACAGTACAAGGTGCAAAGCCAGGATTTGGCTGGCACCATGGCGCAGGGGCAGTTAAACCAGAGATAAGATTTCTTTTATTTTAGTGGCTGAGTGCCTTAAGAGCTTGTGGGTCATAAAAAGGCAGTTAGGAGGTGGTGTGCGTTTTCTCCTGGGATGGTCATTGAGCTGTGTTTCCTGGGACAAAAGCCTCTGTGAATCTCCAGCTGTGGTTTAGTGTGTTGTCAGCTCCTGAGCAGAGGGATTAGAGAATTCTTTGGATAAGGCAGGGTAAGGGCAGTGCCTTGAGGAAGATTCCCTGGCTTTAGTGTTCTCCTGGCATAAACAAGGAGTCTTGGCTGTCTTGTAACTGTCATTGAGGAGATTTTCTTCTTTTTTTTTTTTTTTTCCCCCACTTGTATGTGAGAGCTCATAGTATTTAAGCAGTAAAATGTTGGTTTAATCTTTGCTCCTTGTGTGTGGGGGGGTTCTTCTGGAACCGTGCACTTGTAGAACATCAGGGATGCTGCTGTCAGAAGCAGCACATGACTAAGACACCACCAACATTTCCTGCAGCCAAAATCCTCTCTTCTAAATGCACACACTCCCTTTAACTTCTGAACAATTCTGCTTCCTGACTAAGCACTTCTGCTTTCTCCCCCGCCTCTCCCTGAATTATAGTTGGCTGTAATTTGATAGTCACCGGGGGAAAGGAAATATTGTTGGGATATTTCTTCTTTTGTGTAATAACCACAAAATGCAGCTTGCAGTGCACTCCATATTTGACTGCTTTGGAAGGAGGGAGATCTTGCTTCTTCAGGGAGACAGATGTCATTTAGTATACAGGATGTTTGTGATAAAGTAAAGAAATACTGCACTCCAGGGGATTTTGACTTTCTTTTCTGTTTCAGAATATGGATATTTCTAGCACAAAAAACTCTACCTGCAGTATGGGAACAGAAATGATGGCAAGAATTAAGAAATTTAACTCTCTTGACTTTAATCAAAGAGGTCTATTGAGTAAAAAGAATCAAAACTAGGGGGAAAATAGTAAAAATAGAGGCTTGCAAGATGGTGTGACTTGGAGATGTAAGAGGGAAGAATTTGCTTGTAAACTCTATGACATTAAGAGTAATGCTGCTCTGTGAATACCATAAAGATTTCTTTAAAGAAAATAGATTTTCTGCTGTGGATGGGAACCATTTATTGTTTTGGGTTTTGGTTTTTTTTTTTTGCTACTTGTATATCCAAATTTTATTAGTGACAATGAAATGCATCTTGGCTTCCAGCTGATATCTGCAGCATCCATTTACAGCAAATAGTTGCCACTCCTGTTCTTCACTGAGTATCATTGTTTTTCAGTAAAATAGTCTCTGCCCTCAGCCTCCCAGCACAATAGGTGAGGATATCACAGCGATATCTCAGCATCGTGCACCTTGTCTGTTTTATTATTGAAAAGATATCATATTTGGGTTAGCAGTGAACTATTGAAAACATCTGAAAGAGCAGGAGGAGATGGGGAGGCTCATAGTTGTTGAGGAGAGATTTATCATTTTAATGATATTTTATAGTGTGCTCCTGAATATGCATCAACAGGTTGTAAATAATCCAAAGAGAGGATTTGCACAGGCTCTGAAATGCTCTCAGTATCCCAGTCCAATTTCAAGCTGTGACAAATAAGTATAAATACTGCAGGCAGCGTTTTGCTCATCTCTCTAGAATTCAATCACTTATAAAACAGACTTAAAAGAAATAATGCTGTGAAACCTGGCTTAACTGACCACTGGGGAGAATGACAAAGTGGGAAATATCCTTTCAATTGATATTTCATAATTCTCTGAAATTCTTCATGGAGAATACTTTTTTTGATATGAGTGATTTCTTGCATAATTCTAAATGTAGGGAAAATATGAGTTGTGGAAATAATGGCCCAATTTTCCACCTACTAAAAAAAAAAAATTTGTAAGCAGCAGTAATTTCACAGTGACCCCTTTCTCACACTGTGTGAGGATATATCAAAATAGTGGTGATGGTGATTTTGCAATGGAAGTTTCTCTTAGGTGCCAGTTCAGACAGGTCTTGATCAGGAAATAAAACTCTCTTGGACCCTGGATAAAATTTCTGGTCATATTTGGGAGTGGAGAACCACCTGCAATAGAAAATAGTTGGTCCCTGCTGTGGTAAGGCTTTGTTAGGGTAAGTTAGGACTGAGCACAAATATTCTGACTGCATCATATAACAAGGGTTTGACTGTGGTTTCTGTGTAACCAGTGGAAAAGCTCTGGCTACTACTCAGGGTGGACAGGGATTTGTTTTAATGCTTTCCAGAGGTTTTCACCATATGGGGTTTGCTGAAGTGACACTTGTACATCCCTTTAAAAGACCCAAAATCAGCTGAGGTGTGAGAGGAATGAGGGATTTTTCTTTACAAACAAGCTGTGGCTCTGCTGGTAGATAAAAGAAGCAATAGGAAGAATCCCACTGGTTGGTGAATGAAAAAAGTATTTGCCTTACAAATAAACTGTAGGTTTGCTGATAANGTTTCCCTTTATTAAAATAAAGTAAAAGGACTCCCCTGTCTCCTTTTTGGACATAAACCTCTGGTGTTTGTGGATTAATTTTCCTGACAAGTGGCTGAATTCACGCTGTTGATTTTGCTGCTGAACCCTATAATGAGATGGTGTAGCAACCACCTAATTCTTTGGTGTGCTTTTCATTTGCATGTTCCTGACCCCCTCCAGGGCACCAGCCTGGTTCTGAAGTGTCCATAGAAACCTGGAGGGACCAGAGGAGGCTTTCACTTTATTTCCCATAGAGAGGGCTCCACACACAGGAATGTGCTTCCTGAAATCCTTGCAGTGTGTGAATGTGCATGAACACGCACTCAGCTGTCAATTTAATAAGCTGGCATTTTAGCTATGAAAAATCTGATCTGTCCAGCATCTCAGATGTCTAGATGTGGAATCTATCATGCAGGAAAGTACCTGCTTCCATGCCAGGAATTAAATCAAGCTGCCTTCATAAAATCCCAGCACAGAGAAGTTTGATGAAGTGCAATCCATTTTTCAAGGCAAGGCACGGTCACTTGGCTACAGTCAGTGTCTGAAAGAGCAGCTGCTGCTGTGCTTCATGTGTCACCTGTGAGATGGGCTGCCATCATGAATTCTGTAACCAAATAAATGCAGGTATTTACAAGAGCTTTTGTTTTTCTCCTTGGACTATCACACAGCCTCTTGAGGGTTGACTTCAGGCAGCGTTTCGTATTGATTTTCGTTCTTTGTAGGAAGTGTTCATACTGAAGATGGGTAAAATCCTGGCATGAAAAAGTTCACTCTTGTTGTGTTATGAAATGCTGATGTTTGTGCTGGGTGATTCAAGGAGTGCTGGAATGTCTTGGCATTGTATAACACCCCGTTAACTACTACTGTGTTGGTTTTCCTGTGGACACAAGCAGGTTTTTAGGAAGACAAGTGGATGTAGATGCTTTTCTAAGGTTGCCTGAGCTCCACACTTCCAATGAAATATGAATTTATAAACTCATGAAAATATAGGTAGGAGAATAAACAGCTGTGTAACATGGAGGAAGATGGGAATTAATTGTGCTTGAAGGTGTTGATTGAAAAATAAAACAAGCCAAAGCAGTTCAAGGTCAAACGACAACTCTTTGCTTCCTCTTTTTTCCCTTTTTTTCTTCGCTGAAGAATTATTTCTTTCTGACCTGAAATCTTGAGCTCTCAGCTTCCTTGAAGTTCAGATAGTGACTTAAGCTGTTGAACAGTATGGTTCATATTTATTTCTTGTGCTGATATGAAATCAGGCTATGTGTTACTCCTTACGAGAAGGATTGAACAGCAATGTGTAAATGTTAGATTAGATCAATATTTTGAAACTGTCATTTACAGCAGGAGGCTGCTGTGGAACCACAGGGTAACCCCAGATTTGTTATGTCTGTTGTAATTCTAATTTAGTTACAGGATTTATAGTTAGCTGAGACTTGCATTGCTTTGTGCCACATGTTATACCCTGCTGAGCCTTCCTGTAAAAATCAAACAGATGTTTCCAAATATATGGGTGATTAGGTTTGCTCAAAATTTTGCTGTTCATCAATTTTTATGCACAATATAATAGCTTTAATGGATTTTAGGTTGAATTACAATGGTAGAGGTATTCTTGATGCAAATTGAAAAACATGTCTACAGAACACTGATGCTGCTGCATGGATAAATGCTGAAATACCAGTCATGAATAAGGGAGGCTGGACCTTTAAAATTTTGATTCTCCTCTTGATACTGTAGGATGCTAAGCATGGGAAACTCAATGACTCCACTTCATGGAGATTACTTACTGAAAGTATTTAGGTTTCCAATTACAATATAAATATAGAAATTTTTATTTGTCTTCCCTCTGTTTTGATAGGGTCTTTTTGGAATGTTTCTGAAAGCATTTCTTTCCACTGGCCCCGTGTGTGTAGGAAATGGTGTCATTGACAAGTCCTCTCTGGTGAGCTCCTTTCTGATCTTGGTAGAGTTGATTTTCTAATGCTTGGTGACTGCTGCTTAATTTGCATGAATAAAAATGTTGTTTCCAGCTCTATGTACAAGTGCAGTGAGCTGTAGCTTTGGCCCTCGGCAAAAATCATCCCTGAGTCACTGTGGAGATGTGGATGCCTATTTTATCTTTGCTCTAAGGAAATTTAGAATTTGAAGCCTTGTATAGTTGTGCACATGAGCACACAACTCTCTTCATGTGATATCTTTTCTTCTTAGAGAAGTTTGTCACCTGTTTCTGGTGCTCACTGGTGTAGGTTCACTGATGAATTTCATTTTATGTAACTGAAATATTTCAGTCCTCTTCCTCTAACAGTGACATATCCCACCACTTAAGTTTAACAATAAAAATAAGTAAATCTGCCTTTATTACTTATACTAATATAATTTTATATGAATTTAAAGTGTACTAATGTAATGTGGAAGGGCTCATTGCCACTGGTATTCTTCCACTGCAAGTGACACATACGTTCAGGTCTTATCAAAGGTATTTATTACAAAGTCACATCTAGTGCTGCTGTTCTTGGCTGTGTTAAAGACCTTTTCCCATCATTCTTAATGAAATGAATTTTAGTCTTTTGTCAGCAAACCTTCTGCTGAGTTCTCCATCCATGTACCCAGAAGGATAAAGTAGTGGGAGAGCTTTGGAGGGGCTTCCTGTGTTATGCTAGTAAAGGGAGAATTCAAGTCTGGTTCATAGCCTGAAGTGGCTGTAATAGCTCAGATTTAAAAATTTTCTCTACTTAGGAAAGGTTTCCTCATGAGCAGAAATGAGCCAAGCACAACAACTAAAAACGATTTTTGTTTAGCTTTACAATAAGCTGCAACTTTTATGTGTATATGTTGCTTTGGAGGCATGGAATAATGGCAATAGCTTCTACCTTTGAGTACAAAGTGACTCTCACAAAGGTATGAAATGTTGAATTTTCTTTCTTTCTCATACTAGTTATTTTCTCATTTCCCAAGTCCCTTTATTTGTTAGTTTTCCCTTCTGATTCTTCCCTTTTACTCTTTGTTGCCCCAATGAAAATGAAATCCTTTCTTATAAGATTGGTGAGACGGATTAGCAATCACAGTAATGAAAAGATGACACAGTTTATTATGAGTGATAGTATAATTACTAGGAGATGTGATTTATTACAGAGAGTTAACTAGATACCAAGGCTGTTGGCATAGAGTCTCCTCCTCTTTACGAGAAGGACCAAAATACAAGCTTGCAACAAGTTGGCTGTTCTTCCCCATTTTGACTTGGCATTTACAACAAAATGATTTGGTTTCCATCTAATCCAGATCTGGATCTAGAAAAAGCCAAGTTCTTTGAGGATGGAGGAATTTTAGCAATGCTGTGGAACAAGAGAAAAATGATGCCAAACTTTTCACCTTCATATATATAGACCTTCATAAAGTGTTTTAGAGTTGCTGTACTCACACCTTTGTAATTTTTCATGTTTGGCATGCACTGGGCAGGGCTGCAATGGTATCTGTACAAAACCCTTCTGCCTCACTAAAAAACATGAGACAGTCTTCTACTTTAGTTTATTAGTGCAACACTCCAGTTATAAATTATCCAGATTCTGCACTTTGTGAGAATTTAGTTCCTTCTGTACCAAGAGGAACAATATTATTTTTTTCTTATGAGAGATCTTGCCAAGAACTTTTGCCCTTTCAGTGCTTGCCAAATATTTTCAGTCTCACCTTGATATATTGACTACAGTTCTGAGATGGTCTAAAAAGCTCAGCTTGTAAGTAATTAGTGAAGCCACCATTACCTTGCTGTTTTTCATCTGTTGACTGCTCTCCAAAAGTCACTTTCACACTATTCACCAACTCTGACATGTTTAATTTGCTTTGTGAATTGTGTGACAAGAAATAATCTTGTTCACTGCACAGGAAAGAGTTCGTGGTGCTTGTCTGCTGCACGTGGCGTTAACCCCCGGAAATGCGTTTAGGATTAAAATGGAAAAAAGAGAAAAAAGATGAACTGGAGGAAAAATATGCCTGAAAAATGAGATGGTTTTGAAGAAGCTTTCATAAGGCAGAAAGCAAGATAAAATGGTATTTTGTTTTGGTGTATTCAGCTATTAAACTTTACATATGAAAGCCCCTGTCTGATCCCTCTGCTGCCTGTGAGGCACCGATAAATTATGAGCAAAGCACCCCGTTAATTCTGGATGCAGTGAGGAAACCTTTGGAGCATTGTCACTAGATGAATGTAAGGCTCAGACATCAGAGACCATCAGTGTGTCTCCAAACCTCTTTCGTGGGCTTTTTGTGTCTCTAGAATAAGTGAGGGCCCTACTGTTTCTGCCCCCACCTGTTTTGGGGCTTTTGAAGTGTGTAAAATTTCAATTTTGGTGATGCTAATAGGTAGTAAAATGTGTCTGAGTGATGTTTGAACCTAGTGGTCCCTTTCCTATTTTCTATGACTTGTATGGAGACGAACCTAAGGGGATTGGAAGAAAACCATTTACCTCTTTAAATTAGTTTTTTGCTAGTTCTCTTCAGCACCACTGTGAGCTCACCCTCACTGTGAATAATGGTAAACACAACTTTGTCATACTTGAGCATGGGTCTAAGGGATCTAAATCTTCTATAACAGGAATCCACTGATCTTTTCCTCATAACTACACTCACTTTTTCTAATAAGATATTTGTTCAATGTTTTCAGTTTAACATCATAGAAGTTCATAAAAACCCCTTTCTAAGAGGATTAAAAAGATTGTGTTGATTTGGTATAATAATTTCACAGTTTTTTGTTGATAGTGATTCATCACGTTCCAGGATTAGAAAGACTAGGTATTTTTACTTCCCAAAATATATTTATGAACACCGAATTACAACATGAGTTAGAAGATGGAAGATCAATTTTTACCTCTTTCAGATCACTGGAAGATCTGAAAGAATTATGTGTAGCGTGGAGGGAGGATGGAGTTGGCGAGTGAATTGTTTAGGGTTGGAGAACCAGAAATTTCCATTTGGAGTAGAAGATGTTAAAGCCTTTTCTCTTAACTGAGAAGCTGTATCATTTAAATGAAATTTGTGCGTTTGGATATTGGTTGCAAAAATTACTTGAACTTGGTGGCCTTTTCTTCACAAATGTTTCAGGGTTACATTTTTCTTTTTTTTTTTTTTTTGAGAAGAAATGATGTTTTAAAATGTTTTTAGGGAGACATTGCCATTGGCATCTCTTCATCTTAAACTCTTAAGCAAATGAATTCTGCTGTGCAAGTATTATGTGTGCTGCTCAGTACTGTCAAAAGGTTTGGATGGCAGAGATGTAGCTTTGGACTGGAAGTGACTGCCAATTTGAGGTAGTTAGCAATAAAATAATGAGCAAAATATTTCCTCCAGTGAATTTTACTTCAACAGGGTTGGCTGCTTTGGTGATTTTTCCAAGATAAGTTACTACATACCTGAAACAAAAAGTGTTTTTCTTGATGTCAGTTTATTGTGCCACTTTGAACTTTTTTTTTAACTTGTAGGAGTCTTCTAATGCAGTGCTAGTTGGCTTGCTTGTATGTAAATTAATTCAGTTCTATCTCTGTGAAGAAGGAATTTTTTCACTTTCTCTCCAATTAACAATTTGGAAATTTTTCTAGTTACTGCTTTTCAAAATAAAAATATAGTGTGTCTAATTTAGCTTCCCTTCTTAACATTGCATTCTGGATGCAATATTTTGCTTGAATCTGTCATGTTTTCTACTTTTGTTACAGCACTTGCCTCAATTTGTACCTTTCAATCTCAAGTTGCCAAATTAATTAGCTTGATTACACTATATGTCATCAGACTAATAATGTGTATCCTTGTCTCTATCTGAATTCTTAGTGGTAGTTCAGCAATCAATATCTGTGGAAATAATTTCATATTTTACATCAGGGCAAATGCTTTACTTGGAGATCTTATGCTAATGATTTGGAAAAATCTGAAGGTTGAACTGGTGAGTAAAGAATCCAAGAGCTGATGTGCTCATGCCAACATCTGCAATCTGGATAACTGTCTGAAAACACCATTTGCTGAATTTGTAGAAGACTCAATTGGGGAGCAATAAAAGGCCTTTCCACTTACACCTTTTTTGGCGCTGTTTTCTAGATTCCCTTGTAAAACAGAAGGGCAGACTGTGGTGCTCTGGAGTCTCCAGTGCAGTATCCTGTCTTGAGAAGGGCTGAGGCTGTGGGGTTTCTGAGCACTCCTGGCTTTCAAACACTCCAGGCAAGGCTGAGAGCTCCAGACCCTGGGTGTGAGTGGATGCTCTTGCTCAGAGACATGGGAGAGAAACCCTGCGTAGAGGATGTGTTGTCCAGTGTCTTACTGAAACCTATGTTTGATCAGAGGAAATAGTATCAAAATGGAGCAGATTCTGCTTTAATCCTTGCTGTCAGTGACTGACTTCTCCCTGATGGGGGGAGAGGTTTGCTCTTACATCTCAAGATGCTTTTACTTCTCTTCCCCAAGTACGTGGGAGCCTTCAGCCAAGTGCTCATTGCTTCTGTGTGGATCTTCTGACATGTCCTGGCAAGCCAGGAAGTCAGACTGGAAAGGGAGAATGAAAGAGCTTGTAAGAAAATGAAAATCTGAAGGCTATGAGCAAAAGGAAAGATAATGAAAAAGGCTTTGAAAATCTATGTTTGTGCCACATCAGAATTTTAACCATGTCTAACTGGTTATGCACTTGATCCTGGAGCCTGGGTTTATGCAGGTGTCCTTTTAATGAAAGAAATCTGTATAACTTTATGGAATCTTTAGGATTCTATTGCAGTCACTGAGAAAGATCCTCATGGAGAATCCCAATGGGTGTTTTGGAAGTAATCATGGAAAAGTGTCAGTTTGCTTTGTCCCACTGCTGGTGTCATGGCATGGGGGAGGTGGCTGTATCCCAAGATATCCAGCAGAGCTGTTTGCTAATACAAGTACCTATTACTTGTTCAGTTTCTTTTGTACAGCTCACAAGCACAGGGAGCATTACAAAAGAAGCTGTTGCCAAACATTAAAGACTTTTCCTGCATTTTAAATATTTGAAGGTGCTGTGAGACTTAAAGGTTCCAAAGAGGTAGATGTGGTTTATCCACAGCAACAATACCAACCAAGTGACTATTGTAATTCAAGTGCACGAGTATCTGTTTGTGAACAGCTGGCACACATTTGTGATCTAACAATTTATCTGGAGGGATATGGAACTGAACAGACACTTACATGCCCCTTGCTCCTATTTTCTAATGATGTGCACTCTACATGGACTCGTCATCCCTTCAGGAAAGGGGAAAAACAAAATCTGAAGATGGTACTGGCCAGAAATTCTGTGCGATCACAGAAATGTGGTGTTAGCTGCTGCAAGCTGTTGCTCTGACGCAAATGTTGATAGAGGAGATGGTATCATCTTCCCTTTTGCTTAAGCAACCACAGGAACTGTTTTGCTGATGAGAAGGGTGAATTTTTTTAATATTTCTGTCACTTTCAAATAATTGTCTAGGACTCTGCATGCAGTGTCATGGGCACGTTTCCTGTAGGATGATTTTGGTAACTGCAGCCATCCATGCCTCTGGTGGCTGATTCAGCCATGCCTATAGAGGAGACCATAGTTTCCTGGGGCAGGCTCTGCCCCAGTGTGATCCACTGGCTGGTGACAGCCTATTTCTGGACATAATGTATCTTAAATCCTGAGCTGCTGCTCTTGCTAACTGCATCTACCAGCATGGAATGTTCAATGCAATAGTGGCGATTTTGCCAGTATGGATAATATGATTTGATGGTGTTTTAAGCTCTGGTCCCCCCCAGCTGCTGGAATAGCATTAGTCTAAACTTTCTTGGTGCTGTTAATGTGGAGATGGCTGATCATTTTCTATAAAAAAATCATTCATGCTGTCCTTAGAGATGTGAGATGGGAAATGCCTGTGGGAGACTTGTGTTCCCTCAGCGAAGCATGGGAGGACCCTCTGGCCAGGTCCAACCCTACAGAACTGGCTTAGGAATTATCTTGGGACCCTGCCTGCCTTACGTTGCCTGGTGGTTGGCTTGCATGGGGCTCCTGCGTTGATTTAATGGTGCTGGGTTTGTGTTTGCAACTCTAAAGCCAGAGGCTTATGGGGCACATCTCAGGCTCTCCTCCTCTGTGACACTGGGCATAGTGGCTGCTCTATGTGAATGATCCAGTATGTGGGAGGAGATTTATCAAAGTAGCAGGCTTGGAAACATTGCAAAGTACATCTTGTTCCTAGTAAGAGTTAGATTTCCAGGAGAAAAGAGTTAATGGTATTTAAGTTGATCAAGCAAAGGGATGCTGGTTTTTATATCTTAACACCTTAATCTTAACGCTATCTTATCAGAGTTTTCACATCTAAACACCATCCTTCCCTTCCTACCCAAACCACAACTTGTGGGTTTGCTAATCCTCTAAACAAATCTATGATTAATGTGTTTAAGCTTTGTATCCTGCCTAAAAGTCAAACCCAGCCCTTTGCTGGAGGAAATACTCTGCAGAAAGCCGATGTGCTCTGGAAAACAACTCACTGAGGGGAGGCAAAACCTCAGCGCAGCTTGTGGAGAATTTATGTTCAGAGAGCAAGTAGAGAAACAGAGTTTTTTTTGAGCCAGCAGAGCACGGGCTGAGAAGCATGCTGCCTTAGGCAGAAAGACTCAAGTTGCCAGCAGGAGTGTGTGCTGTGCACCGTGAGAAGTTGTGTGTGCAGGAGCGGGGTTTAGCGCCTGATCTGCGCGGCCGTCGGAGGCGTTCCGCTCTCCCCACGTGCACCCAGCCTGTATTCCCAGGCTGTCTGTCTAAATCCTGCCTGCAACCAGGAGTGAACTCGTGTGGCACTCCTATGGGCTAAGGGATATTTTTTTCTTAGCAAGTATTTTGATGTAATCAGCTCTTAACTGGAAAGACACGTTCCAAACACTTCTGCTCAAGGACGGCATGTAGGAGTTGGACCAAACCCCAATGCTGTGATGTGCTCTGTGTTCCTGTTCCTTAAAGACTGGGTTGTGCTGTAATTAAATCTGCTGTAAAACACAGCTTGGGAGCTGGTTTTGGGCTCAGCTCAAAGCTAGGAGATGGCTTATCCAAGGAGCCTGTGCAGGAAGGAGAATGAATGGAATAACCAACTCCAATTCTAGCTCTGGGGGCACCCTTGTCAGCCATCTGTATGGGAGGCATTGGTTTTGACTTGCTCTTTACTGAATTATGTTTCCTGTTGGTGGCCTACGCTTTTTTTTCCCCTCCCCATATACTTTTTTTATTATTTTAGTTTGCTCCCCCTCAAATCCACAAATTCTTGATGTTGCAGAGTACTTGAGGAAACAGTAATGTAAGAAAGCTTTGATAATGTAGGGTAACTGCTGGAAAAACCATAATCTTGATTTATGATGGCTTTATGCACCCCAAGTATTGTGCTTTTAAAGAAAATAGAAAGCTTTGCTCATTGCAGGTGAAATGGGGCTTCCAGATTTTAGCCTGTCTACACAAGGAAAAACCTTATCTGTGAGTTCATCTGCTGTTTTTAGCACATGCCACTTTTAGTAACATTGCCCTTGCATATGTTGCCATGGACAAATGCTGTATTGTCACTTACGTGATCTTTTCTGAGGTGTAGCAATGTATTGCTAGGCCTATGTATAATCTTATGCTATAGCAGTCATTAGAGAAAGGCACAGCTACAAATAAGGCTTTCTGACTTCTTTTTTGTTTTCTTTTTCTCACCTATGGAACTGGTGATGAGGCCATTACATAAAGATTTCTCCTGGAATGAACCTCTAGTCATCAGAGGTACTGCAAACTGCTTGGAAGATTTGCTTTTAGGCTGTGTATTTGGAAAGACTGCAAGGATTAATATAACTGAACTTGAGAATAATGACACATCAATGCTGTTGGGATAAGTTATTTTAAAAGTCTGAATGTGTCTGTAAGGCTTACGTGTTCATTTATTTTTTCATTAGCATAAGAGACTAAATATCAATCTTTCCATGATAGCTGTGTTTTGTAGTGCTTTATCAGACAGTTAATTTAAAGCTAGTCATCTTTGATCCCTATTTGATGGATTCATAAGGGACTGGAGAACTGCAGGCATTTTGATTTGTGCTTTTGCAGCTCTAGCAGTATCTGGAAATGCTATTTTTTTTGCAATTTCTAGAGATGTATGCTTGTGAAATTTAGATAAATGTTGGATCATTATACAGAGAGGGGGTATTATAAAATATTTAATTCTAGCAACAGTCTCTGCACCTTCATTTCACTGTGATATCATTGAGTCAAGTTCAGTTTTAGCATACCTATATCAACAAATTCTACTTAGAATATTGGTCAGTTTGTCTTCTCCTAAAATAAAGGGTAAGAGAGCTTCCTCTGTCCTCTTCTCCTTGCTGCCCCCTTCCTATAATAATAATGATAATAATAACAACAAGGATAAAGAGAGCTTGGTTGTAATACCTAATATACTGTACTAAGAAACATAAAACCTGCTGAAATGGATGGTGTGCAATATCTACCCTCAAGTTTGGAAAGACTTTGTTTTAATTTAAAAAGGCATGAGGAGAATGGAAGAATATCTTATAAATAAGTGTGATTTTCCTCACATTATTGTGCTCTATTTGCAGTTTCATTATATGAAGTAATGCAAGAAGCGAAAGAGCTACATTGTCTCATGTGAGGAGGACTATGGAACAAGAAATACCTTTTATTTATGGTGCAAGAAAGATGATAGAGCAGTATTTGGGGTGATGCTGGTCAGAGAAAGGATCTTCCAAGATAAAATTTAATTTATTAAGTTCTGCTTTTTGAAGTAGTAACACTGAGTCATATGTTGGTATCTGCATCTTTTCGGTGATTGAAGATAACTATTTAAGCTTGCTCTGCTTTTGAACTGAGAATAGCAAAACACTGACAGAGCAGCATAATGATAAGATGGGTATAATATAAAGAAAAGATGAGTAGGAAAGGGAGAGGTGAGCATGAAGCAATTAAAGTTTTAGTTGATCCTTATGGTGAAAAGCTGTTACCACTGAAATGGTGATTCTTCAGCTGCCAGGGCACACATGCTGCTATTTTTACTCTGCTACAGTGGATGTTGTTATTGTGAAGGAAAATATTTGACTCATCATGTCAAAGTTAATGATTTGGGCTATAACAGGACTTGTTTCCAGAAACAAGGACTGTATTTCTTCAGTGTTGTAGTATTTCCAACTCGGTGAATAAACATCCAGAACACTCACTAATTGATATGGTCCTTCCAGGTTACTGCTGCTTGCTCTTGCAAAACTCCTGCTGCAAAACAAGGCTTTGCTTTTATCAAAGGCACCTGAGGGAACAGGTTGAAGTGGGTAACAATTTTGCTGGCTGAAGTACCAAGGGGAGTTGTTCAGTACTTCTGAGACCTTACCGTGCCTTCCTGACATCCTGGAGGCTGTACAAATGTGTATGGAGGCACTGATTTGCAACCCTGTGGTGTCTCTGTCCCTGGAATGGGTACTTGGAAAGGTGAAAGGACTTCCCAAAAGTGGAAAGGACTTCCCAAAAGTGAATGGCTACACAATGAGCCCAACAGCTGTCACTTGCCTATGCAACTCACCACTGATGCTTTTTTTTTTTTTTTTTATGTGTTGGAAGCTGACATAAATTCTGGTTTAAATTAATACTCTCTGATCCTGAGCTTTTTTCTGAAGGCTGGAACTCGCAGTCAGTCAGTGGTCATGCAGCAGATCTGGTAAGGGAGTGGCCCTGCTGGTAGGAATTAGTGTGGCATTGTCTTTGAAAGGGAAGGAGAGAAAACACTTTGCCTAATCCAGGCTGTGTCAAAAATGAGTTGTCACGCTCATGCCTCAGGTCCTTCCTATTCCTAGTGAAAGAGATTTGAACTTGGAAATTACTGTTCTTACCATTGCCATAGTGGGATTTCTGTGATAGGATCAAGTAGCTTGATAAGGCTGGGAAAGGTGAGTTCACAGTTGGTTTGGATTTGTGTGCAAACATGGAAGTTGATCCTGAGGAACATCCCATGCTGTACTTGGAGTCAATGCCACTGACCCATTGAAAACACAGACACAAAGCAGGAGAAAGCCTAAGGTTTCAACTTTATGAATAGACCATATTCCTATGCTGTAAATAATTTATTTTCAGGTAAGTGTTAGCTAATTATTTTTAATATGGCCATGACTGGAATTCTTGCTGGCTGAGAGACATCCTGTCAAATCTCTAGGAGACAATAAATTCACCAATGGCAACCTGAAATCATGGACCAAGTTCAAGCTCTCAGCTCTGATACTCAAAGCAATAACAGGTAGTGGTTGCCTTGTCTGCATTTATCTTTTTGCTGCATCAATGCAAATCATTCAGCATCTTGACTTTGAGGGTTTGTGCATGAAAAGGTTTTAATTGTGAGAACAGTCATTAGGTACAAACCCCAACTCCCTTTAGAAATATGAAGTGCCGTCAGGCAGAGTGTCCTATTGGTGTTTATTTTTTGCAAATGTTTAGAGCAGATAAACAGTGCACTTGAAAGTTGATATTACTTTCTCATAATGGCTATTTTAACTGGTAATGGTTCAAATAAATTAATCTTTGAAACAGGCTTGCTATTGATTCTATTCTCTTCTTCAGCCTGGAGAAGAGAGAAACCTCATCACAGTCTGTGACTTCCTCATGAGGGGAAGAAGGAGGAGCAGGCACTGACCCCTTCTCTGTGGTTCTCTCTGAAGTTGTGTCAGGCGAGATTTAGGCTGGATATTAAAAATTATGTTGTGATGCAGTCTTAGTTCTAGCCTTAGATTTTAGAGTAGTCTTAGCTGTTAGCAATTCTTGAGTGACTCAAGCCAGAGTTGAACATTACAATGTGATTCATTTTATTGTTTTCCTTCTAGTTAAAACTCATTTCTAGAACAACTGAGATGGTAAGCAAGCTAATAAATGATTTCCAAGTGATTTTCTTTGATCAAGCATAAAAGAAAGACAAATGCTGATGTTAAAGCATTGAACTGATCACTATCTTGTGTGAGTGAACTATGGCTTAGTTTCTGCATGCTACAGCAAGAAGATATTAAATTAAACTGAAATCTCTGCCAACAGTTCAGTAAGCCAGGACATTTCAAGGTAAACATCTCACTCATTTACTTCAAGAGATGTGCCCCCGGTGCTGTTTCTTGTGCTGTCCCTGTAGCTGTAGAGCTCAATATGCATTCAAGTAAAGCAGGAACAGAGCTGGGCTACTGTAGGCAGATGGAAATAACTCTGATGCAGAAATCCATCTGAGAAGCAAGTGTCCAGTATTTTACCAGCTGATGCATGCTGCTGATGCATCCTCCCAAGATGAGGAAATCTGTTCTGATGTAGCCAAGCAGGTTTAACTTTGTTTGATTGCTTCCCAGAAGTTTGGTTTGCTGTCGTTCTCTCACTTTCTGCTGGAGTTTGTGCTTTTAGTCTGTGTGACCAGAGTGCTCAGACTGCAGCTCTCTCAGGAATGTGGATCTGTGTGTGCTGGTGAGGATGCTGCTTTCACTCCAGCAGTTTTGTGTTGCTTCTCTCTCAGTATATAGTATTTGTCGTGGCATCAATTCTGATATTTCCTCACAGCTGGGTAATATTTCAGCCTATTATGTGGCTTTATGGTTTGTTTTCCTTTGTAGTCTATGAATTGCCTTCCAAACTGAAGCTGTTTGGAGAGAGTGGCGAGTCTTTTAGGTGTCCCTGGTGCATTTTCAGAAATGCTCTTGGAAGGCTTCTATCATGCAGAAAGAAGAATGGATGGGTTTTCAGTGGAACAGTTTCCTTGTAAAAGTGCAGACCCTGGATTTCCCTCCTCATGGCCATGCTTCTAAGCTACTCATTGTCCTTGAAAAAAAGATAAAAACACAAGCTGACACTGAAAATTAATGGCCAGGATGTAGTGGTGTACTGTGCTGCCAGGACTCATGCAGCAGACATCTCTAATCCTCTGTTCTTTCTGTGCTGTTTCATATAAATAAATATTCCTTAGGCCAATTCCCTTATAGATCTGTCTGGAGTGCTCATGGATCTCTCCCTGCTGATTTGAACTCTAATTCTTAAGAGCAAATGTATATGCCCAAGTGTCCAAGGCGCCAGTTTTATCGTAGTCTGGGATTTACACAGACACACTCTCCTTGTTTTTCAGCTTCTCCTCTGGAATAAGAGTAGCTGTAGGAAAAACAACTGAATCTATCCTGCCTCCTTGCTTTTAACAAGCAGCTGCATTTCGATGAAGCCCCAGGGAGAGATTCCACAGCTAAGAACAGATGCTCTCTTTGCTCAGAATCTGGGGTTTGATTTCTTCCTTAGACATTTGATCTGGCTGCTTATCCTGAGGTGTCTGCTCGTTGCTTCTGTTATAGGAGCAAGGAGGACTTGATCCTTCCTTGATTTGAGAGAAAATGACCTTCAGCACAAATATCAGTTTGAGATATTGTGGATGCAAAAAACTAGGTGGAAGTGTCAGTAGAAATGCTAAACTGGTTTAAGCAATGGCTGAAAATACGTGAAATTCTCTTTTCATCTGAGTGATGGTTGTTGCCTTGGGTAATGTTACTTTGCAAAAACATTTCTCTTGATGTAGTCCAAAGAGATGAAGTAACCACAAACTGTGTTTGTATTTTTTTTTTTCTTCCTATATCTTTGACATAAAGTAGCAGGGAACAGAAGAGAAACCTTTTTTCTGAGACATAATCAACAATCTACAAAACAAATGAACCCTGGGTTGTATTCCTCCTCTGAAATAGAAATACCAGTGAGGCTTTTATAAGAAGGCTTGGGAGCTGCTGGAGGAAATCAATGCTGTGTTTGACTGCACCTACCAGAAATCCCCACATTAGTGGTAGTCGGGTGGAGGTTGCAATGGTGTGGGGTGAATTCTGAGTGTGGTGCTGTTCATAGAGAGTCTCTCTCAGAGCTGCCTGAGGATTTATTGACTGTAGGTTCACTGGGCAGATTGATGGCAAGTTTCTTGTAAGATAACTCCAGCCTAACTAACATCCTGCCTTTGCTAACCCAGCTGGAGCAGCCAACTATCTCTGCAGTGCACGTGGAGTCCAAGCAAGGGTTTTGCTCTAGTGGGACCTTGAAATTACATCAAGGCTTCTGTACGCTTCTGAAAGTTCTGGTTTTAAGCTACTCCAAATCCTGGACTTCCTCAGCTCATGACAGTCATGTTCAAAGGGTGCCTTGTAGCCCTTTTCGATATTAAGGTGTTGAAAAAGCTTTTCAAGCATTTTATGGATCTTTCTATTTCTGATGCATTTTAAACCTCAACTATTTTAAGAAATTGTCCTGGATTTTTTCATTGCCTTTGGAGGTTTTTTTCCTTTTAGAAGAAGCTTTCTCCCCATGTTCCCCTCACAACCCCTCCCCCTCATGCTTTCAAATGACCTTCAGTAAAGTTGGAAATACATTTGACTTCTGCAATCTCCTAGCTGTGCAACCAAGACATACACAAAATGCCCGTGGAATAAAACTAATTTCTATGTCTGCTTGTTTTCTACTGGCTGTTGCTTTTGGTTGTTTCTTTTTTTTGGTAACTACAATATTTTACAACTCCCCCACCTTTTGCCCTTTTTATATTCTTTTTCAAGCATTTTCATGCAAATGTTTAAATTCTTGAGTCATCTTGTGAAAGTGTCTTTTTGCCTTAGTTCTCATTTTTCTTCTTGCAACACCCTCACTGTGTTGCTCTTTTACATAAATTCATGCAGTTATGTGCTCACACAGTGTTATTGCTAGATAGGTGAAACATGCTAGTCTGAGAAATGGATTTTCTTGGAGAGATCCATCTTGGATTTAGCCAGGTGGGTTTCTTTCAGTGTTGTTTCTGATCACGCTGCCAAGTGGTGAAACATTGAGATACTACAAAGAGCAACAAATGCCCAATTTTAGGCCACCTTCACTTCTGTTGAATAGCAACCATAGATCTTGCAGTGGTGTAGGTCATCTGCTGCCAACCTGTTTGTGCAGCGGGATGCCATTTGGAGATAATCTAATGGATGTATTGGAAGTCATTCCTATGATGAGCAGTTCTAGACAGAACCATATCCAGACATTGAGTCTGGAGTAGTAAATAGCAGTAGAGAGACTTGGAGCTTTGTGGGAGAGGTATAAATAACCTTGGATCTGCATAAACGATGCCTTCTGCCTTCAAACTGAGCTGAGGAGTTTGAATGCTTCAGGCTAAAGCATGCCCCAGCATGTGCCTAGAGGGGCTGCACGCACCAGTGTGGTGGTGTGAGCAGACTCAGGTCCTGCTGTTCAGTTCCTCTTTGCGTCTGCCTTCTTGTCACAATCCTCTGCGAAGTGCCAAAATATGCCCAATATACCAAGGAAACTGATGGAGGATGGATCCTAAAGGAAGGTGGTGTGAGCTATGGAAGCAAGCTCACTATTTCAGTCACATCACGGAAAATACCAGGTCCAGTTTCAGACAGTGCCTGTCCAAGTTAGGTTTCTTCAAGCATCCTGTTTGCTTCTTAATACATATGTGCTACACTAAAGAGCTTTGGCAAGGACCTGACAAATTAAAACGACTGCGTAGCACACGGAGGGTCAAACTGATCCATGGTGTGTGAAAGTTAATGTACAACAGAAGGAATAATATGTGCTGTTTACATTCTTTTTTACTGGCTTCAGAGCTAGCTGCAGTCCACAAATAACGAATGGTTTGCCACCATAAGGAAACGTAATTGCCAGCAGGTTGTGGAAAGAACAAGGGAAATAATGACACCCCCAGTGTGGTGTGCAGCCACCTGGAAAGCAGCGTGTGCTCCCTTAGCTGTGCTGCTGACAAGAGTGTAGAGGTGGAGGTGGAAGAAGCAAAAATAATTAGTGGTATGGGAAGATTCTGCTAAGAGGGGGTGTGCAGAGTCTGGGAGCATTCTCCTGGAGACAAAATGACTAAAAGAATCACTGAAGGAAGCTTCTAAATGGATGAAGTTGTGTATTGTTGGATTGCTGGGCAAAAGAGGTATTCACACTCTTCTCTCCCCCGCCCTCTCATGACTGCAGAATAACCCTTCCAGTTACATGGGCAGTCACTGTATTCAACAAGTGCAACAGGAAGCCATCAGGATCTTGGCCAACAGAAGTGGTTTGTTGGAGGGGAAACCTGAGCACAGAATGCAATGTGGAATTTGAACCGGGGACATGAGGGTGTTCCTGCAAGCAAGAGAAGCAGAAGTGCCCTGTGTTGGGGCACTGTGGGCTGGCACAGCTCTAATGGCTCTGTGAAGTGTCTGGGGTTTTGTTGGGCAAACCCTCTGTGATCTGCAGCTGCTTGCTCTGGAAGTGGCTGAGTGCTGCCTCCTGCTTCTTGGGTCTTCTGGCCTGGAGGGTTCACAGAGAGCTTCTCAAACCAGACTGAAAGCTGCTTGCATTTTGTAACTTTGTTGAATTGTGCATTAAACAGGGAAAAAAATTCTTCATTGGGCTAATATGCTACAATTGGATGAGGCTTTTTGTTGGAAAAACAGGCAGCTCTAAATTGCCTTTAAATTAAGTAATCTCCAGTTTAGAAACGTGAAGTTAAGTGGTTTCAAAGCTTGTGCCTGTGGGAGTTGCTGTTCAGCATGGTCAATTCACTACAAGATGATGAGGGATGTTCCTACAGACATGTGAGAAGTTATGGGAAATGTTAGCCCCAAGGTACTTCAGGAATTGCTGACTTGGTTCATTGACTTTAGCTCGGTTTAAAGCCAGAGAAGATATAAAAGTTTCTTTGACTATGTTTATTTTTTTATTTTTTGAGTGATGTGAGTGATTTTTGGCAGGTGTAGTTTATTATCTTCAAACAAAAAAGTCAATATTTTATAGGAGGGAATAAAAGTCAATATTTTATAGAAGAGAATAAGAGTCCTCCCAAAAACTTCTGAATATTTCAATGGCAATTACAGAACTTTATTTTGTGGTGTTGTTGTTTTGGTTTTATATTCTGTGTAGGTAAGAATGATGTTTATTTACACAATTGTTGCAAAACAAAACACACTTCCTCTTGTTTAACGAGATGGTAATGGCATTTCTCTTTGGGTTTCTATCAGCTTTGTTCCTGGTATACAAAAGAGTTAATCAGCAAAATTACTTAATAGCACATGAACACTTCTGTGGCATAACAACAGCCAAATGAAGTATCTAATTCTATTAATTCTATTCTCTTTGTGTCCACACAAAAGAAATCACCTTTAATGTTTTATTTCATGATTCATAACTGCTTAGGAAGCAGTGTTCTTGGTGCTGCAGTGCCTTTAATAACACAGCTGTCTGCTGCTCTGGTGTGTACGTAATATGTGCATCATATTGTGGACTTTGCTCTGGAGTACTGAGAAAATGAGATAAGAATACATTGTTTGGTGATAAACTGAACTACCCCTATATTAATAACAACTCTATTGTCAGGGCTGCTATATAAATCCATTTAACCTGCTTCTACCCACAAAGCCACAATAACAAACTGTAATACAGGCTCCTCATGACGAACTGTTGTTAACAAAATTCACTGAAGACATTTCTTTAGCATAAGTTGTATTTATATACTGCAGCTGAAAGCTGCTTTAAGACTGAACATCTGTTTACAATTGCTTGTGCTTTATTACTGCTTAGTGGAGAGCATTGTGAAAGATATTTCAGCACTGTCTGTCTGGCTTGCACCATCTTCATGAGGTTTGTTTCTGGAAGCTGAGAACAGCCTGACCCTCTGATAACAGCAATTGCTTAAGAGAGGTTGGCTTTAGCCACAGGGCTGAATTTGCTTATCAGTTAATTTGTTTGCTCCCAGAGGCTGGCTGACCATTAAATGGTAGTACTAGAGTGATGGAGGAGCCCTCCTCAAGCATCCTGGTATTGGCTCCCATGGATGGTAGGGGGGTCACTGGCTGTCCTCTGTGGGGATGGGCAGGGACTCTGGGCCGTGGTACCCCTTGAAAAAAAGGGCAGGGATTTATTTGAGTTAAATCCAATATTACCGGGAGGTTGTGCCTGAGCTGGCTGGCCCTTGCTGTTTGCCTGTCTGGCAGCTCTGTGGTGTTTTCACCCCAGTGGTCCCTCGGGCTCACTGGATGTTGCAATTGAGCCCTTGGAGACAAGTCCAGGCATTCAGGAGCCCAGGTTTACCTTTAAGGTGATGATGAAGAGAGGGAGTCAGTTCTGATGGAGGGTTTCGATTCAGCAGATTTATTCCTGGCCCAAAGGC
>VZTB01012665.1:213404-311747 GCA_013397245.1 Thryothorus ludovicianus
CTCATCAGGGGTCAGGATGTGGAAAGGAGGAATGATTGACAAACCTGGCAGGGAATCATCTGGGAGGGACCTGGGGTATCTGAGACAAACTATGACATCACATAGCAACAGGGATTGTTGAGAGCCATCCCTCAGAAGGTGAGAAGCTGTTCAGCTATGCTTGGAGAGCAGAGGTGGGCAGGCAAGGATGGGGTGAGCTTCCTGGGGCACTGGTATTGACTCTCCTCAGGTAGGGGATTGCCATGGCATGGAAAAAGTCAGTTCAGGGGGCTGACCCAGCTGTTCAAGCACTCCTCTCCTGTTCTTCACAGAGCTCCTGCAAGCAGGAGTGGTGTTTCTGCCTCACACCCTCCTCCACTGATCCAGCAGGATCACCATGAAACACATGGCTTTTGCATCTCCAAATTTACAGGAACCTTTTCAACCTTTTCAAAAGCAGGCTTGTACTAGAGTAGTGTTTTTAGCTTTTTCAAAATTATAATAGAGGTGTATCAGAGGAGCATGGAAAGTATTTGCTTGTGTAATTTATTCCATAAAATGGATAGGGGGTAATAGAACTCTCAGAGCTGATGAACACACTATGCACGTTCCTGCTCTGTGGTGCTGAAATAGTTATGTTGCCTGTAGTAGATGGTTCACAGAATTTTTTAAATCCATGGATGTATTATGCCTGTAAAGTGCTCCAGTGCTTGACTAAGATGCCAAGACTCCTCAAAAGAATGCAAATATCACCCAATATTTGTTTTCTTATTTTAGCACCTCATCTCTCCTTCAATAAACAAAGAAAAACCTTTTTTTTTTTTTTTTTTAATGCCTAAAGCAGAAGAGTTGTCACTGGTGAGTACATAACATCTTGGGAAGAAAAGAGCAACACCACAAACCCAAGGAAATTAATTCATAACCTGATATGCTGTTTCCTCTGGATCTAGAGGAGAAGAGCTCCAGCTCCAGCAATCTTTTCCCCCTGGTATTGCTGGGTGGCAAGTGTTGCTATTGTGTATGATGTGGCTCCTGCTTAAGAAACGTCATTCCTTGCTGTGCCACATGGATCTGCACTTGCCTCAGGTGAAAAGATTTGGGCTGACCTTATGGGGGAGATTGTGCTCAGGAGATCAAGGCTGAAAGTCAGAAAGGAGACACATGGAAATTTGTGCCTTGAAGGTTTTTGTAAGACCCATTGCCGTAGCAGCAGAGTGCCTATGCCTTTAAGAACTGTGGAAGAGGTGCTGCTCTTGCTGTGTAAATTCACAGTAGTATCAGTATAAAAGAGAGCTTTAAAAAAAGTCCTTCATCTGAAATCATGGCCTGACTCTTGAGAAGCATCGAAAACCCTCAAGTCCTTCTCAGAATAATGCAGACAGAGGAGGTGCTTGAGTGGCACTGTGATGGTGCCCACTGAGCTGTGTGACTCCTGCCATGGGAAACTATGGAAACTAAAAGTTGAAGG
Organism: Thryothorus ludovicianus; assembly: GCA_013397245.1. NCBI lineage: Eukaryota > Metazoa > Chordata > Aves > Passeriformes > Certhiidae > Thryothorus > Thryothorus ludovicianus. The sequence goes on from VZTB01012665.1 coordinate 214,852, forward strand.
AATTCATGATAGTGAGGGAGAGACTGACAAGGATTATACAATTGAAAAAACCAACACCACTTTTCCAGAAGGTTTTGTACCAAACAGCAGCAGAACTTGCTCTCAGTAGAAAAATGGGTACAGCCATGCCCTGGCTTGGTGCTCTTTAATCATTGATAATGGCTAGTAATGGCAGCAGGCAGTGAGGGCAGGGGGCCCTTATACTTGACCTGATTTAGTGTGCAATTCTCCTCTGTTTAAGTAAAAACAAGCTTAAGAGGTGCTATGTCACAATATCTTGTTTAGCTGAGCTGATAGCAGTCAGTTCCCCAGATCTTTGAGCGACTGCTTCGTGATTACAAAAAGTTACAAAAATGTTGAGATCCCATCATTGCATTGATCTGTTGAGAGAAGCCCTGTTAACCATTTAACCTCTATGGAATTACTGGCTCCTCTGCATTACAAAAATTGAGTTTCATGAGTAAGTGCTAAGTATCTTCCAGAGTACCAAGTACCAATTTAATACTTTCAGTATAAACTGAGTGTTTGTGAATACTTTCTGTTTCTTCAGTTACTTGTCATCCACTGGAAGAATTGCAAGTTCTTAAGGCATTGCTTCAGCTTTTCCTGACTCCAGTGGCTGTGGCCTTGGTTTTCTTTTTCATGACAGCAATAAGAGCATCTCTAATTTAGTTAAACCAAGGTGCATAACAAATCATTGTACGCAAAATACTGATGAGGGACTCTGAGCACTTTCCTCCAAACTCTCTATAGGAATTTGGGGAGTTGAAGACCTGACTGACTGATGGCTTTGTGTTAGGACAGCTGTTTGGGGTATGAATGTTTGAATGCTGTATAATATGGCAATGCACATGAAGAGGGTTGTCTCCAGCAATTTGTTGTGTTTTGCAATGATTCAGCACTGGGTCTGAGATTTTGGGAAAATCTTGGAATATAGGAACAACAGGAACAATATAGAGGTCTATTTTTCTTCTCCTTTTCTCAAATCTCACATTCCAGGACAGACTGTGCTGTACTGCTGCATTTCTACATGGCTGAGCTTGAATCTCTCCACTTCAAACACAAGACATGGTTTTCATCTGAATTGTGACAACCAGAACTGAGCGAGGCTCAATTAGGGGAGCCCAGAGTGGATGTGTGTGTAACTGCTGGGTTAGGGAGCTCAGAGGGGAAAAAAAAGAGCAGCAGTAGGAAAAGAAAGAAAAGGAGGAAAGTGAAAAATGGGAGAAAGCAGGGAAGAGGCAGTGTCCACTGCTTCCCCTCATGCATAGGATTCTGTGCATTCTGCCCAGCTTATCCTCTAGCAGTGCCTTTTTCCCTGGTTTCACTTCCAATTCTAGCACATCCCTTTTCTGACCCACATTGTCCCCTGTTTCCAGACAAGGTAGGATCTCTTCAGTCTTTGCCTGCCAGCTGAGTTTTGATCCTGTTTTCTAGCTTGTCCCTCCCCAAGGTGGTCATTTTGCCACTGCACTGTGTTCTCCTGCAGAGATTTCCTCCATCCTTCTCCCTCAGTCTTATTCCAGATCTGTATTTTCCTTCTCTTTTCCAAGTGGCTTTGTCTAATCTTCTTCCTCACTGCCACTGTTTTTCCCTTGGATACAGGACTGAGTTTGTACCTGCTCCTCAGCAAATGTTTGCATGACTGTGCACTGAGATGTGCTTGGAGGTGCTTGAAGGAATGGTCATGTAGCTATTTTGGAAACATCAGTTTCAGTATCTGACCTAGAAACTACCTCAGTCTGTTGGAGTAAGATGGAATAGCAAGTTGAATTTTATCTGCTTGGTGAAAGCTGGGCAGAGGGGAAAAAAATATGATGGTTTTCTTTGCTGATGCTTAAAAAGTTTTGATTTTCTTTTTGTTCTATAGGATTTGAACATACTGTTTATAGAACTCTTCAGCATCGTGTCATCTTAATTTACCTGCAACGTTGTGCAGTCCTTTCTTGTCTTTGTGCACTGCACTGGCACTTAATTATTTCTCCCTGTGTTCTCCTGGTGTGATACTGTAGGTTTTTAGGAGTGAGACTCCTTTGCTAGGTAATATATGTGACAGGGCAATTCAGGAGAGAGGAGAAGCTGTCAAAATCCGTAGTGTGAGCCTATCACTGCTGTCTTTTGGGGTATGTAACCACTGGATTATGCTCACCCCCATAGCCCCTCTGCTGAATGCCCAAATAACAGCTGTGTTTATGACCCTGCTCTTTTCAGAAGGCCTTTACAGGTCATTATTTTAGGAGCAGATGTGAGGAACCCCCAAGCTTTTCTTTTTTTTGAAGTTGCAGGGAAAGTTACCTCCCTTTTGTACAAAATGCCTCTTGTCAGGGTTCTCTGCTGGTTCTGTATCATTATAGATCCCAAAAGTGAAGCTGAAGCTGTCATTCTGTGGTGGAAATGGCTGTACATTCAAGGTATTGAATATTCTGAAAATTGGGATTTTGTTATTCTGTGGCACAGAATCACTAATAAAACTGTGTACAGTGCAAAAATATAAACAAATAGGTGGGTTTCTATATATTGAAGTGCATTGTTGGCAGGTTTCCTGAAATATCTTTATGACAGAAACAAAAAAAAGCAGGGGAAACTAAGAAGTCTTTTTTAAAGTTAACTTTCCAGCTGCTTGGAAATGTGTCTGGCATGGCTGCAAACAATTCTAGTTATACAGATGGCTCCCACCGGCCGAAGGGAAGCCAATTGTGCAGCATCCTGGACCACAGAAAAATGGAAGAAATTTCCATTTCCAAGGGGAAAATAAGTTACTAACTCCCCTGTGACTTATGGGGCATTGACAAGAGGGTACATTGGTTTCTGCAGCATGAAGCTCAGCAAGTTCTCAGCTCTGTTTCTGCAGGTCACCCTGACTACACACAAGTAGTTGGTGTATCTTCAATCTCTCTTCCTTCACATTGTGTCCTCCCCAGGTGGTGTTCTTAGCAGTCTTTTATGCAAATTATGGGTATGAAGTAAAAAATTAGGGAATAAAATACTTTATTTTTCTCCATAGTTTTACTTGCCATAGTCACTGAATATTCTTTTTCGTGTAGCATCATTAACACTTTTAGAAGGTGTCAAAAATCAATGAAAATTTAAAGAATCTTTTTTTCAGCAACATGAAAACATTGATACATTCAAGCTTAATTTTCAACTGCAGAAGGTTAATCTTTCAGTTTTGTTTCATCATCCCCTTGAAAACAGGTAGATAAAATTTTTCTGATTCAAGAAACTTCATAGTTTGGGTCCTTTGTATTAAACTTTAAATTTAAAAAATGTGCTTGCTGAAATTTTAGGTAATTTTTAGTCTGGTCTGTGCATAGCAAGTAGTTTCTTTTGTTAAGGATTGTTGCTTTAAACTAACCTGTAGGACTTTGGGTTATTCTGGATGATTTCCTAGTAAAAGTTGTGTTGTTTTTTGCTTTAGGGTAGAAATATCACAATCACAACTTTATGAATATTTTTTCTCCATGACTAAAGTTTTGCCTTTACCTGACATCCTGAACTTCGTAGCTATTAAAACAGCTTTGAGTGCTGGGGTCAAAGGAGTGACCTGCATGCTGAACTTGCATTTTGTGGCATCAAGTCAGATTGAGAGATTTCACATGCATGAAACAATTTACCAGGGCAAGCTTTGTCCTTGAGCACAAAATTATTTTTCCTTCTTATGAATTTTCTTTTTGCATTGTGTCACATCTCCCTGCTTCTGTATTGAGCCTTTTTGCATATTTTTGTCAGCAAATGGTTAGAAATAAATAGATGCTGGGTTTATCCAATGATTTGGATTCAGCTCTCAAAAAAATACCCTTAATGTAACTTTGCTCAGGAAATGCATCTGTGTGGGCTGTTGCATTATCCAAGGTGTTACAGACAGGAGGGAGTGTAATGATGAGAGCAGATATATATTCTGACCTGAAACTGTCCTGGCTGTCATATTTTCTAAGAACATAGGGTATAGGTTCACTAAAAAAATACAGGAAGGTCTTCATTTATCTAATCACTGAGTTTTTTTTTAAAAACATAACTGTACACTCTAATTTCCTGTTCAAATATTGCATGCCCAGTTTAATTTACCATCCTTGAGTAAATTTTATTTCACTAGCTCTAGTTAAACCCCAAGACATTTAACTATTATGAAAGCATATAGTTGATATTTTAGAAAACATCAGTTCAGGTTAGGTTGATACATTGGGGAGAGAGGGAAATGTCACTGATTGGTAAAAGCACTATTTTCTCTTTAGATGCAATTTCACACTTCTAATGCCAGGGAAATACTCTTTTGATTCATGGAAAATAGAAATATCAGAAGTCAAGTTTCATAGTATGTCAGTGAATGGTACAAAGCAATGTTTTTCAGCAGCACTTCTGCTCCTTTAGTGGGAAGCCTCTGTATTTTCTTTTCCAAAATCAGATTAAAGATGATGTGTTCTTTATCAAGACCCTTCCAGCTCTATCAAAAAGAGACATTCAGGGCAGTTAATGCCTTTCTGAGCTTCAGTGGCAACCTGCTGGAAGATATGGGAGAGCTGGAGGAAAATATTTTAGTTCTGTGAAGTCACTAATCCCTTTATTATGGAGACTGCACTGCATTTTTGATTTTGCACAGGTCTTCCCAGGGCAGTTTCTGCACCTTCCATTCTTTCTGAGCTATTTTAGCCTGCTCTGTGTGTGGCATGCAGAAGAGGCATACACCTGCTGAAAATACCACTCCTCAGCTTATGCTGGGATTGTATTTGGGACAGAGGCTATTTGGTAGAGTAATTTTTCTTTTCTAGGTTACAATTTCTGAGTAATTGCTGCTGTGAAGGTTGCTCTGCAGTATTGTAGCTTAAGATTCATATAAGACTGCTCTGAGGTTTTTCCTGTTGGCATTGATATGAGAATCTCATTGCAAATAAAATTTTAGGCATGAGAGAGATGCAACGCCTCTGAAAAAGACACTTTTTGAACTTCTCTCTTAAAAAAAAAAAGATTCAACTATTGTCAGAAGAAAAAACAAGAAAAAAAACTGTTGGAGAGGCATCTTCCCCTTTTATGCTAGCAAAAAAAAAAGTTTGATTGTTCTCTGTGTTCATAGAACAGGTTTATGGAGCATTTGCTTCAGCTAAGAAAAAATTGCTAAAGAAGGATGTCTGTCGAAGTGGTTCACATTGTGGTCATGTTTCCTGACTCAGTATCATTTAAAGGGCTCCCTAGCTGCCTCTAATATTTCCTTGAGTCTTTATGTCACTGAAAAGGTGAATGCTAAAGCAAGAAAACTGAATTTAACTCAGTGGGAGGTTTTAACCATAAGTATGTTTAAACTAAACATTCTGAAAATTCCTCTTCCCCCTTCCTCCACTCTTCATTATAATTCTCTTTTATTTAAATGATCACAAAGTGCAGCCTCCTGTGTGTGTGTTTCCTTGCCAGGATATCCTGGGACTGTGAAGCAGGAGCAGAGAAGATTTTACACAGCAGGCAATGAATACAGAGAGAAACTCACTTGTGTTGTGAGCCTTGCTCAACAACAGAAAAAGCTGACCTTGAGATGATGCCTGGTCATGTCCCCTTATTTATAGGGAGCTTTGGGGGTGTTGGAAACCCCTGGAATCACAAGCTTTGCTGCTGGTCTCCCAGTGGAGGGTGTATGTGGGAAAAGGGCATTGCCCATCTTCCTTCCCTTGACCTGAAGATTTTATATGTTTGGATTTTATTTCTCCAGTAGCGCAATGTGGTGAAGGAGGGACTCTTCCCCACAATAAAACTGGGCAATGACAGCCTTCAGTACCGTGTCTGAGACCAAAATGTATCTCAGGTATATTTGCAGTCCCCAAATGGCCATTCATTTTATTGTTGCTCATCCTTAGGCTGAGGCACACTCTGCTGTCCTTGCTCCTGAGACAGTGAAACTGGAGGTTAAATTATGTCCATGTGGTGCTGCTTTCTCCTTCTCACCATGCTCAGACATTCCTGTGAATAGCTGCGACTCCATCTTCAGGATACGTTGCTGAAAACCCCAAAATTTGCAGCTCTCCATGTTTTCTTTTTGTTTGATTAAACAAACATAATCCTGTTCCCTGTAACATCTATCAATCCTGCTGTTGAAGATCCAGCCTGGGCTTTTTGCCATTTTGTACCCCAGCCCTGATCCTCTGATATTTCCTTACATCTTTGCCATTGCGAAGGTCAACACTTAATTAAATTCAGTTTTCTTGCTTTCAGTGGGAGAATTTTCCTCCATTCCGTACTACAGCCAAAATCTGGCCCGGGTTTTCTGCCATTCCGTACTCCAGTGAAATCCAGTCCGGGTTTTCCCTATTCCGTACCCCAGTAAAATCCAGTCCAGGTTTTCCTCCATTCCGTATCCCAGCCGAAATCCAGTTGGGGTTTTTCCCCCATTCCCAGTTCCAGCCCCGATCCATTCTGGATTCTTATCTATTTCAGCATCGAGCATGCCAGACCTTTGCTATTCACCTTCAGCTTTAAAACTTTTTTTTTTTTTTAATTTATTTTTTTTTTATTTTTGCAGCTATAGGATTTTGGAGTGTTCTGAGTCACTTTTATGATCTATTAGAAAACAGATCTGTTTTAACTTATGGTGGGTGATCTTTGCCTTACTCTGTAAGGCAGCACTGCCTGAATAAAGGTTGTGTTGCTGCAGAGTTGTGCACTCCTCTTCCCAGTTAATTGATATATTAATTGATATGCTGATTCCTGATAAGGAGGCTTGGTGGCAGATACATTGTCACCGCTGAGAGGAAGGAGGTATAGATATGCATTTTTCTTGTAATGCTGCTTCAGACAGTACAGTCTCTTACCCATTCCTTGACTCAAAACTTTAAAAAATTGAGGTTTTTTACAATTATGTTGTTATGGGATGTATGCTAAACTTAGAGCAGCTAATTCATTTACAGTTAATCTACCTCAGTTAATCTTCCTGATGTAGTTCTGTAGCTTGTGCTGCCTGCTTTAGCTTGGACAGCACTTCTTCAAGTGTGTAATCTGTGAAATGATAGTTGAAAAAAACCATGTGCTCTATTGCTTTTTAGGATTCTGAAGTTATTGATTATATTTAGTCTTGTTTTACCTCTGGAGTGCAGAGATTGATCTTGTATATCCCTAAACTACTTTTGTCCTTGAAATCTGAAGGTTATTTACAATTCCTGATACTTTCCTGCATTTGAGCATTTTCTGATGAGGGGTGTGAGGGTGCTGGGATGTATATTTTTTCCCCCTAGGTGTGTTAATATAAATAATTGAACTGACTTTCTGTATCTTCTGGGAAAAGCGCAATGGGTTTGCTTCATTTCCTCAGCTCATTTCTGAGAGAACTTGTGCAGAACGGAGGTTATTCCAAAACTCTGCCTGGCTGCATCTTTCCCTGTGAGCCTTGGGGAATGCCTGTGCTTGAGGCAAGTGCTGAATCAAGCCCCACTTGTGTCCAGCATCATGTGTTGTGGACTTTGAGCGTGCCAGGTGCCAAAAACAGGATGCTCTTGTGGCCTGGTGGAAGCCCAGAAGCTGTATTCCCACCTGGATCTGATCCAGTAATACTTTGTGCTTACAGAACCCTTTGTTTTGCTGTTATCTTTCACTTTTCTCTCCTTTCCTCCCCCACAGCCAGGCTGGTTCTGGATCTTGCCAGCAGTACTTAATACGAGCACATTTAATGCTGTGTTGATATCTTAGGATAGGCTCAGATCCACAGCTTTGTCAGTGCTGTCATGCTGCTAAAACCAGCCACCTTCTAGTTCTTCAATTTCTTTGCTTTTTCCCTCAGGATTGGGCATCATTTGTCTTGTGGATGTTGTTAATGCCAGTTCTTTATGCGGCAATTGCTGGGTGAGGTCAGGTGGTTTCTTATCCGTTTTTTTGTTTTGTTTTTTTTTAAATAAAGTGCAAGTTGGTTACTACCAGAAATCATCTAGTAAAGTTGCAAAAGGCAGATATTAAGGGACTCATCTGGTATTTTTGCAAAGAGCTCACTGAGGGGGGAAAATATAAATCTTGGAACTTTCAGCTTTTGCCAGCCTTTTGATAGTCTGATTATGGAAGTCCAGTCGACACGGACACAGACACTCTGATTTGATAATGATTTTCATTGAAACAAAAAAAACCCAACTTGGTGCTGAGTCATTTGGAGTTAGAGACAATTCCAGATTCCTCCATGTTGCTTTAATGGGATATGAAGCAATTTGGGATAGGCCCATCCTTGGTGAGAAGAGTCTGTGTCCCAGTGATGCTTTAGAGGTGACAATCCAGGCATTACCTGAGAAATTGCTGTTCTCTTAATTAAAATTCTAGCTTTCTTCCATGTAAACTGATGGTGATGGTGACTTTGGTCTAAAAAAAAAATAAATACATGGCCTTAACCTATGGCAGAAATGCTTTGAGTGACATTTCAGTGTCCTCTTTGGCTGCCTCTACGCTGGCAGTGTATTGTTTGGGATAAGAGTGTTTGAAACAGACTGAAGTGAGTCTCATCTCAGGAGAGAAGAAATAATATTGCTGTGTGTAGGTGCTTTGGGCAGTCACAAGCGTAGTTGATACCTATTTTTAAATTAAGGGTGAATATTGAGGATAAAATACCTTGTTTCATGCTAAAATCTTGATAGCTTTCTTATTTAAGTGTAGATATTTAAATCAAATGACACAATGACCTCCCTGCCCTGAATAATTGTAGAGACTCATCAGGTGGTTCCTGGCTTGTCAGGGGCTTCCAGTCCTGCCTCACCTTCTACAGGATGTCTTGTGTTGGCTTAAAATTGTTACAGAGTGAAAGCTCTGTCCTTAAGCCAGACATCTTGCTAATTAATTGTCTTTGCTTTCTAAAGTAAGTACCTTCGTGTAATATGGAATAGTTGCCTGTAGTTTCTAGGATTTGGGAGGTAGATTTTAAAGCCCTCTATTACCAGAATCCTTTCCTTCAGGTGGACAGTCAGTGCAATCCCATCTTCTCAGTCCATCTTTAGGCTAAACTGTACAGGTTGAGCTTTAGTCTATTTACCTATTTATTACCTATTTATTGTTGTCCTGCTAGTTCAGCATATTGTGAAATGACACATCTTTCTATTTGAATCACAAAGCATCATCGCATTTTTGCTTTCTGCTTAATTATAGGGGATTTTTATCTATGATTTTCTGCATTTTCTGGTGCACAAAGCTGCTAAGGTATGAAACCAGGATTAAATGCTCTGTGAGAATTAAATTATAATATAATCCAAATTCCCTCATTCATTTCTTTCTTTCTATTCTGTGGTATTGAGATGTACCTTGGGGCCTGAAAGAGATAAATATTATTGTCATCTAAGCTGACAGGTGAGGCATGATGGAGGTGTCAGAAGCTGCTGTTCCTGTTAGTTATGTACAAAGTCAGATAAGTCTGGTGTTTGGGGAGTACAGCTTGTGCAAAAGCTTTCCTAAGTACAACAAGATAAGTCAAAATAGCCTTAGACCTTCAGCAGTCCCCTTTCCACAAACTTGGAAAAAGCAAAAGACAAACTGCTTGATTATGGGAAGAGGTGGGTGGAAAAGCATTTAACTAGAGGCAGGAGATAAGGATTTTCTGAGCTGAACAGTGTGAGGTCCCTGTGCTCATGGAGTGGAAGGCAGCCTTGCAGCAAGCAAATACCTGACTTACTGACCTCAATTAACATTCCTTCTGTTTGTGCCAGGACTGGGTTTTGCTCTTCAAACCTCCTAGGTGCACATTAGGTGAGCAGCAGACAAATGTAAATGACCTCATTTTATCACTTGGACGGTGAGAATGCCTCAGAGTCCAACTTTAGCTAAATTAGAAAGCTGGGATGGAGAGCTATAGCTCTCTGTGTGGTCCATGGAGGGAAGTCTCCTCCTGGTGTGTCCCAAATTGCCCTCTGTGTGCTTCACAGATCACGTAGGAGCAGAGTCACAGCTCAGCTCAATGCCAGTGTGAACCTCCTCTTCATATGCAGCGCATCTCAAGCCCAACTCTGAATCTGTGTCTTTTAAATTTTTTTTTTGTTAAATTATTTCTGGTGCTCTTTTATAGGAGAGATGTGTTTTATGGTGAGATAACAAAAAAAACCACCTTACAGAAATCATAAACTGGATGTCACTTTGCCTTTGTAATTCATGAGGAGAGACTGTACCTATAAATCACAAAGATGTAATAGCTGCAACCACATAGAGCACTTGTGTAAGCTTGTAACCTAAAACTATAATCTTTGGTGGCCTAAAATTCAGGTTAAATACTGAATCACCATTATATGAAGAGAGTGGCTCTGACAATAAGAAAAATGAATGAGAGTGCAGAGAAGGTCTTGAATCAATTTTCAGTCTGCTTTTTTCTTGGTAATGCTTTTAACTGAAATTACCCTGAAAAGTGTATAAATCTATTTCTGAAATATAGGTCATCTCTGAAAACTATCAGGTGGTAACCTGGCTTTCTCTCACCCAGCTTCCATATACTTGGAAGAGATACTTTTTTTCTTTACACATAAACAGTTAGTTTTGGCTGCAAAATATTGAAATGCAACAAGGAAATTATAAACAAATCTATTGTTCCACTATAGGAATGCTTCAGCCACACACACAACTTCACTCTCATACTTTATTTCTGAATTATTTTCAACCCTCAGCCATAGTTACTTGTTTTATTCTGTTATTTATTTAATATACCTTTAAATAGGTAAAAGAATTGCAACAAGTCTCCTTCAACCTCAGCCTTGGCAAGCACCAGAATTCTTAACTAGAGACCCATGACAGTATATGAGATTCCTGCTAACCATAGCTTTACAAGTCCATGAACTTTCATTATTTTATTACTTTACAGATAATGAAAATGCTGACAGAAGTTAAAAATTTGTATCTTGCTCACAGACCTTGATTTGTCTTCCAAATCAGTCCTTATTTCCTGTGCCATTTAAACTCATGGTGGAGCCCAGCTTCTATTAAATCTCTTTGATACCTTTTTCTTTTACTCAATATTCACATGTGTTATTTGCATTACAGAAAGCTTAATTTCACTTAGACTTGATTTGATCCATCCAGATGGATTTATTTTCAGTATATGGACCATGGGAAAGGACAGAAAGAGATGCTTTCAAATTGCATCATATATAAAAAGGCTCACTGTGGAGGAGGTTCCAAAATATGTAATTTCTCCCATGGCTGATTCCCTCAAGTATTAAAAACCTTTCTCTGTTGCAGTCCATTTGCCTGAATGACATGGAATATCATCTTTATTAGGACACCTTACCCTCACATTTGATAAGAGTGACATCCAGAGACAAAGGACTTGTGGTTTTTTTCCCCATTGTTTTGTCAGTGCCTGGTTCCTTAGCAAGCAATCCCGGATGGCTTCCTTACCCTCAATTCCACACTCCTGGCTCCATTCTCTCAGGTTACATGGACAAAAGCTGAAACCCTTCCACACCTCCTGCAGTTCATTCAGGAATAGGGATCAAGTCAGGTTATCTTTTTGTCTCCTCTTCTGGTTCAGCTGATGACCTTGATGGTGCCCCTAAGTGTTACCCTTTTGATGGTCCTGCATCTTCATCCTCTTCACCCTCCTTACTTGTCCTGCTTGACTCTTCTTGGTAAAGCTTTTTTACTGAGTGACTTTAAAATTCTCAAGTGCTGTAATCGATCTGGAGGACAAAGAAGGAAAAAAAAGAGGGGGAATAAAAGAAAGTGATGTACAATGCAGTTGCTCACCTTGTGCTGGCTGATGCCAGAACCCCCTTCCTGAACCCAGAGTGGCCACCCCTCCTGGGTGGCTCCCCCCAGTTTATATACTGGGTACGATGTTCCCAGGTGTGGAATATCCCTTTGACTGCTGGGTCACCTCTCCTGGCTATGCTCCCTCCCAGTTTTCCTTTGTGCTCCTCCTCAGTGGCAAAGCATGAGACAAGGGAAAAAATATTGTCCTTGGCTTAGGGTAGACGTAACTTAGCAAAGCCCCAAAACATCAGTGTGTTATTAACACCACTCTGAATCCAAAACATAGAGTTGTACCAGCTGCTGAGAAGAAATTAACTCTATCCCACCTGAAACCAGGACAATATCCACCCCTGTCCTACCATTGAGCTGGCTGTCACATCTTGTCCCAGTCTGGGGGTTTTGTGTTGGATTTTTCTTAGTAAATATACAAAATGGATAGACATTTAGCAAAGATGCAAGGTTGTTTATCTCCCTCTCTGGAAAACTGCACTGAGAACACCTCTAATGACCGTGGCATTCTGCTTAATGAGTAAATGGAGTACTGGGCCATGGCTGGTAATGAAAAGGAGACAAGCTTAATTAACTTAGCACCCAACTAATCAGCAGTTAATGTGGCCCTGAAAATTGATAAGTTATTTAGTCTTGGAGGGTTGGAGTGTGCACGTAGAGAAGGGAAAAGCTGGCCTTTTTTATACCTTGAGCCTGAAGCAAGTATAAATGGCCAGCAGGAACTGATGTGACCTGGAGGTTTCTGTCAGTGGCATGCCCTTGAGTCATGCTCCCTCCAGCCATCCAGAACCTGTTTATAACTCTAGAAAGAGGCTTTGTTAGTTGAAATCCTGCAGGCAGTTTCTCTGGAGGATCTCTCAGATTATGAGCAAAGCAGCCCTGCTGTATGTGGACTAGCAAGTTAGACTCGATTCACTTTAAAATAAACCACTTACAAGAGTGTTTTTCAGTGTCCCCTGTGTGAATATCCCAGAATAGCTCCTGGGATTTTATTCAAAGTAAATACTAAGTTGCAGTGCCTGACTGGACACCTGCAAATATCTCTGCCCTGATTTTGCTTGGCTACAGACAGTGTTCCAGAACTAAATATAAGATAATTTCTTCCAAAATCTTTTCCTCTCAGCAGGGATTTTTCTATTGCTCAGAGGAATGACTTAGTATTTGGAGCCCAAACAGTGATGTTTGAAGAAGAGGCCATCAATTTAGTTCCCTGCACCACAAGGGATAATCAATGGAAATCTTGCTTCCACTGTTCATGTTCAGAAATCACAGGCTAACAGAGGACTTACTTAATACAGCAAAGATCCTCTTGTTCTACTTTTTCCATTTTTATGAGAGCTGGGCTTCGTTTTGGCAATTTTTTTCCTTAATTTTAAAATGTTAAATGGTTCTCACGCAACATCTTGATCAGCAAATAGCAATTAAGAGGATTTTTTTCCTGAGGATTTTTACATTTATTGGAAGAGCAGAGAGCTAAACGTGCTAAATGAAACAGCGGCGACGTGTCCTGAATCAGGAGGAACAGCAGCAGTGCTTGGATGTTGGTTCCATGGCCTTTGAGTTGCTGCCTTGCCCCTGATTTTAGCAGCAGGTGCCTTTAGAGGATGCTGGGCTCACCACACTTTTCACCCCAGGAAAGCAGTCCTGGGGAATTGCAGCCCTCCCACTGGGATGGATGGGAGTGGGGAAGGTGAATCCTCTGCCTCCATGTCAGGCCTATGATTCCTTGCAGGCTTAACCTGACGTGCAAATCCCTGCAGGTACAAACTTCTGCTTTGCTGCTGTTGAAAGACTGAACAACCCATGCAGTCTTGATAAACAGCAGCCCCTGTTCAAATGCAGAGGGAGCCTCTATTCCACTTTCTCCCTTGTCTCTTTTCACCTGCTTGCTAGTGCTGAGTGTCTTATCACAGATATTAAACAATGAAAAACTTATTTTTTAAAATTGTGTATGGGCTAGAATACTCCTTTCAGCTTTTGATTTATTTCAGTGCTAGGCAGTTTAGACATGATGTTTTGTGAGTTCAGGATTTGCAGACCTACCGTAAATATATTCTGCATATATTGCTCCCCAAAAAAATCCTTGATCTGTCATCATCAAACTTCATTTAAATTGGCTTTTAACCTGATCACCCTACCTCATCTGGTGCATCTGCTGTGAATCTTGACAAACTTCAGGAGCTTGGGAATTTGCTTGTGGAACAAAGGAGAGCTTTGCCAAGCCCCTTCTGCAAAGCATCCTGTAGCCTTTCAAATGACAGATTTCACTTGGCAGTGTTGGGTTTCTGTGCAGTCAATAATATGCAACAAAGGTATTGAGAAAACATCCTGTCCTCTAAGATGAATGTTTATTATAGTGATGTCTGAGATTTCAGCTTTCTGCCAGAGCGGTACTGCAAAGTGTACATAGACACTGACTGAATCATTAGCAGGTTTTGAAAAGAATGCTAATGGAGTTGTTATAGCAGTGGTGAACTGAGAACAAAAGCAAGGCAAAGATGGCATGCAGAAACAGTACTTTTAGATTTACTGATAACTAGCTCTTTCCTGAAAAGTTTCAAGAGTAATGCATTTCTGTTATTAAAATTATTTGGAGCCCAGACTAGAGATTTTCTGTAAAAATCTGTGAATATGAAAGTACTTTAGGACATAGCTTGGAAGGAACCCAGATGTAGCCTTAGTGTTTCAGTTGTTTTTCTTCAGCCATTCTGCTTTGCTAACCATGGTTTTAATCAAGTCACAATGGACATGGGAGGTGCTGGGCACTTTGTCCTCTCTGTCACATTGCACTGAGTTAAATAATGCATGTTGTGGAGAAAGGCACTGAGGAAAACACTGAATGGCATGCTTTTTCTTAGCTATTTCCAATACCCTGTCTCTAAGTACTTAGAACACAGAATCCTGCAGCTTGGGGTGGTGATGGCCTTGCTTTGGTGCTCGCTGTCCCCACTGCTGGTGTTGAGTGTGTTCTGCCAGGCTCTCATGATCCACCCTCAGTGGGAATCAGTTCTGATCCTTATGGGTGAAAAGGGCTATAAAGGAGGAATCTCCAGGTTGCCTTTTGGGTGTTTATTGCTTTGTACAGACTGAAAATCATGTTGATTTCCTATATTTGATGGTCAAATTGAAGGGCTGGCAAGGCTGTTGCTGGAGAGAATCTGGAAGGAGGGCAACATCATCTCCTTTATTGCCACCAACATCCAGCTTTGACACAGCTGAGCTGCATCCTCTCTGGAATTTCCATGGTGCAGGAGGGCACTGGCCTGGGCTTTGGTGCCAAACTGCTCTTGGACACCCTTGGGAAGGTACCCAGACTTAACCTACACTAAGTTTCAGTTTCCTTGCCATCCTGTGAGGCTTTCTTTGATTGAAGAAAAGCTGAAGGAAGGGAAAGAAGCATGTAAAGGGATCTGTGCCTCATACAGGGGCAAGAATACAGAAACCAAAACCTCTTGAATGCCTTGTGCTGTGGTCTTCTGCAGCAACAGCAGCTGATTTGAGATTTGAAATCAGATCTTTCACAGATGGACTGATAATGAGGTGAGAATATTGTTCTTGTCTCTGGGTGGACTTCCTTCTTCTGTGAGTGTGGGAGAAACCCAAATATGCAGCCAACTGTCAGATAGGAAGTGGGGAGGATGATTTTATTTGCACTAGTGTGTCACCAAACCTCAAATGAACACCTACTCCTGAAGTGGGTGAGCTGGGTGGTTACAGAGGTCTGATAAGGATTGAATTATAATTAACCCTTAGGTGTGCCAGGTTGGATTTGAGAGCACATATTCTCTGTGTGCTTTGCTCCCAGTATGTGGACTGTTTGCTTCACTTTATTAAATGAGGACAAGTCATTTCCATGCAAAAAGTGCCACTTGAACTCTTTAGAGGCAGCCCAGTTGCAGAGAGAAGTTTTGGAGATATGAAATCTTATTTAGAAAACTTACAGTATCATTGGTTTAGAATCATATTCAAGTACACACATATAAACATATTTATGAGTGTGTATATGGACATAGTTTGTTTGCATAGCATGGCTCCTGAACACTCGTGTTGTCATAACACCATTTCCTTAATTAAAGGGGTTTTTCAGATGTGGCTGCACCTTTCTGTATTAATTCAAGCCAAATCTCACTGATTAAAGCGTGTAATGTTAAAGATAAGCTTCCATAAATCCTTAATACCACATTAATCCATCCTTCTGGTTGCCTCATACATTTGTGAGAAGTGCCATTTTGAAGTCTGCTCACACCATCCCATGGACACTCACCTGTTCTGAACCTCTTCAGCTCCTTTCAGCTGATGAAGACCCAAA
This sequence comes from Thryothorus ludovicianus, assembly GCA_013397245.1. NCBI lineage: Eukaryota > Metazoa > Chordata > Aves > Passeriformes > Certhiidae > Thryothorus > Thryothorus ludovicianus. The sequence goes on from VZTB01012665.1 coordinate 230,846, forward strand.
TTTCCAGCTAGAGCCTTGCTATTAGTCTGCAAATATTGCAGGTGTTGACATACTGTGGGGTGTTAAGTGGCTTTTAGTTGATTGCAAGGGTAAGTCAGGGAGGAAGCTCTTTTCTGTTTCATATTTCTCAATAAGTTGTTTCCTCAAAGATAGGTTTTTTAGCATAAGATGCAGAAATTTTCCTGCACAAAATGTCCTATTAATTTAGAGGAACTAAATTTGGCAAAGACTCCCACTTCCATTGTCTCTTTTATTCTGTTCCCTAAATGCCCCAATTGGGTTTCTAATGAAGTATTTCCTCTAGCTGTCAGGAAAGTTTACATTGGGATCATAACTTTCTGTTTCCTAGCAACTCTGCATCCTCCTGCTCATAAAAGAGGTGGCTTATAGTTTTAATTAATGCAATTCTAAGCCACGACCAATGAAAAACAAATGCTGTGGAAGAATAAATGTCATCCGTACTTTAAAGGAAAGTAAAAAGTTCACATCATAATTGCTTATCTGTTTTAGCATTGCCTTTAGTTTTGATAAAGTGAGTATTTTTTAATATTTCCTTACATTTACAATTAAGTTTTTTCAGTTATGGTTGGCAATGTGGTTATGACCATTTGGCTTTGGGACTTTGGATTTCAAATGGACTGCATCCCTGCTCTGCAATACCTGTGGTATTCAACTCACTGAAATATTTGCAGCAGTCCCTGCATTGTGATATTTCCTTAGAATTTCTTATGTGTAGAATGTCATTCATTGAAGTATTTTTCTCCATTCTCTCTTACTTTATTATGTCATTAGCATGTTTTGAGTGTGGAAGTTGAAATAAAATATTTTTAGCCATATTACAGGCAGCACACAGATAGCAGCTGTGTGGGAATTATGCTTCCCCTAGAAATTTAGGAAGAGTTAAACATCTGGTTTGTATCTGAGATTTCCAAAGTGACTAGTGAGATGGCATGGAAACAAAGCTCACAGGACAAGAGTCAATGAGCAGAAACATGTGCACCTTTAACATAAAGAAGAAATTTTTACATGTTCATGGTCTGAGCACTGGAACAGATTGATCGGAGGGGCTGTGGAGTTTTCCTCACCGGAGATATCCCAGAGCCATCTGGGCACAGTCCTGTGCTGTGAGCTCTGGGATGGCTCTGCTGGAGCAGATGAGCCACTGTGGTCCCTCCCAGCCTGACCCATTCTGTCACAGCCGTGTGAAAGCACACTGCTGAAAAAAGGGATTAGCTGCACAGTGTAGGAGATGCTATGATGGTTTACAGGAGTAATACATTTAGCCTGGGATCTTCAGTAGAGATAATAAGAAAAGGGAAAGATCTCTTTTTTTAGATTTCAACAGCACAGCAAAAAAAGCACTTATAGAAAATACTTTATATATTCTGCTACTCTAGTAGTATCTTAATTCTTATTTACTTTAAACAACTGCTCTCAAATATTTACCCAGTTTCTTAAAGGGATAAATCTGTGTTTCATCTCACTCTTTATAAACTACTCTAAATAAGCTCCCTCATGTGTGTATGTACTTTATAATTGCTCTTAATTTTTAGGTCATATATTTCTTTCATGGATTTATGACTCACGAAATTTGTAAGATGGATAGCATTTAAAGCAAGTTGATATTAGTTTTAGATTTTATTGTGTATTGTTCACATAGATAATTCAAATCCTGATCTGAGTAGAAAATACTTGCTATAACAATGGTTTTTGGTAGTGCTTTTAGTTGTGGTATCTTATAAGCTTTGCTGCCACCAATCTAACTGTTTTCAAGGTGAAGTGATGCCTTCCCATTTTACATAAGGGGACTGAAGAGACAGAAATATCAGGATAAAAAGACCCCACTAATTTGAAAAGCTTGAATAAAGGCCCCAAAATTCAATCTTTCAGTGCTTAAAACACTATGCATCTTTAAACCAGACATCAAGTTCAAAGCTTAAAGGGAACTCATGGCTGCAGCAGCTGCAAGAGCTCCTGCACAAATGGGTTTTGCTATGACTGCTTCATCCCTCATCATCCTCATTCCATCCTGTGGCTCATCCATCCAAGAACAGCAAAGGCTGAACAGGAATTCTGCTGATCCCAGTGTGAGGTCATGTCCATGTGAATGAATGAAGCTGTCCCTTAGCACCCAAAGGCTCTCATGGAGTGAGCAGCTCCTCCTAATTAGGAGGGCTAATTAGGGAGGATGTGCCTCTTGCCAATGAGGCTGAGCAGCATTTGCTGGTAAGGGAGGAATGGTGCAATACAGAAACCCTGAGCTGCAGAATGCTGAGGGGAGAAGCACAGGCTTGTTCCAGCACAGCTGCTGCCTTGGTGGTAGAATCTGAACCTCTTGATAAACACATTTATCTACACAACAGCCAGGTGAAACAAATCATTGCTGTCATTTCAGCTGTACAGGTAGGGATGGGCAACAGGATTGGAGCTGTGAGAAAGTGTGATGAGACAAGTGCTATGAGTTCTGGAATTCCTCAGCTGTAATTACAACTTCTGGTAGCCTTGTCACCATCCTTTCCTCTGTCCTGCTACCTCAGTCCCTCTGCTCTCTGCTCCTTTGCCTTCCTCTGAGGGAGGGCACTGCACTCAGCCTTGCCCAGGTGCTGCAGTTCCCTGCCTTTAGCTGCTAATTTTGCTGTACACCACACTTTCCAGCCTTTTGGGCTTTTAATTGTAATTCTGATGTACAGTAGAACTCTTGCTCACCATTAAAGGGTTTTAAACTTTGTTTCCTGAAGAGGCAGAACTGTTGCAGGGTGAGCTTGGTCTTGTGCCTGCCATCATTCTGCCCTTTGTACTGCAGCAATTTTTGGCACAGGATGTGGCTGTAGAAGGAAGCTCTTGTTCTGCAGTACTTACAGCACCACAAAAACACCTACTTCTTGAAACTGTGCAACCCTATAATTTTTGAAGTCGGGGATTAAAATTAGTCTCCTAGGTATGAAAGTTTTGATGGCTCTGACTATTTTGCTTCAATCTTTTTTCCCCCCCTTTCTTTGACTGAGTGAAGTTTTGTAACATGACTGCTCATTGGAATTTGTAACAAGGAAATATTGTAGGCAAATGAAGAGTAATACCTCTGCAAGTGCTGTCTTAATATGATAAAAGACAAGTTTTTAAAATCTCCTTTAAATAGGTATCCTGTAGGCATCTCTCCTGACACTTTCATTCTTCTGTGTGGAGGGAAATTAGTGACAAATCTGCCCCTTTTTTTCTTTTAAACTTTAGGAAGTTGCTACAACATGAGGGTTAAGACTGTGAAACATGTCAATTTCTGTAGCTTTATACAGTGGGAAATTTATAGGATAATATCAACTTTATTATCAGCATTCCCATCCACACAGTCTTTCACTGACATGAAAAGAAAATAATTTATTGCAGACAAAATTACTGCATATTTTTAATTGCTTCTTGCCTCAAATGGCTTATACAACTTCTTCAATAACCAGAAATAAGGTGGCATGTTTCAAAAAGGGCTTTGAAAGCTCCTTCAAAAGTCTCACAAGCTGGGAGGCAGACAGTGCTGACCCGAAGGCACCTTGTTCTGTCCAAATGCTCCATCTCCATCATCTCATCTCAATTTTGGTTGCTGAACTAGAGGTAGGCAGACAGATGGGTACATGCCCTTTTGCTTCTTTTTTGCAGTGACAGGACATCTCAAGTACTTCTGTTACATCTGTTATCTATTTAATCAGCTGAGCAGCTACCCCTGTCAAATTACCACCCATTTTCATGGCTAGTAAGTCAAACATAATTTTTGCTGCTGCTGCTGTGTTATTGTTAGGTTTGGGGTGTTGTTTTTGTTTTTTTTTTAAATCTGAAACTGTTTTTCCATGTATTCTCCCATCCCTGAAATCAAGCTGCAGTTTTGGATGCCTAGGAGCTGGGAGACTTCATGGATGATTTCTGGTGTAAGGACAAATTGTTCCTCATTATAGGACTTCCAGCAACTTCCTGCAAGGCTGCAGTGTTGCACCCTCTGACAGAAGGTTATAATCCTACCTGTGAGATATTAAACAAAGTAATTGAGGTTACAGTCCCTTTAGTCCACTCTGAAATATTTTGAAGCTGGCATGATATTTCTCCATTACAAAATCTTGCAGCTGAGCATCAAGCAGCACTAATTAGCTTTCAACTATCTGAAATTACTGGTTTTGTGATTTCTTAATTTAAGCTAGAGCTGAGGAAACATTCTTTGTTGCTGAATCTAGTCAGGAGGAGTTTATGGAGGGGAGAGGAGACTTGCATGGCTTTGGTTTCATCATGACTTACTGTAAAGATCAGGATCTGTACAATTATACTTGCAGAGTAGTAGAGGTGTGATTTGCACACAAAGGACATTTTCCTTCAGCATTTTAAACAACTTCTGATAAAAATAGGCACCATCAACTGGATCTTAGAGCCTTGGAAAATGAGACAGCAGAGCCCAGTGCTGACATTCATTCTTCAGAAACATCTTTGAAAGAGCTTTGTGATTTTCCTCTTTCCTGGTTCATTTGGGGCATTTTTAAGATGGCTATTGGGGAAGTGTGAGTAGGTTATCTTAAAAGAAGAAAACTGTAGTAATCCTGCTCAATCCTGACTGCTGTGAGTGATTTTTGAGTCAGTCTGACAGTGGAGTCCAATGCTTGAAGAAGAGCGATACCTTCCTGTAACTTCAGTGGAGGTGGTCTGACTGTGGTGGATGCTTGAAATCTACTACATATGGGGGGAAAGCAAGGGGTTAAAATTCTCAATTTAAACAGATAATATTATTTAGAGCATCTGTAGGTGCTGCTGAACTGCACAATGTATTGGGCTTGCATGGCCAGGGATGGCTACAGGGCTGGCTTCTGTGAGAAGCTGCCAGAAGCTTTCCCCCATGTCCAGCAGAGCCAATTCCAGCTGGCTCCAAGATGGAATCAGAAATGGTGATAAGGCCCCTGTGATAACATATTTAAGAAGAACAAAAAAAGTTATTGGGCAGAGGCAATTGTGGCCAGTGAAGAGCCTCCCCAGCTCCTATAATGTTGGAAATAGGCTCTCTTTTCTTTCTCTTTTCCCTTTCTATTATTCCACCCGTTTATGCAGAAGTGCTTCTGAAGAGTAGTCTCAGCTCTAACATGAAATTTTCCCACTTTGCTAGTACATGAAGTTTTTCCCCAGTAGGTGTTTAGCACTTGTTGGAACAATCTAAATGTAATTTTTCTTTTTCATCCTCTCAGTCTGGCTCCCAAACAGACATCCCTATTATTCACATGGTGTTTATCACCTGGACTGGGAGGTCTGGGTCAGATGAGTGGTGCAGGGAGAGCTTTGTGTGAAGAACACCGGGGTGACAGTCACACCTTGTGCTGTGCTCTGCTCACAACGGGCAGGGTTCACATCATCCACCATGAGATTTACACAGCACTGATGTCTTCATTTGAGCTCCAGCCAGCTGAGACCCTTCATACCTGAGTAGAAAAAGACCTGGATGCTCTTAGGTCGTGTTTTGTCTGACCTGGTTTAGATCTGATGGATGCTGGGACAAGATGATCCATACCCAGTGAATGCCCATTTTTCTCCACTGACTGGAAAAGAGAACCAAAGGTCACTCTTGCAGATTTAGACATCAGCATTTGGTGTGATCTTTCCTAATCAGTTTAGGGTAGTCATTGTGAAGGGAGCAGTATCTTTCTTCAGAAAACAAGCAGCATATATCAAGGAATTAAATTAGATGTAGGTTTGCTTTTTCATAAAAGTATAGGCAGAAATTTGTTGATATTTGTGGTGTTCATAATAAAAAGACAAAAAAAAATCTAAAACTTTGCAATGAACTTAGAAAATGTGGAACAATTTTCAGCTCTTCATTTCCTGCCTCGCTTGAGACATCTTTGCAGTGTGTCGTGTTGGCTCATGCCAGAAATGGGACTGCTCTGTGTTTTTTACTGCATGCAAGGAATGTGTTTGCTTTAGCCAAAAGTAATTTTAAAAATCCAGTAGAGCTCTTTTGCACCTATCTTTTAGCCATGGAATTCAGTGAATCAAGTAAAATGGGTATTCATGGAAGAGAGGGAGAGAAATTACAGGTTATTTCAGAAATGTGTCTCTTATCCTGTTTTATTTTCTTGTCCATTTACTGGATGCTGAAGAAAATACTTTGAACCTAGTGAGAAATCTGTTATTGTATGTGGTATGTGATGAATTTTTGGCTGGTAGGATAATATCTGAGGAGGGAGAAATTTTAACAATTCCAAAGTAAAATGGAGATGCTAGGAGGATTAATGAAGGTAAAGGGGCTTATTCTTAATTGTTTTAAGACAAGAGATACTGCTTTTCATTAACAAAATTGTTGATGAAAATGAAAGAAAATTCTGTCTGGAAGGGAATAACTTGTGTAAAAATGACACCAACAAAGCAGCAAATGTTTCATACAAAAGAAAATATCTTACCTCCTGCTCAGCCACTCTAATTACAGTAGTTTTTAGTCACCTATCAATAAGACAGCTGTTAACCTTTCTCCTTAGGCATCAAGTTGAGCAAAGATTCCAAAGTTAATTTCCTAATGTAGCTGCCTCTGAAATCAGCACTGAAATCAGCAAGAGGAAAAATAAGGTGCTGATTTCATTGATACTAAGCTCTTCTCTCACTTATGTTTTTCTGTGACTCCTGTTTCTAGTTAAGTGCAGGCATTAGAAAATATGACATAATTGGGTTTGTGAAAATGGATTTATTCTTTAAATGTATTGTACAACATGAAAAGAGAAAATGATGGAGATGGAATGTATGTATACTGAGAATGACTCCTTGATTATTAATTGTTAATAAGATGTTAATGCAAATAATGATTGTTTTGATTAATTTCCTGTAAGATGTGATGGGCATCTGGTTGAAAAGTTGCTGTCACTTCTGGTAAGATCACAAATCCTTTTGCCTGATTGATGGGCAGGTGTTGTGAATGAAGACAGAGTAGGTGAAGATTTTAGCTAATTTTTGTTAAAATAACTGTGAATTAAATTTATCAGGGTTGTTCATGACAATTCTGACAGTAATTTGGAATGGTAGAGAGTACTTGTGGTTTTATACCCGTGCTTCAGAGCAGCCAGCTTTTGGAGCTTGTGATCCTTGTGCCCTTGCCCTTGAGGAAACCTTTCTTATTTAGAGCAGCTTAAGATGTCTGAGTATTTCTCACACTGGGAATTCAGAAATTTTTCTTTTAATTATAATTATTATTATGCTGACTTGTGCAAGCTCTCCAGACATGGGAGCCTCCTGCTGAAAGGGTGTATGGATGGGTTCCTCTGCCCCTGGGGAATGCCCTGGACTGCGCTCCCCAAGAGGGGATGGCCTTGATCTTGTTCTCAGTTCCAGCCTTTCCTGGGGGGCTGTCTCAGGGAAACCTGGGACACAGAGGATTTCAAACTTTCTGTGCTGACAGGGAATGGTCCACAAAATTATACTGCATTTGACCCAAGTCCCTGGGAAAGGCTTCCAAGGCTGAGTGATAGTATTGAGTCTGTGCATGTGTAGTTGAGTAGAAGTGTGTTATATCACAGGGTGAGAAATTTAGAATTTAAGGTGGCTGGTTAAAATAATATATGTGTAATAAGATGGAGGGTTTAGGGTGTAGTCTTCTTCTTCTTCAGAAGTTTGGGTGATTTTGTATGATTGGTTAGGAAATTCTGCAGTGCGGGACATGAGTGACTGGTTATTGAGTTTAAAGTTAAAAAAAACTTGTTGGCATCTCATAATTGGGTAGTTTAGGCTTAAAGAACCTTGAAGCTTCTCTCTGTGCTCTCCATTTCCTTGTTAACATGGCATGCAGAAGTACTCTCAGTCAGTGAGGCTGTAACTTAGATAACAATAAACAAGGAAATCCAATCACCAACTTGACCTCTTGTGCTTTTAATCCTAGTCCTGAAAAGAACCTGGACGAGCAAAGGGGTTTCCCACAGTCAGGCACAAGTGAGTGAGAGTGCTTTCTGTGGGGGAAACGTGGGCAGGGCCAGCCCTCTCAGATGGTGAGGTGAGCATGGCTGCAGCCAGGGAGGGAAATTCCTGGGGATGTTCCCTGCAGATCCTGTACAGCCACACCAAGGGATGGTGCTGGGCCCTGTGGGATGCCTGAAGCCCCTGTGAGGGTGAGGGACTGCTCATCGAGGTGATGGTGTACATGGGAAGGGGGCTGCTTGCCTCCACACACTAGGAAAAGAGGAAGAAGTTCTCAGTTCTGTGTGAGTCCCACCATACTGCTGGCTTTGTTGAGAAAATGCAGTATTTTTAGTTCAGCGTTGTCACCAGTTTGATTAATTAGTGTGATTACTTGCAGCTGAGTTTTATTCACATCTAGACTTTCTGTAATCCTTTATCCTGTTACAAATGTATATTTGATTAGCTTCCTACTCCATAAAGCTGAGCATTCAACTATTTCCAAGGCTGTATTTTGAGGTAAAAAAACCCTGGAAAATCACCTCATTGCAGTTGCATGGAATTACACAGAAGTCCTGAGGGACTGAGCCTCTCTCTATCCATGGCATAGAGGATTGATTTTTGTGATCCATCTCTTCTGATAAGCCACACAGAGAGTTAAACCTTGTCCTGTAGCTCTGTAAATGAGCACGTCATGGTGGGAGAACCTGGCAGGGAGGACACCCAGGCAGGGGCTTGGTGGTAACACTTCTGTGCCTCTCTAGGTTAGAAATGTTCAGGTTTTGGAGCTGATCTCGGTTTTGGTGTTGAGAATCTGCAACCAGAGCCTTCTGTTGATTTCTGTTCTACGATTTTTCTAGTAGAAATATGAGCTATTGTGAACCTGTCACATACTTCTAAATCCAAATCCTTTTCAACCAGTACTTTGTGAAGACCATGTACCCTCTCACAGTATTTATAACTACAGGCTATACATATTTGCATTGGCATTGCTGCTGTTGTGCTTTCTGCTTATCTAAATGAGAATTTAGCAGGAAAAGTAGAGATTTAGTGGGCACTGCAGCCAGAAGGTGCCAATCACTTGATGGTACAGCTCAAGCTATTTCTATTTTTATACCAAATTAGTGTGGCGGATTGACCCCAGCTAGCAGCCAAGCTCCCACCCAGTAGCTTGCTCATTCCCCACAGCAGGATAGGAAAGAGAACTAGAAAACTAAGCAAGGGAAACTTGTGGATTAAGGTAAAGAGAGTTTAATAACTGAAATAAAGCTATATGCAAGCAAATTGAAGTTCATTTGTTGTTTCCCATCAGCAGATAGGTGTCCAGGCAGCTGCTGGTAAGCTGTGCCTTATGACATGTAGTGGCTGCTTGGGAAGAAAAGTGCCATAACCATGAACATTCTTCTCTTTTTCCTCTCCCTGACCTGTAACTGCTGAGAACAATGATGGGTGGTATGGGATATCCCTTTGGTCAGTTCAGGTCACCTCTCCTGGTTGTGTTCTTTTCCGACTTCTTGCATCACTGGGGACAGTGGAAAGGAGAAACCTAAACTCAAACCCCCTTCCTGCTGTGCTGCTGAGCAATAGCCAGGACACTGGTGTGTACTGACATGGGTTTAGACCTAAATCCAGAGCACAGCACCCTGCAGGCTGCTATGAACAATACCAGCTCTCTCCCAGCCAGACTCAGTGCAATTATGTATGTAGTCTAATTGTGCAGTTGTTTTACTGCCTGTTCATTACAGCTCTACCTGGTAATTTGGCTTTCCTGCACTTTTGTGCACATTCAAAGCTGAGTCAATGTTTTTTTTTTGTTTGTCTCCTGGAAAATTACTTGCCTCTTTCCTTGGAATCTGTTGCTTCAATAACCCAAAGCACTCCACGCCAGTTGCTGCTTGTCTGATCACGCTGTACCCACAGTGGAAGGAGAGGATGTGTCTGATAATTCCAGACAGATGGGGTGGTCTTGTCACAGAGGCTATGGAGAGTGGCAACTAAACAGATTAAACTTGATGAAGTCATTGACAGACTCGCACAATTAACATACTGATGCATATCCTTCTTGCTTCCATCTGCCAGCATGCCTAATTCATTTCATTACTGTGAAATTCACTTGACATCCTGGGCTGATTTTGTACCATAATTTACCTGCTGTGCTTCTCACACTTTTCTGGAAATAAACCCTTTGAATCAAAGCTGTTTGAGTACCGTGCCGTGATTCTTTCATCTTTAGAAGGAGTTTTACAGGCCTTAAAACTGCAACAGCAATGAGCTCAGTATTAAGGTGTAGCCAGTGACTTAAATGTATTTGAGTCCTGTTAGATATTCATCTTCACAAATGTGAGTAGTCATCATCTTGGTGGTTTTAAGATTTTTCTGGTAGTTTTGAAACCACTAAGTAATAGTACTGGTGTTGCCTGTGGAGCATTAGCTGCTGCCAGAATTCTCTCACCAGAATTGTGAACTAATTGTGTAGCAACTTGTTTTTAATACGTAAGGTAAAGCAGGGTCACTGTTGCTCAGAAGAATCCTCTCATACAAATTCTGGACTTACTCCTTATGCTTGGAGTGCAGTGAAATCCAAAAGTGCAGCAGTACAAAATAAGCTGGTTTGTTACACCCGTTGTAATTAAACATATTTCCAGTTACAAGCTGTGATGGGTTCAGTTTCACTTATTCATTGAGGTCCTTAATTGCTATCTCTTTAAATGACACATTGTTGGTTAATAAGAAACATTGATAAATAAATGGTGTTGATCAAGAGCTGCTGGCTTATTTGGGAAAACTCTTTCTCATATCACTGCTTGGTAACTCCTCAGGGAGCAGCACAGCCAGGGATGGCTTAGCAGGAGTTTGCTTTCACCTGAATTAACTGAAAGCCTGTAGGGAAGAAGGCCAAACATTAGGGAAATTATTATTTCATCTTTGCAGCATCTTTATCTCTCTTTGGAGCTGAGCTGAGAGCACATGTCTTTCCTTGTTTTGGGTACTATTTTTGCATTTAGATTAATCCCCTGTAATGCTGGTTTCATTCATGGCACCATCTCACAAATGGTGAGGGCAGCCTTGGGGATTGGGTGGCCTCTTGCTGTCCTGTTCAGAGTCCTTGTTAGGCTCAGGACCCTGCAAAATGAGGAAGAAACTTTTTCTATGGCTGTTTTTACAGGACACCCCAGGAGTCACACCCTGTGCCTGAGAGCATTGTCCAAACACTTCCTGAACTCTGTCAGGCCTGGTGCTGTGACCACTGCCCTGGGGAACCTGTTCAGTGCCCAAACACCCTCTGGGTGAAGAACATGTTCCTGATATCCAACCTAATAATTCTGTGATTTCTCTTCTTTCCTTTTAATTTTTTTCTCATGTTTATGCCATCTTTTTTATTAGGTTTGGTTTTTATTACGTATAAACAGAACTTCTGGTAGCCTAAGAAGTTCTCATTTTTTCTAAACATAGCCAAGTAGAGAAGTCAGCTACTGGGCCTTCAACAACTGGGGAGAACTTTTAACTACCAGGCCAATGCCTGTCTTGAAGTTAGGTCTAATTTCTGTGTGTTAATGTTAAAGGTACTTGAAAATGTCACTAAAATGTTCACAAAAATTCATGCCCTTATGTATTGGTGGGTTTGAATGAAAAACTTTCACCCTGAATATATCCAGAACAGATCTGCCTGAAATGTCATGATAGAATAGAAGCACACAAATAAAAGCTTGTTCAAGCAATGAATGGCTTTGTGCTTGTGAAAGCTGAGGATACGGCCCTGCAGTATTACAAGAGCACCTGGAACTGCCTGCTCCTGGTATGAATTGCCAGAACTCCATGTTCAAACAGTTCTGCCCCTCCTTTTGTTCCTCAGTGCTGCCCATACTCTTACATTGTCTCAGAAATATTAAAAAACCCCAAAAAACTCTGGAGGAGAAAAATAATGTCAGTACAAACAATTTTTACGCTCTAGGGTTCAGACAAAGCAGCTGATGTTGGAACCTACTGTTCCTCAACATGCCAAGCATTATAGAAGCAAAATAAAGCTTAATAGAATAAGGGGAAAAGGACAGAAGATTTTGTACAGGTGGTGGATTAATTTGAGTAGTTATCCCAAGACAACAATATTATGGCTTTCATAATCTTAATTTTTTTTGTTTTGCCTTCTGAATCATAATCAGGGAACATTCAAACCAACCCATGTGTTAGATGAACCTCTAGTGAAAAGGAAGAAAAGCATTTGGATGTTATTGAAGCAATTAGCATCTCACTTTTTCTCCATTGAGTCAGGTACCTTATTTCCACAGAAACTTTGGCTTTCTACTGTGCAAGAGAGTTGAATGGCAAGACCCCAGAGTTACATTTATAAATACCTAGATAATTTCAGGCTAGGAAAGTCCTTCCAAATTTATCACACAATTAGCAAACTGTTTTTAATTTTGGTTTTCAGGCTCACAAACCATCTTGCAGATGTGTGGAGCAAGATGCTCACTTGAACTCTGTTCTCAACAGAGTCTCCTGCAGAAAGTCAAGGACTGTCCTTCCTCTGCCTAAATTAGGGGGCAGAGGGTGAGTGCAGGCAGAGGGCTTGTGCAGTGGCTCCTAATTGAACTTGGTGATAGAAATTGTATGACAAGATTCAAGGTTAGAACTGCTCCAGTTCAGTTCAGCTTCCTAAATGGTCAGAAGCAAAAAAACTTTACAGATGGATCATGCTAAACATTTAGTTACCAAGCTTTTGGGAAACCTAATGGTAATCCAGATCATGGGATTAAAGTATTTCCTCCTCTATTAGCACTTTTGGCATTCTGATTTTCTAAAAATATTGTTACAGTGGGTCAGCTTTCAGACTTTGCTGATAGTCTGTCAGGAGATTTATTTTAGATAATCTCAAATCTTTAAGGTTAAACTGTATCAGTAGAAGCAAAGAAGGAGAAAGATGGAATTAAAGGTAAAAAAACCCCTTGTGCTTCTCTATTCTATTCAAAGGATCCACTTCAATTTCGGGTTGCTTTATGTGTCTTGGTTCCAGCTGAGCCACTGATGTGCCCATATTTCTAAAAGGGGACTGGCCTTTGAAGAGCAGAGGCACAGATCATGGGTGGGATTTAGGCTGAGGATGTGTTATAGCTTCAGAGAAGACTTCATTGGGAACTACATTGCATGTTGCTTTGCTTTTTGTAACTTTTCAGTGGCTGGTCTCTGTCTGATATGAGAAGAAAACGTTTGGGCCCAAACCCCAATGTTTTCTGCTGCCTAATCACCAGGAGAGTGAGGAGAAGGGAGTACAAATGCAATAAGAAAACTGGTGACCTGACAGTTTTGTTTTTGATCAGTGAGATGAACGTGTTGCTCTTGCTCCTCCTGTGTCTCCAGCTGGATTTTGCAGAGATGGGTGACACCAATACTGCTTGAAATCCTCTTAAGAAGGGAAATCTCCCCTTTTGTGTCAGGTGGCAAAGGACACAAGAACAGGGAGAGGTTGGGTGTTACAGAGCACACTGGCTCATCTCACTCTTTCTTAGCCCAGCTGGAGCTGCCTTCTAATGAAGAAAAGACACCCAAGAGATGATTGAGGAGTATCAGCAACTGCTCCTTTTTGTACTTCAGTAAAGATGGTTGTGGATACAGGTTTCCTTGCAGGAGTTTGCAGTGTGTATTCCATTTGGATTTGGGAGATAGCTTTTGGGTTGTACTCTCTGCATTGTGCTCTGGCTGTTTGTGTTGTCAAGCCAATATTTTACTGCTATTTTGAGATTTCTTTCAGCTGGTAAATATTGCACATCCTTTTACTGAGATGATTCTCTACCACAATGGAGGCTATGCTGTTTGCCTGGAAATGTTTGTTCTGAAAATGATTTTTTCTATATCAAATCTGCTCCAGCCTGAGTCTGTGCTCGTACACATTTAGCATAAACCTGGCTCTAAGTGTTCCAAATATGGCTAAAAAAACCAACACACTTGATATCTCTGACAGAAGTCAAGTGTACTGATAATCTCTAAAGGCCATAGAGTCTCTGCCCCCTGACTTATATTGCCATCTGTGGAAATAATTTCAGATATATTGTGCTCGTTGTGATCAAAGATGTTAAAATCTGGGCATAAATCAGAATTTATTAAACACTGTCTGATTTAGCTTTGCATGTGAATAAGCTTTGGACTGGTCTATCACATGAAAATAAATGACAGCATTCAAGAAACTGAAAACAGGAATTTACTGTAGTAGAAAGAAATCTGGAAACAAGGATTATTTCATGTAGGTTTTATTCTCTTCATCAATGCCAATGTTACTATCCTCATAGCACTGGAAAAAAAGATTAATTTGGTGTAAGAAGCAGCAGAACAACAAACAAGCTTAGGACAAATAAATAGGTGTGTTATATAAAGGATTACCCAGGGTTCTGTTTCTATTTATGACATCTGGTCTGTGAACTCCAAGTGGTACAGCAGTGAGCTCTGATACATTTAAATTATTCTAGTTTACTTAACATTAACAGTTTTGTAGTGACATTTGGGACAGTTCTGCAATAATAAACATCAGCTTTATACAGTTGTGTCTCAGACAGTTATTGTAAGATTTTTTTATGAAAACTTCATGATTTTAACAATTTGTCATAATTTTCTATTGTTTCAAAGTATCATATTACTCAATAACCATTTTGAAAACAGTTTTAAAAGAGAATTGCTGACTCCCTTCACTTTTTTCCCCTCCATGCAGTGTTACATTACCAGAATATCCTTTATGACCTAACTCTTATTTTGATTAATGTCTCACAGTTCACATTTACATTTAAAAAATAAAAATGAAATTAAAAAAAGGAAATAACTTTTCCTAGGAATTTATTTGGACTATTTAATCTTAAAGATTACTTCTGCCCTATGAAAAGCAGTCAACTAGCTATCTCTTACCACATTAAAAACTGAATGCCATTCCAAACCAGATGACATTTTTGTAATATAAAGGCTAATATGTATAAGGTAAAATCTAGAAATCAGTTTGGCCAATATTGCAAATTAAATAATTCAGATAACATTTCTAAACACACTAAATTGTGTTTCAGCTATGGACACTTATTCAAAATGAAGAAAACTTGAGTAGGACTGTGATACCTTGGAAGCTTTCCTGTCTCCAGATTGGAAGATGGAGATATCATGTGTTATGTTATCAGTTTGTCTCTGAGAAAGTCATCTTTATAGAATGAAGGCAAAATACAGTTGCCAAAGGTACTGGAAACTTCATTCATCAAAAGCTTTTTTGTGTCCTCATTTTAATGCTGTTTACGAGATGAATTACTCCTGTTTTATTTTCTATTTCTGTTCTGAGCTAGAAGTTAAAAAAATCCATTCTTATTTAGCAGTATCTTTATAGCTGTTGTCCAAAACTAAAACAGAAAACATTTGGAAATATTTGTAGGAATGTAGGTGAAGGAGCCTATCCTATTTTAAGAGTGGCTTAGGCTGGGATTCCTACATTGCCCTTTTTTTTTGCTTTCTAATAATCATTTCAGTTGAAATGTTTGCCAGTTGTTGAAACAGGACTGGGCATAATAGTTCTATAAATATCATGGATCATGTCTTGAATCCTACAGAGCAGCTGTTCATGGCTGTATGAATAATTTACTGCTTAATTACACATATTTCTTTAAACTACTAATTCACACCAGTTTGTTGTAAAGCCTAGAGTGTAACACCACATGACACTGACTCAAAGATCACAGGACTTTCTAAGACGTTTGGGATTGTTTTTCTTGCTGGAGTCTTCATTTAGGAAAAAAGAATCCAGGGTTTATTTTTATCTTTCGAGAAGCCAAGACTGACTGTGTGACTTGTTTCTACCTTTCGTCTCCAACTGTCACCTACTGAAAATATTGTAACCCCAGCAAAATAAGTTGAAAGCTAACTTCTGGCAGCTATAGTGCAATCTTTTTTTTCCCTTTCAGTTGTAGTTTATCCAACTGGAACTATTCTATCAGTATAAACTTAAGAAATAGAGCTGTCTGGATAACAATGTGAAAAATTCTATTTTAATCACTGTCAGTCTAAGCTTAAATTAAGTGAAAAGTGTGCAACATTATCACTCCCCTAACACATGCAGATTGATTTTAATCCATTGATGGCAATATTCTGAGACATTCCTATAGCTGTGTTCTCAGACTTCCACTGTCTTCTTCCCAATCCTCTCCCCTTCCAACCAGCTTGATGAGGGGAAACTTTCCAAAGAAAAGCCAAGGAGTCAAATGATGTGTTAGTTAAGAGCAGGTAGCTGTCATGTTACTCTGGCACATAATATTAAAAATGGAGAATTTTTCTGAAGTGGGAAAAATTGGTTTGCATGGAGATTTGTTGCTCTGAAAAGAGATTTGCTCATGTCTATTATTACATGACTATTTGTGCCAAGAAAATGATTGTGAGGGAGTTGTTTCCCATGAAGAATAGAAAAGCCTGAGAAATCATCTGTGTATGTAACTATATTTCCAATGGTCCATTTGCATCTCAGTGACATCAGTGTGTGGGAAAAAGCACTAGTCTGTACTCTTACAGAAAATTTCCCTAAAGGAAAGCAAAATTAGAGAAGATGTCTGCAGCACTGTCAGTGCCACAGAATGGTGCTGTCCTCTTGCTGTGATGCTCACATCCAAAATGAGGGAATGTGTTGCATTAGGAGGTGTATTATGTTTACATTTTTTGGTGATGTCATTATTTATAACGGAGCTACTTCACAAAATTGGTGGTTGTTTTCTGGGTTTTGGCTTGGAAGTCATGGTCTTGAAATGAGATACAAAACAGCTTTATTTTGCTGTTTGAAGTAGAAGTAACAGGGTTATTTCCTTGCTGAAGCTTTCCCAGGTGCTCAGGTTTTCAGCTCGGTGCCTGAGGGCTTTTCATTGCTGTGACAACTGGTGATACCTCCAGTAAATTAATGAATAATGCAGCTCCTACAGGTGCACCAGAGAGTTAATAGAGTTGCTAAATTAACAAATAGGAAAATATTGTGGGTTATGGCAGTCTTGGACTGTCTCTGAATCTGTGTGTGTACCTCTTCCCAGTTTGCTTCCACCTACTCCTGGCCCAGAGTTGTGACAGATCTTGCCTGAAGGGCGTAGCAACAGTCTTTAGAGAACTGCTCCATGTGCACATTTAGCTTCCCATAATCTGTTCTGGCTCTGCTCTGCAGCATCTTATTTATTCAAGTTTTACGTGCAGCTTGGCTTGTTATTTAAAAGAATGGCGAATTAAAAGCCGTGGGTTTTGTTTTGACTGGAAGTTCCAGTATTTCAAAACTAATTATTCTCAAATTTGAATTAAAATTTTGACCTTTACCAGGTGGAAACATACGTTATTTTCTTCCTGATGAAAAGCCAGCGAACTCTGGTTTGCTGAATTCAAATTAAAATGCTTTAGGTGTGGTTTCATTTGACCTTACTTTGCATGCAACTTCCTGCTAATTCATGTGAACTATATAGATGGGGCATACCCATTATCTGTTGTTTTATTCTGCCTTATTCTGTATCATTACCCAGATTGAATTTCCCTGGTGCACTCTGGTATATATTTATCCACACACACTGTAAGCAGTTTAAAGGGGTCCTATGTAAGAGTTACCATTTTGTAGAAAATTACTATTTTTGTGGAGTTCCTGTCTGCCCTGTGAAAACACAGTGGAAAATGGGAAAATATTCAAACCTCCCAATTATTTCTTATAGCCCAAAGTTTTCTAAGTTACAGATTCAGCATAATCTATATCAAATAATGGAATGCTGATGTCACCAAATGTCCAATTTGTCACTAAGTTCTTTTTATGTAATTTCAGCTATATCTCCATCCACATCTTTCTCACTGGCTTTTTTAAATAAACCCAAAGGAGCAGCCTCTTACCAATCTATAATTTAAGAACTGCACTTTCCATCTGCTGTAGGAGATGGCAATGTTTATATTGATTATACATTGAGCAATATAAACACAGTAACTCTTGCAAATCTGTCTTTAAATAAGTGGCATTCTCAAAAGTGAGCAGAACTAGATCATGATATGATGTGATAATATATGCAGTAAAATAGAAAAAAGAATATGGCATACTTTAGGCTGAAGGAATGAACTTTGAATTTAAGAAACAATGTACTGGAAAAAGCATTTCTGAGGTAAGACCACTTCAAATTCTTATTTTATGTTTTTATCCTTCAAGCTTGCTACTCCCAACATCCATTAGCATTCACTGAATTTGTTACTAGTTCTTTTTTTTTTTATTTGGTATGATTCAGAATTTTTCTGAATAGTTGCCGTTTTACATCTTGCAAAAATAATTTTTAAATCGTTATGATGGTCTAAATGATTTATAACATCTTGGTGGACTTTCTTAATGCATTCTGATTATTTGGGCTCACTAAAAAAGTTGCTTCATAACGAAGTTCTCATGGAGAAGTTACTTTCTTTTAAGGATACTGTTGTGATTTCTGTTAAATTCAATTCACAGCTATTTTGGAAGAGAGTATTTTAGTTCAAGCTCAAGGAATTTAGGTTTACAAGTCTAGATATTCTTAGTCCCACTAAATAGGCTGGAAGCTCTGCATTTTTAATATACTCACATACTGTCCAGGTAACACTTTAGTAAGGAGTTAATCTTGTAATAAAAAGCTGGCGAATCAACAGTGTGGTAATAAGGAGGAAAAGACATCAAAGTCATGTACAAATATACAGAAGTACAAAAATTCTGTATGAGAAGTGAGACAGCTTCGAGGAGCTTGTGAAGCTCTAAGAGCAGAGGCTGTGAGGTGCTGCATGTGATAAATACAGCCCAGAGGTGAAAGTTGTTATAAAAGCTGTTGGCTGTGTTGGAAAATTTTGTCAGCGGGAGATAATAAAGGTTAGCTTTGTGGGACATGATTTCTTTTTCCTAAACAGCAAGGTAAATTACTCTTGGAAAGCAGCAATGCTGAGCATTCAGTGACAACCTGAATGTGACTGTGCAACTTTGGCACTTGCATCACAAGGAGCCAGCACTTGAAATAATCCACCTTGTTCTCAGGGGGACAGTCATTTTTCAAGTGTGAAGCACAGGTAGCAATATTAGTAATGTTTTCATTCTTGCCCTAATGAGTAGTGAGTAACAAATTCAACTTGCAAGGAAGCTCCCATCTTCTCAGCCTCCAAATGATTCTATAGCTCTGTATTCTAAAGGACTTGCAATGAGTTTAACTTGATATTTAATTCTTAAAATGTGAGATTAAATATTTTCAAGCATTTCACAGGCAAATTGACACATAGATTGTCCGCTGTGTGTCTCCTGAGTAGAAATGTCAGACAAATGTCATTGGCCTAAATCTGGGGAAAATTTACCTGACGGATTCTGCTGTATGTGGCAACCTAGCTATGGATTATCTGAAGTATGATTCTTGAACTGCCTTGAAGCTCTCATATTCTTTTCATATTAAAATGTAATTTTAAAATGAGTTTACAAGAATGTTGTGGAATTTTTGCTGTGAAAGTGCAGCCTCATCAGAGGCACAATGCCATTGCAATTATTTAGTAAAAGATTTAATTTCTGTAATATGTTTCTCTGTGACTATTTTGCAGATGCCTTAAAATCAGGATATGGGCAGGCAGGTAGCCTGTCTGCTGGCATAATTTTTAAAGAATTGCAGTGTCTGGAGGCCAAGATTAGGCCAGCCCAAGCCTAAATGTGTGAGGACATGCTGACAGGGAGAAAATTGAAGTTTGGGAGTGCATCACAATGTGTGAAGGGCTGGTTGAGATGTGGGTGGGCTGTGGTGATGCTGGAGGTTGAGGGTGGCAGTTCACACTCTTTCACCCAGTGCTGGTCCTGTGTCCACCCTGGGCTGGCTGCTTGTGCTGTGTTTTTCCTGGAAATTTGAGGGGGTTTGAAAGTGTTCCTGGTTCTGCCAGCAGCTGGGCAGGGCCACGTGGAGCTGGGCTCTCTTCTGCTCTGAAGGGTCTTTAGGTGGCAATTCCAGGTGGAAAGGTGAGAGAGAAAGGAGGATAGGAATGGAGGGAAGGGGGTGATGGGGCAGAGGAAGTGAGGAGAATCAAGGCTGAGGGATGCAGAGGCAGCACAGTGATCACTCAATAATCCCCTGCAGTGCAAGAAGGCTCAGAGATGTGCAAGTGCCGTGTGCTCAGGAAGGAAAATAGAGCATGAGTGACCACAGCTGATCCAGAAAAAAAATCCCTAACCACCCTCACAAAAGTGCCAAAAACCCACCCCAAACCAAAACCCCCAAACCCCCAGACAGAAAAATATTTCAAACCAAGTAATCAACCAGTAAAAAGCCCAACTTACACTGAACTTACCTGATTGTGCAAGTGTGTTTGCCCAAGTTAATTGACAGAGTCACCCATATCAGCCTGGAAGACAGTCTACACTTGGCTCAGCTCAATAACTGTGAATGGAAACCAAGTAACTGGCAAAGAAAAGAAATCCAGTGCCATGATGGTCAGCATACAAAGGTCGGTAACCACAATTGATTTATATTGATTGAACTGTATGGTGCAATTTTTGTTGTGCTTTTATTGTGGTTTCAGTATGTTGATGTATTTACACCAAATCAAAATGCTGTGCAGCATTAAATATCTACAAATTTGGGGTTCAGCCTTAATCCTTTCTTGTGCAGAAAATTTTAAAAGAGCCCGGTCAGGGTACTGGGTTTGGGCAGACATAGAGGCTGTTTTATACTCAGAGGAAGAGAACTGCTGCTCAACTTTTCTGTAACCCTGTTTTCCTATAAATCACTGGTGTTTTTCTAAGGATTGTCAGCTCATTGATCATATTTGCTCCATTTGCTTTTATAATACCTTAAATTACATTGATTTTTACTTATTTCTCATTTAGTACAAATCAAAAACCTTTAATGTGTTTATAGAGAGGCTTTCTGAAATCTGATGCTGATCTGGGTTAGGCTACAGGTTAATCCTCCTCTTAAACAGAGTAAACATTAGTGAAACATCAATGAAAATAAAATAAATCTTATCAAGTCTGGCCAATTTTTAGGAATTTCTGAAACCTTTTATATGTGAAGGTATAGTGTTTCTTTTAAAATTCTTTAAGCAGAGAAAGTAATTGTTTATTTTATACCAGACTCTTCCTTTATTCAGCATTTTTCTTTCCTTAGAAGCTGCTCATATTTTTTGCCTTCATTTGGAATATAAATCATATTGTAAACAAGAAGCTTTTCTTTTTTTTCCCAGCTGCTGTACAGATCTCCAATAGTCATAAAAGTCTATTTATTAGTGCAGTGATGGAGGGCAGTGACATATATCAGCCAACTGAAACCCTCTGTTCTGGCTTTTTTTTTTTTTTTTTCAATGGACTGGGCTAGTTCCAAAGAGAATAGACAGCTACCAAGCCTCTAATTCCTCATGTCTGGGAAAGGAACAGTGTCATGAAGAGGAAGAATAAGAAATATATTTTCCACTTGTACCATTATTTTTGACAGGATTGCTTTTTCAGTGGAAGTGGAGAAGTGCTGTAGAGAAAGAGAGAGAAAAAAAGAGACTTTAAATTCTCAGGGATGGTTACCAGAAATTGTGAGCTGGGATTGACATAACTTGATGGCATAGCTTAGCTCTGAGTGTGATTGACATGCAGTTTGAGATAAATGCTGAAATATTTGTTTCTGAAATGTAATATCAAAATTCAGACCTAGCAAACTGATCTGGATTCATGTCTAGTTAAAATCTAAGTTAAGTGATCTCTGGCAAGAGTGAAATAACTACAGTTTATATTTCTATGGAATTTGGATGCTATCACCTAGACTCTTAAAGAAGAATGTTTAAAAAATGCAGGATTGAGGCAGGGAGAAATCCAACTTATTTACCTTTAAGTTTGATATAGTGTAATTATAGAACTTATTTTAAGACTGTGTATTCAATTTTTATCAATTTTTATGCAAGCTTTAAAAATTTGGACTTAATGAAATGCTGGCTCCTTTTAAGGCTATGTCACACTTCAAATGAACAATAAATTTCATCAAAGAAGATTGATTTAAATGTAAATCAATATATAAAAATGAGGCCATATGCCAGTGCCAATGTCCATTTTATCTTTGCTCTGAAGGCTTTAGGCTCTCACACAGATGCCATTGAAGGTCCTTTGATAAATATTCAACTTGCCAACAGACTGTGCCACTAAGTGTGATGGCTTATACACTTGGCTTTGTCATGGCCGTGAAAAGGCTGAGGAATAAATTTCCTCCTCTCTCAGGTGCTGTTTGACAAGGACTCTGTGTAGAAAATGGAGCTCCCCTGACTATCATGATTACTATTTCCTGCTAGTTGGTCTTTATCCTCCAGGCTCTAATTCCAAGCTGTGAGGGCTTCAGGCCAAGCTTATGATACTGTAACTTTTTGGTTTGCTGATAAAAGGAAAAGAAGAGGTTTTTCTTTTCTTTTCTTTGTGGTCCAGGAAGCACGAAAGCAGTCTGGGGAGGTAAAATCCTGTTTTAAATGATGTTTATACAAACTAATCTGTTTTCAGAGAAATGGAAGCCAAAGTATATCCAATAACTTCAGATGGTGGGCCTGCATCACTGGAAATAATTGCTTTTCTGCTTTGCTGTAAGATGGAAGAGCAGCTGCATTGAAGTGCCGGGTAGCTGTTGGAAAAGCAGCATATGCTCTGTAATTTATATCTTCTTTAAGCAACTGGTTGTGCAAGCTGGTTTGCTGTTTGGCCTGTCTCACTTTAAAGACAGCAGAGAGTAATGTGTGTGTTGAGGTTTTGATTAGCTGTGCTCTAAATGTGTTCTCAGAGTGCAGTTTCACAGAGTTCTCAGAGTGCTGTTCACATGCACGTGGGCTCAGGAGGAGCTGCTTTCTAAAGCTGCTCTCCCTGCAGCTCGTACAGTGTGTGTAAACTTGGCCACCTCTGTGCCACCAGCCATGAGTTAGTCGTTTTCTCATGTTTTTATGATGAAATTTGGCTTTTAATAAAAGCCTTTTGGAACAAAATAAGACAATTTTAGCATGTAAATAACCCTGAGAGTAGTTATTAGTGGTGTTAGTTTGCCTTGAGTAGCTTTGCCCTGTGAATCAGACCCCTCCATTACCCACAGGATTTTTTTGTCAGAATGAGCTTTTTCCTCTTTTATTTTGAGCCATATCAGGGGAAATTTGACAACATGCACGTTGCCATATTCATTCTTGTAGAAAAATCAATCACAGCATTAGACTAAATTTAATCTATTAAATTTCTCATTTGTTAGGCCTATGAGCTGCATTTTTCATCAGATGATTGTTTTCTTCTCTTTTTAGGAGACTTAATTTCCTTTTGTGGCACCCTCTGTAGCAGGTAATATGTCAAAGGACTGTCCTCTTGGTCCTTTTTGTATTTCCTTCACAAGATGAGTAGTGGTTGTTGTCTGTGAACAATTTTGAATAGAGTAGCCTGATTATGACAATTGAATTTCCTGTAATACTAAATGCATGTCATTAAAGACCCAAGGGACTGCTCCAAAATGTGAAGGGATATTTGCAGCTCAGGAAAATACCTCCACTCCCAGACAACTAACCAGTCTCTGCCATCAGCACTGTAATTAATGACACCCCTAATTGTCCACATGTATGATGTGTCTTGTGGGATCAGCAGAAATCAGGGCTCCTTGTTTGCTGAAGAGACAAGAAATAATGTAAGATTTAATTGCCTCTTGGCAGTTTCAAGTGACAAAAATAATAAACATTAGATCTTAGAATGCTTTTAACCTGGAGCTATTAATGAATGATGTTGTTATTATTATGAGATTTTTTGCTAAACTTCATTTCATCGTGTTCTTGAGACTGTTTTTTACTGATTAACTGGTGAGGAACAAGTTCAGAAAGTGAGAAATCTTCAAAACATGCTTAAAATAATAATGAGGTACCTTTGAGGATTAGTTGAAGTCAATGCAAGGATATGACAGAGTGGCATCTTTTATTTGCATAATGGTGATTTTATTAAAAAAAGGTATTTCTGGCTAATTAGAAGTGTGAACATAAAGTAAATCTGTGAAGGATGTAATTTGATTGGTACTGTTGAAATTAAAGATGTTTTCCTTTTGTGGAACAAATGGGATATTTGATATTTTTGGATAGTGTGGGACTTCAACTGAATTACTTTCAAGACCTGCTTCACATAATGATCAGCCACCTGCTTTCAACTTAGAGCAGTAAATTTTTGTCACATTTTTGCAATACACTCTAGAAAGGTGAAAAGGGATAGCATAGAGAACCAGTTGTCTGAAACAAAATATCACCTCCTTATTGATCAAATTGCCATAGCCATCACTCCAGCCATTGGAAACTGGCATTATAATATTGGAAATGTGACCTGGAGTACAGCAAAGGGAGTTTTGAGATCTAAGTTGAGTGATCTTACTGAGGTATTGGAAAGATTTTATCACTTCAACTGGGAATTGAGCTAAAGCCTGTTCATACAGGGGTAGGTTCAAAATGAGAGAGCCTCTGAAAGTGCTGTGAGAAATATCTGTCAGGACTCTATTTCCTAATGACTCACAAGGAACAGTTAATACCCAACTACTCTAACCTTTCACTTTCTGCACTCCTTTGAAGTGATCCCTTCACTGATCTAGTGTGAGTGAGTGCCAGAAGAAAGCTACACCTTCCCAAATTTTCCATGACTCCCAGCAGAGTTTGGTTCTGGGGGAGTGGAGCAATGGTGAGAACCATCAACAGGTCCTGAGCAGGTTTTGTTCAGGTGGTTGCTTCTCTTCTCATCACTAGATTCCCATTTTGACTTGCCTATGCTTAGTTCCTATTTTAAAACCAGGATAGCATTTTAATCAATAAAGATGGAATAGATTCTCTTCTGTATATTCTGCAGCCCATTCCATTTTGTGTCTGGGAGAGCAGCCTGTAGGATAAAGGCACTACACAAGGTTTGTGGCCAGCAGAGCTGCATCATGTGCAGTCTCTAGGCAGCCACATAACTGAAGTTACTGGGAAAAAAAGGTAGCAGCTACATCTCCTTCTCTAAAAGGCTTAACATAATGAAGTTTGCTGCATCTTCTGAGTGTTTTAACTGGCAAACAGACTTTTTTCACTGAGATTTTGGAGCAAAGTTATTTTGGGTCTTCAAAATCTGAAGTGCAGAGTACTGCCTCAGAATTCAGTGACATTTTGTGAGTTAAATGGAGAGATTGTGCTGTTAGATTTCATGAGAAGTTGTGGTTTTGCTGTTTAAGTGTGATTAGATTGCAAGATTAGAGAGCATCTGTTTTTTTTGGTGTTGGGTGCTGTTGTGTGTGTCTAATGTGCTCCGTGACACAGCAGAGATAAAGACCTCTATGACTATTTAAATCTGCAGATAGCGTGAGTCATGGAATCAGTGAACAGTGAGAGATAAAGATTGACAGTAAAAGAGGAAGGAGAAAATTCTAGGAACTTTCTGTGGCACTGTGTACCCTTTATCAGCATAACAGGACCTTCCAGGGCCATTGCACGGATGACAAGTTGAGATAAGGAAGCAAAGGGAGTCAAGGAACTCAAGTACTTGGATGTGGGATTGAGCCTGCTTGCCTTGATGGTACCTTGATACCTTTCCAGCCCTGAGGGTTAATAATTGTGAAGAAATTGTGTGGGCCTGTATGTAGCCCACAGGTCTGCTGAATGTAACTCAGGCTGTGCTGGTTTGTCCTGGAATTGTGAGCGTCACAAAGGGCAGCTTTTTCTGGTTTTGTATATCACAGTTGTCTTGTACTGTTTTGGGTGTGTGAGTGGATATCAGGTAAGAGTCTTGGAGAAGAGGATGCTGTTGTTGCTGAGCTGTAACCAAGAGGAGCTGTTCTAAGGGCACTAATTGTTTTTTTCATAAAAGATCAGGAGCAGTTAGCACCTGGGGAGGGGTGTGAGGAACATCCACGTGTGGAACACATCTCCATTTAATCCAGGGAAAATGCTGGAACCTTGTGCCAGACTTAAATGCATGCAGACCTTGGGAAAGGCAGTAGGACTTAGAGATTTCTGTTTCTACTGACACAGGATATTCTCCCTCACAGCCTTTCGCTGCAGCTCCTTCTGCCTTATTTCAGTGTCTGAAGTCCTAGACTATGAAAGTTCTGCTGCTCTCCTTTCCTTGGCATATAAATAGGATATTTCATACCATGTTTGATCAGGTCAGCTGACAGCAGCACATAAGGACTGGCTGTGCTAAATATGGGGTAATAATTAGACCATCTTTTGAAGCCAACCAAAAATACAGCGCATTCTCAGAATTTATTTTTTTTTAAATCAGAAGTTGTGTCCTTTTACTTAGTATTAGTGCTTAACTTTGTATGTTGTGTGAAACTCTCTCTGCTACTGGTCCAAATGCAGCAGTAGGATCAGTGGATGCGATTCTCCCTGCAGGTAGCAAATGCTTACTTCAACCTCTGAAGGTAAAATTCTGTTTCATGCATGTTTTCTTTGAAAATGGGTTAAAATGAGCTTTACTATGAGTTTCAATTTAAAACACAAACCTGTGAGCAGGATCCAATTAGAATTGCCAGGTTAGAATTGTTTTTAGCCAGGAGCAGTTTGGCCTGGCATGAGGAAGGAGCATATGGCTGAAGTTCTGGGGAAGCATTACAGAATATTCAATTGGCACCTCATGTGTTCTAGGTCACTTTAGGGTGAATGAAAGATGTCATTTGTCTGTGTTATGCTTACAGAGAAACCATTTTCCAAGTGATTTATCCTAGCTATTTTAACACTATCCAAGAAATAAGATTTGACTTTAATACAGCATCTTTGTGGCTTGAACAGCTGTTTTCTGCCTGTGTTTCCCCTTTGAAAACTTTACCTAGTTTTATTTCTTGAGCTGGAAGTTTGTTGCAATAATGTTGATATTGACTTGCAATAAGTCAATTAAGCCATTAATTTGTACTTCATTGCAATCAAAGCTCTTCTCAGAATAGAAGATAAATTATCTCCCTCCTACCCTGAATAATAAATGTCCCACAAGATAAGCACCAGGGACAGAAGTTGCAGAAAAAATAAAAAATCTTGAAAGAACTTGAGTTGGTCTCCAGCATTAAGTGTATGGTGTGGGTTTGTTTTTAATAGCTGTTCTATTAAACTGAGGTTCACTTCTTTTGCTGAGTCTGATTTTTATATACATCCCACTGGTGGAATGTTTCCTTGGCAGAAAGGCTCACTCCTTTAAAAAACTGAGAACCCAAAACTCTGAGTCTTCAGGGCAGACCCTAATAGTGGTATAATTATTCTGAAGTCAATAGAAACGAAGTGAGATATGTATTAATTCTGGAGTTTCTTGGGTCACGCAGGTATTAAGAATTACATACTTAGTCCAGTAACATGTTTGGTCCTGCAGTGAAAAGGTACAGTGGAACTTCTGTCTTTTAAAAATGCTTTTGGTACTTTGTTATCTGGGGTAGTTTGATGCCATCTCGAGAAGACTTCTGATGAAGGCTCAAAATCTTTCTGTGTAACCAGCAGAAACAAGAGGTTTGCAAAAATGAACTTCTTAAGCCCAGCAAGAAAGAAATGAGAGCACTGGGAAGATCACCTTGTGAAAGGCACCACAAGCTAAAGCATTAAGGAGTAAAAACTCATGTATAGCTGCTGTAGGACTAAGGTTTCTTCCTCATTTTCATCTTGTAAAACTTATTTAACAGCTATTATTTCCCAGGATCTCATTTTTATTTGATGTATGAAGGCTCCCCTTGCATTTATCTTTAGATTATTTGATTTGAACTGGTGCTCTGTGGGAATAATCCCACCAAAGGTACTATAACTCTGCTCAGGTTTTGGGCTGCTGCTGCTGCAGAGCCTGGCTTTGTATGTGATTTTACAAAGTTGTCATTTCTCTAGGGAATTCTTAATCTGAAAACAAAACATTGCTTGTGTTCTGTTCTCATTAACTTCCAAGCTACCACCTGCTTTGCCTTGAATTAGTAATGTAATTGCAGACAGAAAATGTCTTTATGGCAGGGGGTGATGGAGGATGGCTCGTGGCACCGCTGTGCTCTGGCAGTAATGAGGGGAGCAGAGGTGTGCAGAGGGAAATACAATTGTCAGTGCTCAGACAGAGTGCCAGTGCTCTGCCCCTGTCACCAAGGACGAGTCTGAGCGCCAGAAACGAGGAAACAGCCTCCAAGTGAGACTCTTTTGGGAGGAATTCCTTTTCCTTCTGTTGGGATTCTCTGGTTTTTAACATACCTAGCTCCTAGGAGAGCTGCTCCTGCCAACGGGGGAAGACCTGCATGGGATCTGCAGACATTGTTTCACTGGTCACTTTGAGAAACTTGAATCATGCTTGGATTTCTTTTGTGGCTAGTGCAGATGAACCAGCAAGAATAAAAACAGCACACAGAAATAAATGTCTAAAGGCAACGTTGATCATACGTAGGCCCTATAATTAGGAAAACTGCCTGCAAGCAGAACATTTAATGAGAGGCATTCTTGACACTGATTTTTTTTTTGCATTATTTTTATCTATTTCTTTTCTCAATCATGATGCTTTGTTTTCTGCTGGGGGAGGCAGAGATGTGCTTTAGAATGTTCAGGTAAAAATCTGTTGGAACGAACCCTCTGTGCTCCTGCTGTTGCCAGGTGAGCAGCAAACCAACAAAGCAGGGCAGGAATAGAATATGTTCACACATCTCTGGGGCCTGTGTGTTCCCTTGTGCTCCTGCTTCTGGACAGTCTGCACCCAGGCAGCAGCATCTCTGGGAAAAGTGCAAATGCAGGGCTCACCTTGGCTTCTCACCAAGGCACCCAGCCAATAAAATCCCTCACTGACAAACAGGCTGGATTTGTATTGACTCCCTTCTCATCCCAGTCCAGGAGGAATTCTGTGCTGCTGGGCAGGAAGTGCTTAGGAAGAACCAAAAAGTAATAAATTAGTAAATTAGTTTCTGAATTTTTTTTTTTAACAAGATCCCACTGTTAACCCTACTATGAATATTTTTATTGAGGCACCTTGATGACAGTGACTCTTTAAAGGTAGTATTTTATTACTGTAAATTATGTTAGAAGTGGTTGTATTTTTGGACAATTCACTACTTCTTTTCCCCATGTTGTCTGTATTTTGATTTATAATAAAATCTGTAGCCAGTTGTGGGTTTTACTCTGCTAATGTGAAAAATACGGCAGCTGAAGCAAGCTTCTTAATGGAAAGCCAACCTGTGATGCACTTATTTCAAATGCTACTGAATTATGAAATCCTTCCAAAAATATTTTTGCACACTTGATAGTCTTTGTGCTTTTCTGGTGTTCTATGTAATTTTTTTCTACTTTGTGACTGTCACCCTCTAGGCAATGACACAGAAAGTTGATTTTTTCCATGGCTTAAACAGCTTTATTCTCCTCATAGCAGAAGGAAGTAACTTAGTTGCATGGCACTTGTTTTTGAAGATATTGAAACTTTGAGTTGCTCAGGTCTTGCTGGGCAGGGTAATTATCTTTTTCCTCCTATTTAAATCAAAATTGACCATTCAGAACATTCTTCTGGCCCAGAATGCAAATTGCTCAAAGAGAAAATCAGTTTGAGTGGCCAGAGTGGTAAGGCTGCAATCTCTTGTGTTTTTGCTGTAAATACACAACTTGCCAGTCCTAGCTGTGTGAAATTATATGATATAACAGAGTAATTTGGTGTGCAATCTGTCTGAACCCATGACCTGCCTTTGCTACTCTCCCTGAATATCTTCTGCAACCTGGAAACTCGAAGTAGATTTATATTTCAACTATTTCCCTCAAGTCTGGCTGCTCTTACAGTGTATATCCTTTATGTCTTACCTTGTAATGTGGTCAAGACCTTGGCTTTATGGTTGTGGAGCTTAAGGCTTTAAATACATTTTTTTTAAGTCTTCAAAGATTTAAGTCAGCTTGTGGGAGGAAAATAAACTAAAATCCACCTCTTTTCTGAGCAAACATAAATGTCTAATTTATCTCTGAGCCACAGATTTGGCATTTACTGGTTTGAGGCTCTTATCTTTTCTTGTAAAATACCACTATTGTTTTTAACTAAAGGAGGCTCTGTGTATTGAAAATGATAAGATTGCTAGAAACAGCCCAGCTGAGAATACAATGTGAACAAAAATTTGCAGTAATTACAGCAATTCCAAAACCATCCGTGGCCAATCATATCCACCTGGGAAAGTGGCAGTTCCACTCATATCTAGGTAGCTTTGAATGGGTTCCCAACTCCCAGATTTTTTCTCTCTGCATTTATCTCAGGCCCTGTATAAAACCATAGAAGTTATAAAAGAGTTAA
The DNA here is from genome assembly GCA_013397245.1 of Thryothorus ludovicianus. NCBI lineage: Eukaryota > Metazoa > Chordata > Aves > Passeriformes > Certhiidae > Thryothorus > Thryothorus ludovicianus. The sequence goes on from VZTB01012665.1 coordinate 260,934, forward strand.
TTCATAAGTGGTGTTGGAATCCAAGACTTTCTTTGGAAAATTTCTATCATTCTCCAAAGTGGAAAAGTTTAACCACATTTTCTTGTACCTTCTTTATTCCTAAATTGGTCTCTATAGAGATTGCCAGTTCTGAAAACTTAAATGCCAAAATAAGTAGTAGAGACTTATAGAAATGAAACATTATCTGCTGTCTTCGTGTAGCAATTCCTATGAAAGCACTACAAAAAACCTGATCAAATCCAGAAATAAGACAATCCCTTTTGTAAGGGTAGAAAATAATATTTTTTTAATAGTAACTCTCTTGAATAGCTTAGTCCCTGCAAACACCAAATAAAATGTAACCATCTTGATTTTGCAGCCTGTCTTTGCAGTCAGAACACCCCCCTCCCACCAAACCCCCCAAAATGATGAACAGAACTGGAGTTAGAGGTGTTGATCTTTACATGAGCAAAACTTTGAAGTGTCTGATGAGGTATCAGACTCAAGGAACAAAGGGCAGGGTTACAGACCTTGTTCATTGGTATGAGTAGGGGAACAGAGCTTAGAAAGAGTGGAGATCTTGCATATTATAATTACTTAGCTGAATTTGTGTCAGTTCTTGAGTGGTTATCCTGATAAAAGAAAAAGCATAACCTTGCTGGTTTTACATGATCTTACAGATGTTTCAAATTAACTATCAAAACTAGCGTTTCTCCAAGTTAGTTGCTCTGAAAACTTTGACTACATGAACATAAGATACTTTTCTAAGAATATCTTTGTCTTTCTACCAGCTTTTCTTTTTATGTATGTGTTGGGTGGTAGATCTGACTTGCGACCTCTAACTAAAATGACTTTATATTAGACCACCACACTAAGAAAACTGGCAACCTTTAATGATGACCAGTGAAAGATGTTTTTGTGCTATTCTTCCTTAGCAGAAATAGAGACATATTTGAAACTAATTTATCCATTTCAAGTCTTTCAATGTTTTAAGGATGCTGCTTTCCATGAATTAACAAAAACCCTCCATAGAGCTATAGGAAAAATATTTTACTTTATTGGAGATGAATTAAAGATACTCTAACAGCACATAGCATTGTTGTGGCTTTGTATTGGGAAATACATCAGAGCTCAAATAATTGCCTCCTCTTAAATGCAACTGTAATGTTCTCAGTCAATTATACTTCATGTGAAAGAGGAAGTAAATTGCCTGTTATCAGTAAGAATGCAAGTTTTTGTTCAGTTTTGGGGCATTTGAGTATCTCATGGAGTCTCTGTGGCAAGTGATGTGATGATACAAAAAAAATAAAAGGCCTTAACTGCATGTACAACACGACTACAATGAAATAATTTTATTAATTAGTGCATGTAAATTACTGGAGAACTAGCCTAGTCATGGCACTCACTTTAGTGCCTTCAAAAACTGCCCTGCTGAGTTTCTGTAAGCTTACTGAAAAGAGGGCATTATCAGTAGCATCACTACTTGTCACCAAATGGAATAGTATTCCAGGAAAGCTCTGCAAAACAATTCTCTCTAGCCCCTCCCAGAAGAGAGTATCTCCTTCACTTATTCACGGAGGTTTTCGTCAAGTAGGTTATTTCCTCTAGTTAGATTTTGTATCTTCTGTTGGTATCTTACTAAAGGGTGAGCTCTGTGCTCCTGCCCCTGTTTGTTGGCCTCTGCCCTGCCTTAAAGTTCTGTCCTAACTGGGTGTTTTCCTTCTGACATTTCCCTCTGTAAAATCACCTGCAGCTCTGTCATGAGGGGAATAGAAATACTCTGGCAGGCTGCCTGTTGTTTGATAAATGGGCCCTTTGCAACACATGTCTCCAGTAGTACATTATTCTCCTCAAATCATTGAGCTGAAAGGCTTGGGCACGAGGTTATCCAGATATCCTAATCCACAGGATGTCCATTATGCTCCCACAAAAGACAAATGAAGTAGCTAGATTCACTGCTCATCCACCAATAGTCTGCAATGTGTTTTATATATGTATATCATGTCCATATTCAGGTGCTTGCATAAAGATTTGTTTGTATTTCTGCTTGAGCTTTGTTAGGAACTGTATGAAACATAAATCTGTTTTGAAAATAACAGTATTGCCTAACCTGATAATTATGTATTTTTCTGCAAATTTTCAAAATATTTCTTATGAGTAAAGCTTCCATGACAAGGTGAAACAGGGGCTACAACTGCATGACAATACATGGATACTGTTTGTTCCAACTTCATGTTGGAAAATTTTTATGTTCATTAGTATCAAATAAGCCAGCAATTTTAATTTTTTTTAGGTAATAACATTAGAAGACTTTATGAAGAGGAAAAAAAGACAAAATATAGATGCATTTCAATCTGATGCTGTGCCTGCACATGTTCAATTCCTCAGAGATGATCAAATACACAAACAAGTTTCACAGTAAAATCTGAGGTGTTTTACACTGCTGGTGGCCATGGAGCTTCTTTTCTGCTTGGAAGTGAGAGATGATTAGCAGAACACAGGTTTTATATGAGTCCTTTCAAGTGATGTGATTAAAAGTGCAAGAAGTGAGCATGAAGATATCAGATACCATTATGGCTTCCATTATCAGCTGTTTATTCCTTGGTGTTACAAACTATTCTATTGCTACACAGCTCTGGCTGTGGTTCAAAAACATCTCAGGAGATGAGTTACTGTGACAAACTAAGATGAAATGTGTATTTAATAACACAGATTCCTACCTGTCCTCCAAAGGAATCTGTGTTTTATATGTGTCTGCAAACAGATTTTCCCTCTGGCTCTCTTCCTTTATCTGTTCTGCAGCTTCTGGAACTGAAGTGCCAAGCCAAACACGTTTGGCTCCCTGTGGTACAAGTTACTCAAACAAGAAGGCACGGAAAATTGAAATTTAATAGATTCCAGTCTCTAACAAAAAAGGGGATTTTTTTGCATTGTCTTCATTTCAGTTCTTGGTAACCATGCAGGAATTGCTCCAAAAAGCCCTTGAGCTTTCATAGTAAAAGCTGTGTGCGTTCTATTAAGATCTACATGCACAAAATACTTTTACACTTCCCTAGAAAATGACTCCTTAAACTACCAAACTCGGAGAAATAGTAAATCTTTTTTCTTTACCCTAGGAGGACAGAGAGAAATAAAAAACTTTGACAAGATTTACTATTTTGGAATGTAGAGCTACTCTAAGCTAATCTAAGTTGGGCCAAAATATTTAACAAGCAACATATACAGAAAAAATGTGCAGTATGTTCAGAGGGAGAGAACTTCCAACAAGTTGCTTTTTTTTTTTTAAATAATCCTAGGAAGCAAAAAGCAACAGATGAAGCTTCAGAGTTAGGCTGTTGACTGTGGTGTAAATGTTGGTTATTTTGGGATGTAGTCTGTGATTACAGAGAAGGGTCTATGCCAAAACAGGCCATGCAGTAGAAAATAGAGGAAAAGATTGCAGGTGGGAGAGTGTGGTGCTTTGAAGCATTAATTAAGTCAACCCCTGGCTTTTTCCTCTACTACACACTTTCTCTGCAGTGCAGAAATAATCTGTTGGTGTTTGACACTACAACTGGAACCCCTTCCTTGGAAACTTATGGGAACAGCTGGTAAGTTTTGAGATTTTTTTATTTCTTCCTCTTACTAAAAAAAAAAAAAAGACAACAAACCCATCCAATCCACGTGTCATAGCAGAAGTCTGATTTGTGTGAATTTCTTGAGAAAAGTTCCTTCCAAGGGGTGTGGATGTGTGTGTGACCACTGAACCTACTCCAACAGCAGAAATGATGCTCTTCCTTTTGCCATCCCAGGCCAGTGGTGCCTGGTGTAGGGCAGGTAGGTCACAGGAGCCCAGCAGATGTACTTGCAGCTGATTTGGGCTGGTTCCCTCCTTGCAGCTGGTTGTCAGCCCAACTAATTAATTCACCCTGCATAATTTGAAGTAGGATCCTTTTCTTCTCTTTAATGGAGCTGTTAGTCAGCCTAATAGGGTTTATAATGTTATTTTACTCAAGAAACCCATTGAGATCAGGAGTAGAAAATCCCCCAATTACTTTTTCAGCACAGTAGTAGCAAGCAAACAGGACGACTGGGCTCTGATTAAATAAATGTTTTTTTTTTTCCTTTGAGCACAATGTCATAGGTTTAATGAATCAAGACCTTACACTTAAAATCTATTTCAGAACATCAAATTCCTGTGAAAACAAAAGGTCTCTCTGCATTATTGCAATGTGGAACAGATGACCTTCTGATTTCCATTTTACAGCACAGGGTAGGGCTTGTCTGTATATTTGCCACTGAAAGACATAAATAATACTGCTGTTATTTATCTTGTGTTCAGTTACCTCTTGGGAGAAGGAGACAGGAGGAGAAAAATCAAGAACACTTCCAAGCACATACAATCAAATATATGAGTGTGGTTTGAACATTTAACAGTTGGGTAAAATTTGTAGATTAAAATTACAGGTAAAATACTCTGCACTGACTCAGTGAAAAAGTGTATTTATAATTTCCCCTCTCTGGGATCTGTCTTCCTTCTGTGATCTGAAGATGGAGAGAGAGGCTGAGTGCAAATACAACAGGAGTCTGGCATCATGGCAGGTAAAATGTGCCTGCATTTATTTTTGGAGCATTTCAAAGCATGCAGAGAGATTTCCTCAGTGCATAAACTACAGGCTTCATGTACCTGCCTAGACACAGCCAGCATGGAAGAGGCAAGGAAATAGTTTATAGGGCATCTATTAATCCATGACATGTTCTCTTTGGAGGTCAAAGCAATTTACAGTGCAGTCAGATTATAGATGTAGCATCTCATGTGGTCAGGGGCTCTGTTCTGTGCCAGGTGCTCACAGAGACTCTTCTCTGGTGGCAGCATGAGCAAAAGCAGCTTGAGCTGTCAGAAATGTTAGAGAAGCAGCACATGGCACCTTGCAGGTAAACTGCTGCTGGCCAGGCCTCCAAACTCCTTAAAATATCACTCAGCAAAACTTTCCTTGAGGAAAGTTTCCATGCCTTATTGCATTCCCTGTTTTTTTTTCCCAGAGTAGGATCCCCAGCTCTGGCATTGAGTTCCTGATAGGCTTCTGCCTCCCCAGATCCTTTTGCCTCTTCCTGAACTTAACAGAGTCCAGCAGGAAGAAAATTCCTTGGTGTGTCTGAATTCCTAGGTCAGCTTCTGCAGTGCAGGAGGAGGTCAGTCCAGAGGAGGTTGTGATGTTGCCTCCACCTTATTCCAGACCTGTTCCTCCCAACCTCCCAGGTGTCCTCATGACTGCCACAGGTAAATTTCTTCTCCATTGTGGGAAGCAGCACTAAAACACGTGGAGGTCGGAAAACACCCAGCCATTTAAGAGTGCAAACACTTGAGCTGCCTGACAATCACATCTCTGAGACCAGGGGTGTCCCACCTGCCACAGCTCTGTGTTTGACATCAGTCCCAGAGGGTTTGCCTGAGTTGTAGACACCATTATTTTTTTTTGTTGGGACTGAGCAAGGAAAAGGGACTCCAGTCTTGTTCCACGTTCCAGCCTTCAATTTGAGGTTTCCGTGCCTTTTATTCCTCCTCTAAATCAAGCTGCTGGGGGATTTTAGGCCAGATCCCTCCTGCCCATGGACAAAAGACTGGCTGTTCTTCAGTCTCATAGGTGCTCATTGTAGAAACACATAAATTCCATGGAGCTTTATGTATGCATTGTGTAAATGCCTCATACCATTAGACTGCTTATCTCAGCCCATTCCTTTAACCAAAGGTAAAAAAAGGATGAGGATAAACATAATCTGGTATATGAGACCAAGACTTTAAAAAATCACCTTATCAGCTGTATGTTGCTACTTTTACTTGTTTAGCTGAAACAGGTACTGTGGTTTTTGTAAGCAGGAATTCCTTCTCAAACAGGTATGGGTTTGTCTTCCTTGGAGAACTTGTCCTAGTAGTTATTGTTTAAACAGCAGAATTTTAGTTTGTGAATGATGAGGCTGAGCACCTGGAAAGGTGTAATAACAAAAATACTGTGTTATTTCTCATGGAACGTGGTTTAGATTTTAATCCTCCATCAAAATTTCTATATCTTCAGCTCTAGCAGCAGACCCAAGGACTCTCCTGAAGTGCTGGAGGTGAATTCAATGTGTTCCACTTGATTTTCTGTTTGATGTATTGCATTTAAGAAGTACACAGTTTATAAACCCAACATAATTACTGGAACAAGTTTTCCTTACGACAAAGTATAGTCTAGTCTTTGACAGCTTGACACTGGGGAGCTCCAGAGACAGCAGGACAGACAGAAACTTTTTTTGTAGTGGAGAAAGGGGCAGAGTGAGGTGGCAGAGAATGTGATTTAAAGTAAAAAGAGAGTAAGAAATTACAGAATGCATTTGAACTCAGAGCAACATCTGAAGTGGGCATTTAAGAGCTGCTTAAAAAGTAGGAGATAAATCTGAGTAAAAAGGTTTTCCTTCCCACAGAAAGTGTTGGAAACTTTTTAATGCTCTGTAACTTTGAAGAAGGGGTAGCTCCACTCAGCACACAGTGGCATGAATGGAGAGCAGAACACATCACAGTTTGAAATGCCTTAGTGTTTCTGGTTTAGTGGTCTCGGGATCATTTTAAAGCAGTTTTTGTGTGGATCTCTGAGGGGTGAATTGTGGCAAGCCTTCTCCTTAATTGATTTGGTTAAAAATAACAAATATTTCTCATCTGAGCCATCATCTCGGTCACTTGATTAGCCTGATGTTTCAATCAGGTCTGTTCTCTAAACAGCATCAGTGACATAGGGCTGACACTAACAAGTGACATTTTATTCCCTTTTTGTCCTATAATTTGTCAGCATTTATTCAGCTCATTCTGTATACGTCTCATGACAATGTTTGCTTTGAATTTTAATTTAGGGTCACCTTGAGGCTTTAATGAAGGCAAGGCATTACACATTACATATCTGGTGTCCTGAAACTCGAGGGAAAAACCAAAGTTTCATCAAACAAACTTCCTACAATTACTGTGGGGGAGGAAAAAATTGTGACTATGTGGAAAATTTCCAGTATTCAAAAGTTTGCTCATAACATTGATGTTAAAAAAAATAAAGAGGGGTAGATATCAAGAGAATTTAATCTCTGCCTTAAGCACTCTTGTTAGGAAAGAAATAAATGGCACAGGCTGCTTAAAGGGCTTGAGGCTGCACACAGACACCTTGAAATGCCTCTTCCTGAGGCTTCTGAACCATTCAGGTACCTGGGCCTGGGGTCCAGAAACTGGAAACTTGGGGCATTTCCCAGTTTTTACTTTATATCTCTCTACTCCTGGAGAAAATCTCATGCTTCAGTACATAAATTTGGCCTTGGTGGGGGCTTGACATAAAACCTAAGTTTTTTATCCCAGGTTTGGTGTTTGTTTGTTTCAAATTGCTCACAACTGAGTCCAGTGTGTAGAGATAAGAGTCAGGATAAGGGGTAGAGGAGGGAATGACCAACAATGCCTCATGCTCTCTCATCTAGGGAAATTAATTATTCCAGGAAAATAAACACTGAACGTAGCGATCAAATGGGGATCTGATGGTAGTCAATTACAAGCAATTAATAAATTCAAGAAGGAAAATATAAAAAAAAAAAAAAACAAAACAAAAAAAGACCAAGAGGAGAGAATTACAAGGTCTCTCTCTGGAAAGTTACAGTGCTGGATAAACTACAAATGTCTGGGTGGCCAATTATTTTGTGAGCAGTATTTTAGAAACTAGATGAAATCTAGGACTTTAGCCTTTTCCATTAAGGGAATGTTCCATTATTTTAGCATTTGCAATGATCTAGTATGACACAGAGGTTATTATACTCTAAAGTATTCCTCAGACAGAACTATATTACTGAGAATACAATCCCAAACTCCATTTTCAAACTGAAAAATACCCATCACAAACCATGTATTTCTTGGCATCAGACAGACTAGGTATCTTGGAGCAAATTTCCTTGCAGGGGCTGATCCTAGAAACAAAACTTAATATCCTTGATGAGTTTTTTGGCTTTTTATATAAAAGTTTTTTGTTTTTTTCCTCAAGATTGATTTTGCTCTGTCACATTTAAATTGTTAAAGCAAGTTGCAGGAGGAATCCAAGATGTATGGGTAATATTCTTGCTAGTTAGAAATCTAATTTATACTTGGGATATGGAGGAGGTAATAGTTAACATGTGTTACTTTGCTTGGCAGAATAAGGTGACTTAATTGCAGTGTAAAAATACATATTTTTCTGTATAATTGTTGTGCTTTATTTGGAGTATATTTCAATTATAAAACTAAAAAATGTTCATTTGTAATATTGGCCACATTGCTGGGATCATAAGTCTCTCAAATCTTCTATCAAAATCCCTAATAGTTGTAGTGATTTTATTCATGTTTCACAAAAGTCTGTAATGTCAGAAAAATGTCATAGATTCTCATTGCTTGCTTAGTAAGTGAAAATTCATATTTATTTGAAACAAAAAGAAATCATCGTGCCAAGCCACAAAGTTTTAACCAGATTGGATTTTCAAGAACCCAGTTCCTTCCTGCTTAAATCATTATCAGATCTATCTTATAGATAAAGCTAACACTTTAAATAGATACTTGTCAATATATGCATTCAAATCTTTTATCTTAAGTTTATAAAGGACTTCTAGAATTCTTAAGTTTTCTTTAATCTTTGTCTTGCAAGTAATTACGGATTTTTTTTGTACATCCCTAACTCTTTGACTCTCTCCTACTGCTTTAGCAATTTGATTAAACAATCCATGTATATAGTAGGCTTATGACTGTTTATTGTTCAAAATTATTTTTGTCCCTTTATGGTTCCCACTATTTGAAAGTTTTTTGAAAAATTCCATCATCTTAAAAGTTATGGCTTGAAATGAGCCATAATCCTTTTGCTCCTCTGAGACAGGATAACTCCCATTATATTATCTGGGTTTTCATCACGACCAGTGTAAAAGATGACTTTTTTCTTCAGTATTTCCTTTAATATTAAATGTCTAAGTTGTGGGTTCATATGATGACAGGATCATTCAAGTTGGAAGGGACATGTGGAGGTGTCTGGTTTGACTTCTTGCTCAAACCATGGTCAATCATGAGGTCAGAGCACGTTGCTCTGGGCTTTATCAGGACAGGTGTTGAAAATCTTCACAGTTATTCTGAGCAAGCTGCTCCTCTGGGACATAATTCCTCTGAAAAAGTTTCTCCTTATGGCTCATCTGAGCTTCCCGAGCTTCAGCTCGCTCCTTCATCTCTTGCCCTCCTGCTATGCACTGCAGAGAAAAGTTTGGCTTCACCTCCCTGATTCTTTTGGGCAATGGTAAATTGCTTTGAGATTCCCCTGAAACCACCTCTTCTCCAGACTGAACAACCCCCAGTCCCTCAGCTTCTCCTTCAGGGCGACAGCTGCAGTCCCTGAGCAGCCTCTGCTGAGCCCTGATGAACTCTGTCCATGTTTGCACCAGTTTGTCCCTCAGAAAAGATTGTACTCCTGTCATGAAACCCAAGGATGCTGTTGGACATCTTTTCTCCAGAGCACGTTGCTGGCTTGTGGCCAGGTCCTTTTGTTAGAGCTGCTTCCAGCCTGGCAGTGCCCAGGAAGGGGAGGGGTCCTTCTTTCAAAGGCTTTATACTTGCTCTTCCTTCAAATCATGAAGATCTGTGTTGACCCAGAGAAGCTGTGGTTGCCTCATCCCTGGAAGTGTCCAAGGGCAGGTTGGATGGGGCTTTGTGACACTTGGTCTGGTGGGAATTGTCCCTGCCTGTGGCAGGGGGTTGGAACTGGATGATCTTTAATGTTCCTTTCAATCCAAACTGTTCTACAGTTCTATGGTCAGATGGCCAAGATGGCTTTTTGGGAATATTCAGATTTGGTGTTAGCTAGCAGGGCTGCTTCTGTGAAGTACTATGTGCAACACAACCTGTGAAAACAGGAGAAGTGCTTGCATGAATAATTCCTGTTTGATGTTAGTGGAGCACGGTTTCAGGCCATGGCTCAGCAGCCAGGCTGTTTCACTGGACATTGCCCAGACCTTTCTGCCATTCTGCAACTATTTAAGGAAAATGGAATGAAGATGTATGGAAGAAAAGGGATAAGTTATTTCCTTTTCATAAAGTCTGATCCAATTTTCCATGAAAATATTACTGAGAGCTTATAAGAGGGTTCAGCAAGAAGTGCAGTCAAGGGCAACTCATGACTCTGACAAGGAGTTAGGAATCCTTCAAGGGTAGCCTTGGGTAGAATCTAAAGATGTACACATATAATAAATTAAAATACTAGGAATTAGCTGTTGAGTTCCCATTAAATGGGACAGAGATGAAATGTGAGGAAAAAACCCACAAATAGGCTAAATTATGTCCTGGTATAAGTAGGTGCAGGGCCATTAACTTTCCTTGCTTATTCTACAGCTCAGCCTTTGAAATTTTGGTTTAGTCACACAGGAAACAATCTAAGACCTGAAGTTCTATTCTCCTGCAATTCAAATTATCTTAACTACTCTTAAAAAAGGTTGCTTTAGTGGTGAAAGAAAACCATAAAATTATGTTGTGTGTTGCAATTTTCACCTGCTTTCAGTGACTGTCTTCTCTGACGAATTATCTAGGTAAGACAAACGATTCCCCTATTTTTCTAAAGTAATTGCAGTAATTCACACAAATCTATCCAAGGCTCGCAACCATGAGTGAATTTTGCTCTTTGAGCAAACTTCCTGCCTGGTTAGAGATTGGTTTTTGTTTTACAAGGAGATGATTGTGGCCAATACATTGGTTTGTTTTTTAATGGGGCGAGCATTTGTACACGGGGCTCTCCCACGCCAGAGCCCAGTGCAGGCAACATCTGTGAGGATGTGGCACACGTTTGCACAAGGTCTGAACAGCTGCCAGTAAGAGACCAGGCTGAACAGAAGTGTTTGTTTCTTAATTTTACAGTAGCGATTTCAAGCTTTCATCTCTGGAGCAAGTGTGGCTTGCATAAGTTCTGCCTGCTTTTCACTCGTGCTGTTTGGAGATTTCCCCCTTTCAACCTCTAAATATTTAATTAGATGAACACACAGAGTGAGGGAGACTGTCCTGCTGACTTTGTGGGAAGGGTGACTCTGCAGTGTGGTGAGAGATTCTGTGCCCTGTTCCGGCTCTGTCAGGCATAGGTCTAACCCTGAATAAGTCTGCATTGGGGGACCTCCCTAAAATAGCTTAACCAGGTTCTTTAACTTTTTTTCTCTTTTGGTCTATGTATCAAACCTCCATTTAAATTGTTTCCATTGCAGAATCAGAAACAGTTTTATCTTTTTTTTGTTCCCTGCTCCTCAGCTTCTCTGCGGAAAAGAAGAAAAAAACCCAATATTTTGACCAACTGCAGCAGCTACCTCTTTTCTTCCAAAACAGGTATAAGACAAATGAAGGTTGCAATATCAGAAAAATGCTGTGATTAAATAGCTGGGAGTAGAAACTGAGCTTTAATTTTTCATACTTGTGCTCAGAATATTTCCATGTTCATTTTCATTCTCTGCAATTCTTGGAACATATGAATTTTGTGCTGCCCTCTTTTTCTCTGTCACATTTGCTCATAAGTTCTTCAGTGCACAGAAGGATTTGGATGCATGGAGGCATATTCTGTCTCAAATAAATTCAGTGCATGATTTCTCTGACCTCTTCTGTATGCTTTTCATGGCAACTTCAATGTAACATTTTATGAGCAAATCATAAACCCTGAATTTACTGGGAGGATAAAATCCCCATTCTTTCCTAGCTCACCTCCAATATCAGAGAAACAAAGGAAAATGATACTGTATCAGCTTTGAACGGTAGTGATGCAATATACATCTGCCCTGGGAAACTTCCACCGAAGGAAATTGATGTCTGGTGGGTGGAGTTGCTTTGGAATAGTTGCTTTTGGAAAAGTCCAAGGGAAAAAACAGCAGCAAATGCACGTGAGATGCTGTGACAATGCTTCTCTGTGCTTAGCATAAAAGTGAGCATAGTTAAAAATAAATAAAATTGTTGATCTGAAAGGGAGCAAATTCACTTCTGGTTTACTGCATGGCTGCACATCTGTAGGCAAGGGGAGGATTTATTTGAATGCGGGGTTTCCGCTGGGGCTTCTGCTGTCTCTTGAAGAGTCTGCAGGGTGAACATTCCCACCTAGTGGCTGGCAGCAGTGCAGGTGAGAAGAACTCAGCACCGAGCGTAGGCCAGGTGATGATGATTCCTTCTAAAAGTCTGCTCACCACATGCAGAAGGTTTGGTATCTGGGAGAGACCCATCAGATTTTGCTCAGCTTAGCCCCCAAGGATTTCATAGCACTCGGTAGGTATCTTTAGCATGAAAACACCGAACAAAGGGACATTAAACTTGCAGTTGTGCTCAGAAATCCACTGGGCTCAGATTTGCTGGAGCAGCAGGGCTGCTCCTCTCCAGCAGGTGGGTGGTGCTGCCAAGTAGGTTCTGCATTGAGAGGGAAACAGCCCAGCCAGGGCTCTGCCTGGAGAGAACAGACTCCTCTGCTCAGGGGCTGGGGTAGAATTGGTTTCATTTGTCCCTTGCCGAAATGCTGGTTAAAAATACCAATTACTTCTTAACTTGTTCGAACTTTAAATCATGTTTTTCTATAATGTGGATAGAGCTTTAATTTCCTTTATGCTGACAATCCAATTCTGTTACTTCTTCTTGTGCTGCATCACACATTGGCTCATTGAAAAGGCAGGAAACTGGAAGAGATAGAGTGTTTGAAATAGCTCAGGTATTTGTGGTTTGATTAAGGCTGGCTTGAGTAGGCAGCAGTCCAAAGAGTAGATTTTAGGGTTTTTTTGTTTTGTTTTGTTTTTTTTTTTCTCTTTGAAGATGAGCATCACCTACTATAACTTTGTTCTCTGCTGCTGCCGGTACCAGATTTTGCCTACATGCCTGGGGAGTCTGGAGTCACTGGGACTGTAGTAAGTAAGCTAGTAAGAACAGCTAGTAAGTACAGGCAATTCTGACAAGAGGACCAAGCTAGAAGCTGAAGTGGAAAAGATTTCTTTTATCACAAGTGTGATAAATGGATCAGAAACAGGGATAAAAATATCTATATCCACTCTTATGTCTCAGTGTGTGTGCTTAAAGCAGGAAGAGTAATGCTGAGATTGCAATTGAATCAGGTCAGGAAAAGGAGGCAAAATATTCATTTTGAATACTGAGAACAATTCTACTCATGAATTTATGCATTTCCATGCTCAGTAGTGTAGTCTTCAGAATATCTTGTTGTCATCTTGTGGGTCTTATGTTCTCATGGACCAATTTTAAATCTTTTGCATGCTGCACATGCTCTAAACTGTGAGTTCTGTTCTGTAATACAAATATAGCTATTTCCTCTTGAGATGATCATAGATCTACCCAAACATCTTTGAGTATACACAGTAGGAAAATATCTGGCGTTTTGACAATGGCATTCAGATGGATTTTATTTCTATGTAAAATGAAAGCTAGTGACTACAAATACTCAAGGGAGTTGATAAGTATATAAAAGTGGAGGAGAGAATGTCTTTTAAGCAATCACAAAGTTGTTTTATCAGAAGAGTTGACGCCACATTGTGTTAGTTCTGAGAGATTTAACTTTCTAATCTCAAATGGGCTTTGGGGTAAAAAGGACTTTAAAAATGAAATCCAGCAGCTTGCAAGTGAGGCTCTGTAGCAGCTGATGGCAGGGTTGTCTTTTACGTGTTGATAATTGTTCAATCACTTTCAAAGTGACTTGCAAAAAACTCCAGAGATCACTGTCTGTTCTGGGAAGTTGCTACTTCCTGAGAGCACAATTTTGGTGGTTGGGAATAAAATGGGACCAAGTCAATATATTTTTTTTTTTATTTAAGCCGAAATATATGTTCAAATAATTATTTTCTTAATCTGGTCCCCTCACCTTTGCATTGTCCACTTCCTGCACCCACTAACAGAGGAGACCTGCAAGAGCAGATTGGAAAATCAATGTTTTTCCTTCAACATTCCACTGAGACTGTTTAGAGTCAAAAAGTTGCTGCAAGCTAATAATCTTTAAAAAACTTGAGTGATTTTTGAAAACAATGGCTGGTATAGAAAAATACCACAAAAATAATTATATATAATGCAGTATATTGATTATTGCACCGAATGTGTTCAGGAAGTCCAGAAGCTAATTTTCTATCCATACAAGAGAGAAGCCTGAGAAAAATTGTTTAAAGAGCAAATGATTTTAGTCTAAGATCAAATGAAATTCTGAAGAGCCCAGCATTCACTCAGGCCTTGACAGCACATTTCTGGTTAGCCACTTAATGTAAGCATCTCTTCAAAAAGTAGATGCCAAAGCTTTATTATTTTAACATTTTTCAGTGGCCAAGGACAGAAGTTCCCGTAACTGCTGAAGAGACGGCTGGAAATTCATGAATAACCTCCCTTGTTAGTGAAGGAAAGGCCTCTTGAACAAATGAGTCAATAAAGCATTAATCAAGGAGGTCATTTGTTCTTCTTGATGGCAAATTCTTTATACAAATGGCATGTGCAAACAGGTAGCAGTGGCTGCAGAAAAATCCAAGGTTTAAAGAGTTTAAGGTGATGGATGGTCCAGTAGTTCAAGGCTTCTTGTATTGAAATTGGCAACGAGTATTAAGTAATTCCTTATTATTAGCTGAATAATTATCTGTGATAGAAAACCATCTTTCTTCAGCAAAGTAAAGAGTGACTAGGAAGGTGACTTTTTATACATGAGAAAACAGTTAAACAGTTTTTGATACAGATGCATCGATCCTAACTTCACTAGAATGTACTCAGCTTGTGCTTTACTGACTCCTACAGGGTTTGAGCACACCCTAAACCTTAAGAGGCTGCTGGCTGCTGAGTCAAAAAAAAAAACCAGTAAGCCAAACCTTGTGTTTAGTACTTACCTGAAAGTCCTTTTCTGAACTGAAATTTGCAGCAAAGACCGTTTGCTTCTTCTGCAAAATTGAAGTCAGTTTTGTAAATGAAAAGTAAAGCATCACAGGTTATTAGTTAAGGATGCAAAATTATGCTTCTAGTGCCATTTGGTTGAATTTTTTTGCCAAAAACGTTTATGATTTCTGGGTGCCTTTTATGATTTGTGGCTGAAGGCTGCTGTATTTTATAATGAGACTGGTAAAATGCTTTAAGCAAACAATTTTCTCATGGCTGCAGCAGTACCCATTGATGAAATAAAGTCCTATAATGTGTCTAGAAACGAGGGCAGGGGTATGTCTTGGCTCTGTACCTTATAGCTGATTAACATCCACTGTTCTTGGTTAAATAACTCCATGAATTCCATTAGGTAGTGTCTACTGGAGAGTGAAGCAAGCAGGACCTGGCTCTTATTGATCTGTGGATCTGTACCTTGGACTTTTTCCAATAGTATTTAATTTAAAGGAAGACAGAGATAAAATTATAGCCTTGTGAATGCCAATACGTTCTTGAAGCTTTGTTAACCCACTTGTTTTGAATCTTAATGAAGCATTCTCACATAAATAAAACAGATTATTATAAAATAAATGATGCACAAGATGTATTTTTAGAAACTAAATAAGGAATAGCAGACTGGAGAATACTACTGGTCTATAAGTGGTTTAGCTATCTGTAGCACCAAAAAGGAAAAGGGATGTATCTGAGAGTGCAAATAGCCTTGCCAGAACGGTGTGAAGAGAGAGATGGCAGGTGAAACAGAAAAACTTTTCTGCATATTCTATGTTCTTTAATATTCTTGTTTTCAGAAGGATTAAAATGGAACATAACTGAACATCAAGACAAATTGTGTCCATCTTTTGTTTGGAAGAATTTGTCTTGAACAATTGACAGCTTTGGTACCAAGAAGCCTGTCATGGGACAAATCCTTTATGGTGCATTGCCCAAATATCAGCTCATTACTGGCCTCTTGACAACCTCAGCTATTTCATCCTTTTTCTTGATAGTTAGATAGTTAGATGGCCCTGTCTGAAATAACTGGAATGGCACAAATACCTAAGGAGAAGGGGAGAGGGGTGGGAATGTAGGGAAGTGTGGAACATAGATTTCATTCTTACTCCTGTTAGTTTTTTAGGCCTCCTTCAGTTCTTGAGGATGGGGTGTGTCAGACCCATTTGATCTTAATGGGAGAGATGAACACAGATTTACAGATTTAGTGCAGCCATTGAACAGGTCTGACACCTGACAGGAATCCCATGAGCCTGGGACTTTGGGAATGCAAGTCTGTGACAGTTCAAGGTCAGAGGGTTGGTTCAGGTCACAGTGAGCTCTTCAGGTTCTGAATGATGTGAGGTTTTTTTGGAACCCCCTGGCACAGATTAGCAGTGGGGAGTTTAAAAGCATTTATGAGCAGTAGCTTTTCAAATTGCTGCAATGGCGGCCAAAATGATCCTCTCCAGAGCTGCAGACATTTCCTTTATAATAATTTTAAGTGAGTCACTTCGAATTTACCTTCTCCTCACCTCTTTTTCAAACCCTTTGGCATTAGGGGAGCCAGTCCAGGTTTCCAAAAATGATATTTCCTTGTACATCACATAGCCTGGAAGAGCATTTCCCTAGAACCAGCTTAGAAAATTGGTGCCAAGGTGCAGCAGGCAGCTGTGCTTGTGCGAGTGGGTTTTCTAGCCTGAATTTCTTGCTTAATTAAAAGGCAAATTAAATGTGCAGTACATCTTTTGATGTTTTTAGCTCCAACAAGAAGAGAGCACTGAAAGCCTTTGAAGATATTGTTAAAGAGTTTTTCCATATGATAACAAACTTTATAGGTAAATATTTCAACATTAGCAAAGCTGAAGTTATTGTACATATAGCATTTTCAGTCCGTTATCATGCTTTATTTAATACTCACACACACAAAAAAAGGTCTTCAATCCTTGAAACTTTCAGCAGCTTGTCAAATTTTGAGTAGTAAAATAAAGGAAAAAGAGTAGATGTAGAAGATAAAATTAATGAAGATACCTTTGCAGAGCCTAAAGCGATCTGTAATGTCACCAATAAAGCTTTTTGTCATGCCATTGAAACTTCAGGAATTGTTGTATGAAAACAAACAAAACTTGAGCAATGTTAAGAAAACAAATATGCAGGCCTGGGGCAGAAGGAAAACTTACCCTGAAGTGCATGCAGCAGATTTTGCTTCTAATTCTCTTTATAACAAGATTATTCCGTGATCCTCACGGGTACTGGCAATTAGTCAGGTTGCACAGAAATTTGCAATTGGTTCATGTCCAAATCACAGCACATAAATTAAAGGAACGGTGTAGGGTGAGTTGCTTAGTTGTACTGCTCAATAATTTCAGCACTCTGGATCACCTGGATGAGCTTCAGTTCTCAGGGAACAACGCATTTAGAGATTTAAGGGCAGTTTGGCTCTATTTAAGTACATGAAGGTTAGAGAACCCTTGAAGGAGTGAATGTACAATGTGCAGAATAATTGTTTAATGGGGAATGTAGTGCACTTGATGGGGACTTGTATTGATTAGTGGAGGGAGAAATGGTGTTTTTATGAAAGTCATTGGTATCTTCTTGCACTGTATAACTTAAGCGCTGCATAGTGTGTGATTTATTTTTAGATCCTGAACTTGAACACATAGAACCAAGAAGGCCTTTGTCTGAATAATTTTTGGGGTTGATGTTTGTTTTTGATAACAAAATCTCAGAAGATATATTATTTCCTAGGAATAAAAAAATCTAATGTAATTCTAGGCACTTACAAAGAGTTTATTACTTATTCATCTTTTGGCTGGGCATAAATCCACTGATGTGAAGATAAATTAATGAATTAATCTCATCTGCGTGATTTTGTAACCCTTGGGCCAATGCCTTCACTCCTTACAGGGTTTGTAGATGGAGTTAAACACTGTTTAACAAAGAAATGCAGCGTTGCAGGTGCTCTGCAAGGAGAACCAGATTAATTGATGGAATACGTGTTTTTAGTTTTCAAAGGATTTGCTGACAATAATATATATCCAGGAACAAAATACTAAGCTTGTTCAGTCAAGGAATAGTTGAGGCCCATAAAAAAGGAGAGAGAGAGAGAGAGGCTGAACATTTATTGAGAAGAAAAATTACTTTCCTACACATTGTATACATTTCATTAATATATTCATTTCCTACTTTCCTCCCACAAAAAGTGGAACCTTTTCTGAAATACTGTTCGGACTGGAGAGAATTTATTTAATGAACGCTGCCTGAAAAATAACCAAAACCTCCTAGTCCTGGTGGTCTCCTGCTGAGTAAGAATCCCAGTTTTGACTCTTAAGCTCTCTGCCCATTCTGCACAAAAGGCTTCAGAAGGACCACACAGCAAAATGGAGGCATTTGCAGTGGAGGCTCTTGCATCTGAACTCTCACGGGTGGCATCTAAAATATAACAAGGGGATGTATTCTAGCACTTCCCTCTGAATGAGGGGTGGGTTAATCAGCAGATGAACATCTAGAACTGGGTGAAAACTGGGTGAAATCAATCCCACTTCATGTCCCACCCAGCTGGCTCCTTACTCAGCCACCTGAGCCATGCTCTGTCTCCTTGGCCAGCCAGAGTTGGCTTTGTCACCAACATGGCTTAAGTCGCTCTCCACCCGTCTGCTTTGCCATTTTGTTAAAGTAATACACCCTCATTTCCACGCCTTTTTGGGGGCTCAGAAGCGGCAGGCTGCTCGAGGACATTAAGTAGCATTTGTGTTCCTGCACCTCTTTACGCATCTGTGAAGGAAGCAGCGGAATTCCTGCCCATCCCTTGCGGCTCCGCTCTGCGCACGGCAGGAGAGTGATGGGTGTAAAAAGGTCAGCCTTCAGCTTCCCAGAGAGCTAGAGCTGGTCTAATGCTGCTGGTGGCTCCTGGAAATGAGCAGCTTTTGTCGTGGTGCCTGCTGACTGCTCGTGAGCCCAGAGTTTTGAAAATCACTTAACTTGCCAAGTCTGAACAGATAAAATTGTGCTTTTCCAACATCAGGGACACACTCTTTATACCCGTCCTTCAGTGCCTGTAAAGTCGATGTAAGAGGTTTCAAATTAGGGAATGTTTAATCCTTTCTAAAAGAATGAGAACACTCTTGTTCTGATTTCCTTCCTGAATGGCTGACCTTCGTAAAAAATAACCACCACACCACTCAAGGCAAGGAACAAAAAAAACCCTCCTCACCCCAAAAATTCAACTTTGGAAAGAAATTATATAGATAGCACCAGCCTCAATGATTTGATCTGTTAGTTATAGAATCTGAAGAAGGAAGAGTCTTATGCAATCTAATGATAAAACAAGGTATCTTTATATTTGATTTATTTTTATGTGCCTATTTATAAATAGCATAGTTTAGGGCCACAACTTTTTCAGCTACCAGTCTTATCAGCAGAAAAACATAGGCTTTAGGTAAAGCAAACCTGCCCATTGATTTAGGATTATGCTTATCAAATGGCTTAATTAAGAAGAAGCCTTCACCAGAAGATCAAGTTTTATGATGTATTCATGAAGAGGTAGTGAGGAGTATTATAGTTCAGTGCCTTCTTCTGTTAGCACATTTGAACTACTGCTGTACAACTCCAAAGAAAATTCCCTAATCTCTTTTATATCAGAAATTCTGGTATTGGTCGTTCTGGCATTTCTAATCCAAACCTCTTCAGTGTCTCCTAGTTTAGCATTCCTTTCCATTCACCGTGGATATTGAGGGTGGAGAGGAACCTTCAGCCCACCCCTTCATTTCTTGGCTTTATTTTATTCCAAGGGGCTGAAAAAGAAATGCTCTGATTCAAGTTAGGCAAAAATAAATGTTAATGAGGATTTCCTGCCATTTGAAGTTATCTGTAGTATTAAGTAATATGAGGATTGTAGGAATGCTTCTATCATTAATTTTCTGGGAGGTTTGAGTGATAGATATTCTCCTGTAAATGTGCATGCTGGGAAGTTCCCTTTTATCTTAAGAATATGATTGATTATATTCCTGAATAGAGATGTATTTCTCTAGGTGGGCTGAACTGTGAGAAATGTCTAATTATCACCTTTTGATGGCAACAATTAACCTTTGTGAAATCTTCTGTTAATGAGATGTATTTGCAAAAAAATTATCTGTATTAAAAACCTTTGTTAAATCTTTTAATTTCAGCTGCCCCCTACAAATTCTTATTTGCATTGGAATTGTGAAAATTCCAATTGTAATTTGTACAAATTGTAATTTGTTAAAAAAAAAAAAAAAATCTGTTTAATGAGAAGTTAAAATATAGCCCAGAGGAATTTTCTGTTTTTCTCGTGCTGACTTTCTGAAGTTTAATTTTTGTGATTTATTTTTCCAGGATTAGAATGATGTTTGATTTTGTCATATAATTACTCACTATTCTGAGGAATTAACACAAGAATATCCTTTTTCCAAAGGGTAGGATGTTTTTAATTGCTTCAATTGGGCTTCTCCATAAATGTATTTTTTAGGGAAAGGCATTTTCTTTACACTCATTTCAAAGGGCAGGTGTTCCAAGGCCCTACAAAAATCACTTGCAAAATGAGATTTACCCTTTGCCAGTGTATAATTAACCTTATATCCAAATACATTAGTAAGTGTGATTTTTCATTTTTTTTTTAGTAAAAATCACATGCCACCTCTGCATAATTCTGTAGAAATCCATGCTCATTACACTTCAGAATCTTCTTATGCTTAATTAGTGACTGTGAAGCATCTTATACCTACCTTACACTTCAGTGCTCCACAGGACAAGACTAAAGAATTAATTTGAAATTATTTCCCTTCTTTTGAGATGCCTTTTTAAAATTATGTACTGCTGCCTGTATTTGTGTTGTTCAGTTGTCATACCTGTGGGGCAAACAGCAATTTGCTTGTAGACAAGCAAAGGAGAGGGGAAAAAAGTTAAAAAATATTTAATCAGCCAGGGGCTTCAAGATAAGGAGGTTCCCTGTGGATTGCACATCAAAGGTACAAAAACGTTGTGAAATAGGAGGTTGAAGAGCTTCTAACAAACTGTTAATTGAGTCAGAAATGAGGGTGTAGATGTGTGGAGTGAGACAATGATCCTTAAGGCCTGACTGGAGAACTTCCCACTGTGGCCACACATCTGGAAATTCTTAGCTCTCAGTAAATTCTGCACAACTGAAACCTTTACTCAGAGGTGAGCTCAGTCCCTGGGCACCAGGAGGCACTTTTTTGGGTCCACCCAATAAGTGCCACAGCTGATCCTACAAATTTTGACTTATGCATTTCTACTACTCTGGACTATCATATCAACAGAAGGTTTAAATTCTTTCCTGGTGTTTTTCCTATATATTTCTTGAGATATTTCCTAAATATCTCAGACTGCTACTGATCAGCAATTGCTTGTGAGAGCTTTGTAAGGATTCATTCACCCTGGAGAAAGAAGGTTTTGGAGAGGTTCTGGTTGCTGTTCCTCAGGTACCCAAGGGGGATTAGAGAGATGGTGAGCTCCCCTTGGCAGGGCACAGCAAGAGGACAAAGGCCTGCAGCCATAAGTCATCAAAATGCAAATTCCAATGGAGAATAAGAGAAGATGTGGGGAAAGGGGGGGTGGATTTGCTGTCAGAGAAGTCTAATACTGCAGCAGATGCCCATGGAGGATGGTGAACCTCCATATCTATAAGTGTTGAAAGCTTGAGTGGATGAAACTGTGAGCGATTTGGTTTGACTTTGTCTTTTGCCTTGAGCTGAAGGTTGGACTGGATGATTTCTCAAGACCTCTCCACCAGAATGATTTGTGGTTCTCATCTCAAATATCTGGACATGTGGTCAAGTTCCCTGGTATGGAGGGAGAGGGTGTATGAACCAACATGTTCTTTCTTCAAAAGTTTAAGAGGAAAAAGAAAAGACAGAACAGTTAAAGGTCTCATTTTGTTCTCACAGGAAGTAAAAGTGTGCTTGAAACCAGACTCACAGATTCAGAAAACTGTTTCCAACTGTACTAAAGCAGCAAAAGAAACTATTGAAATCTCAACTTGCTACTCTACCAAAAGAAAGCAGACTTGTGCCTCACCTTTTCAGTGATTGCTGCGATTCAGAGTAGGAACATGAACAAAAAAATTGCTTAGATCTTCAGTTTTATCTCATTTTATCAATGTCCCTATTCAGCCATCATCTTCAGTACTGGTTACTCTACTTCTTCCCAAATCCCTTAGCAAAACTTAAAAGAAAATAATCCTCCTCAGTATGGCCCGTCATTATCCCCAGGATTAATAGCATTTGTGATAACTGCAATAAATTGGACCATTTCATGTTACCATGGCAGCCAAGTTGAAAGTAGCAATTTTTTCCCCAGGTTGGCTAAAGATACTCTTGCAGGTAGAAGATATAAACTAATATTGATTAAAACTTTTCATCTGCATTACACCAAAATACCTTTTCCTACATTTCTACTTCTCTGTGATAACTACTTGGAGTGTAGGAGTATTTCATTACAGAATAACTGGAGACAGAAGAACTTCCTATTTGAGTGTATTGGTGATTAAATGAATTTGACATTTTTGTCTTGAATGAAAGTGAATTTCAAGTGCTACTGTGAAGAACTCTTACCAAGCATATAATTGGAGCTTGTCAAAGAAAACTTCCTTATATTGCTGTTTAAAAAAAAAAATCAAAGCAGGTTATCTCTTAAATTAAAGCAAACACTGAAACAAATGTCAAAAAAGAAAAATCAACAAAAAGACAGAATTTCTTATAAAAAGAAAGCTGTCTTTTCTGTTTTTCATGGACAGAAATACTCTGAAAAGTCAGTTAATTTAATGAGATTTTTTTCAAACCTGCCTGTTCTTTACAGTCTCTATTCTTCTGTCACAATAGCCACTGGTCTCTCTTAGCTCATGCTGTAGTATTAAAAACACTGAAAGTCTGTCATTTTTTGCAACCAAACATGTAAAGTGCTTTCTTTCTGTATTCAAATGGCCCAAGAAAAGTTTTTTGTTTATGAAGATAAATTTTGGGGATCACCTGTTGGAGGTTTAACATGAGGAACTGGGAAAAAAAACAAACCAAAGCATTAGGGCAGTAATTTGATAATTAGGGTCTTCCTGTTAGTGAAACTTTTGTTGATGAAGAGTCTGATCTTAATGCCTCCAAGTCCGGGGACACTAAGAAATTAGATATTCCTATGATTTTATTTAAAAGTGTTGTCAAATGATAGATTTGGTATTTGCACGTGCTGAAGAAAGAACAGCAATTCCAGCATCAGGAAGGCAATGGTTTAACATGAATAAGGGGAAATAAGGGAATTCACCCCAGCATAGTCTGTCTGTGGTTCTGGGTTCCTTCCTCTTCTGTGACCACAAAGTTTCATGGCCAACTCTGGCTGATACAATGCTTAACCAAAGATTAAATGGAAACATCACACTCTGATAGCTGAGAGTCCCAAACATTTGCATGATGGATGCTGTTACCTCCATTAATTGCTAAAAATGTGTTTGAGAATCTGTGGCACTCGGTTTCACTGTTTTTCCTTCCTCTAATCCAGCCTCAAAGTGGAGTTCCTCCTGAAACAGAATTCTTCCTGTAAAAAAATAAGGATTCTTTTTCTTGGAGGAATACGAGGGCAGGAGAAGAGGTGCCTGTGGGCAAGGTTGATGTGAACTGTGGCTTGTATTTCTATGGTGAATTCTTAATGGCCTGCCTGCCCTTTACATTTATGCACCTCTAATCAAGCCTTTGATGACTGATGATGGGTATCTGGTGTTTACAGTATTACTCAGGTTTATTTGTAATCCCAAACCTGTTTTTGTGTCTGGTGTAAACAAGTGGGGTCCTGCAGCAGTGTAGGGCTGGATGAACAGCAACAATGGTCCTCATCATAGCCAATAATTTGGCTTTCAATGCTACTTTAACCATAAACAGTGGTGTAAGGAGGTTCTCCTGCTTGTATGAGCTCTGCTGTGGTCATTGCAGTGACATTTTTCCATTGTCGCAGCTGTTTTTAAAAATAACCGCAAAAATCTATCCTTGGCATTCAGTCAGTTTTACCTGACTACTTTTGCATGCAATGATTATGCCCTCATCTTTTATGATATGTGCTGTAATATTATAGTGCTGGAGCTCAGGATGTTTAGGTTTGTTTGAGCAGAAGACAGAAAAATGCAAAAGCTGACTGATATAGGGTATAAAAGGCACCCTTCATTCCACACACCTGTCTCATATTATTGTGTAAAGATCTTTGATTCTTCTTGCCAACCCTTCGGTCTTGAATTCGTCATTTCCCCCTCTAGCTGTTTCCATCAGTGTCCATGGGTTTTGTTTCCCTCTTCTCCTTCCATATTGCCATGTTAAACATTTGTCCTGTGTTTGTATGGGAATTCTGGGAAGCACTCATGTAGTCTAGGATCCTGTGAGAACTTTTTAACACTGTGTGCTCCCATTTCAAGGCTTCACTGAAATCTGCCTGCCTGAACTGCAGCTTTCTCATACAGCTGTACTTTTCTCCAGGTTGTCTGAAAAATGCTGTCCAGTAAATATATTCTCTTGCTTGCTATGATGCAAATTTACTTTCCCGCTTGTCTTCCTAATAAATTTGTTTTCTAAGAAAGTGGTAGTTTCTAGGCTAAAGATTGCTGTGTTCTGAACAGATTTTTTATTAGGCATCTTAATAGGTTTGATGTTCCTTTGTTTCAGTCAAAGAAATGCCTCTGCAGCGGGTTTGCATGGCACGTCTCACCTGGAAACTGTTGCTTAGTGAAACTTTTGTTGATGAATAATTTTTGTTGGAGCATCTATCAGTAAGAAAATGGGGAGCAGAATCACAGACGAGGAGGCAAGAGGGCAGGGAATGGTAGGCTGTGGGTGGTATGGATCTGTGTGAAGAACAACGTTTCATTTTGGAGCCCATTTAAGGTTAATTACATTATAAAGTTATCTAGGTTCATCTTTGATTCATTCTTTCTTTTTTTGGAGGGGGAAACTCTTGGCTATTTGCTCTTTGGCATCATTTGGTGTTGGTTTTTAATTGTTGTTTTCTTCGTGTCTTTTTTTTAGCAATCTTTTCTTACCAATGATTTTAATTGAGCTTATTTCTTTACAAAGAAAATATCCTGTTAATTTGATGGCCACACCTGGGCATGGATTTGTGGATAAACCCCACAACTTAAACCTGTGCATTAGGCATAAATACCTGTCATATCATAACAGGAACAGACTTTGGCACGAGAGTACAACACAAAGATATCACCTGCAGGTGATTCTGCCAGCGAACCAGAGAAAGCCTGCAGTGAATGCAGAAGAATTTGGTAAAAGGCCAGCTCTGAAAAAAAAATAAATCTGACTGCCAAGGACAGAAAAATCACAGAAACAGCTGAAAGCAGCAGTGAATGAGTGCACTAGAGGTGACTTGCTGCAGAGTCTGAGCTGACTGCCCTGACGATGCTCCACACTGGAACTTTCTTGTCTGCAGCTTTCCCTATGTGGGAGCTGACTCTTAATTAGCTCTCCTGCCCAGGGCATGCCAGCGCTGCTTGCCTAACTCCCAGCTCATTCTGAACACTGCCAGGTGAGAAAGTGTGTAATTGCCTTCCCTCAAGAGGCAGCAGCTTCTCGAGTGTGAAGAATTCAGGCACGCAAATTCTTGAACTCTCAAGGAGCTTTTCTCAAGTATTTCTACCCTTTTTCTGTGCTAGCACAGTGGTTACAGCTGGGACTGTGGTGCTGCACTTTGGGATGGGAGTGAGAGGAAGTCTTCAGGATGGGTTGCAAAGTGACCACAGCCCCTTCTCAGAATGAGGGAAAGCAGAGTCTGTCTTCCTATTTTGACACAGTTGTTTGTTACCTTCCTGTCTTCTACAAAACCATCTTCTCCTCCATGTCTGGTTCTTGGATATTTGGAGATGAAGTGGCATTGAGAAGGTTCATGTCCAGTGGAAGTACATGAGCCTGGGCATTCAGTGATATTGTCCTGTTTGTCTTTCAACTTATGAAGGCATTCATTTTGCCATTTAAAGACCAGCCCTCATAAGAACAATTGGTCTTTTTAATATAATTTTTTCTGAGAAGATTCATTCTTGCTAAGATTTTACAGAGTCTTAACTTATTGAGACTTTGGGGTGAATGGAGATGATGAGGATTTAGACCATGCAAAAACATCAGGACTATGCCAATGTTTATCTTCATGATCAAAATTCCATGATGATGGCCATCTCCTCTTGAGCAAGTCTGATTNAGACTCTGCCAATGTTTATCTTCATGATCAAAATTCCATGATAATGGCCATCTCCTCTTGGGCAAGTGTGATTCTGTAATCTCCAATCTCTTAATCTGAGACAAAATGCAACTCCTACTGTTTATAAATGTGTGTTCTTACATGGATCCTTAAGCTTTTCTTCACTTTCAGGATGTTAGAAATGTTGAAGTAGGCTTTATGTGGTTAAAGGTTGCAGGTTTTATCTGTCTATTTCTCTTCAAAAGATATAATTAGTAGGGTGCTGTTGATTTTATGCAGGAGGACCACAGACTTTGTTTAAGACAACTTCCAATGGCTTGGTGCTCTACAAAGCCTTTGAATTATGAGATTTCTTTGTACATGACAACACTGTTTTGTGTGCACTGACATCAGAGGGAGAAGTCACCTTCTTATTCCAATCATTACTTAAAAACAGGTGATGGTCCCTTGTGCTATTCGTGCCTTTTGGCCTTTAAACATCTTTTGGAAATCAAGTTGGAATCTTTTTGATACAGTTCAGTTTGCCCATTTCCAGCCTTAGAGCTTTCATGTATCTGCTGCCACAGATTTGACTTGTATTCCTTACATTTGATAAAGAGAGGAAACTTGACAGGATACCATTTATGTGTGTTGCATGCAGGCAGGGCAGACTGACATGGCCACATTTCTAGCACATGAAAAATGTACTGAACTCATGAAAAAAGTACTGAATTGAGCACTTTGGGGTATAAAATGTTGATAGGGACAGACAGGAGGCAGCCTCTTCTTTGGGGTCTCTTCCCTGGCAGAAGTAGGGCTTGAATTGCAGAGTCCTCTGTGTATGTGTGGGAGTGAATGGAGCTTCTCCTGTGTCAGTCAATGAAATAGGCTGCAATCTTTTGATTTTTTAGGGGTGCAACACAGCATTGCCCATTCCATCCTTCTTTCTTCTGCTGTCCCTTGTTTTCTCCAATGGTGCCTCAGACGTGCTGCATGCTTGCAGTCCTTTATTTTTTCTGCAAGGTCATAAGGGCCTACTGAATTAGCAAGGAAATTGGCTTTTCAATGCAAGCAGCTCTGCCCCTGCTCACGAGAATATTTCACAAGGAGGTAGAAGAGCAATGCCTCAACTCTACAGATAGCAGAAGATATGCAGCAGTACAAGACACAGGAATACACATCTCACAAAGTTATCTGAGAGTACCAGGCTCAGCACTTTTCCAAAAAGTCTAAAAAATCCTTAGCTGTGACACATAGCAGCCTTCCAAGCTGCACAGCATGATTATTTTCCTCCTTCTCAGTCTTCCTCTCCCAGCACACGACATGTTGTATTTGACACTTAGGAGGGAGAAGATACTCAGCAAAAATCTCACGTTTTTGCTGTTTGGAGTATTTAAGTCTTGAGCAAAGTCCTTTAGAATATTCTTGTCAAAGATAGAATGTTATTTAAGTGCAGACAAGCATGCAACATACATCCAATTTAGCATCTTACTCAGAATGTATCCTTTAAAGTCTCTGTATAGCAAAAAGAAGTGGAGGTGACAGAGCTCTTATAATCTACAGTATAAGTCAGTAAGAATAATTCTAACTGCATGTGTAAGAGAAAATGATATTTAGGTGTCACTCAGCTTACTTAAGATGTTTGACATGGTATTTGAAGCCCAAAAACCTCCCTTGCAAAAAATAATTAAATAATATTTTCAGATTCTGTGTGTAAAGAGCCCCCTGTCAGCGTGACTGGAGTGAGACAGGAACCACAATGCAAGAGAGCAGGGATATCTACTCACCAGTAGCAGCAAGGAGAAATGTGCATTAAAGGTGAAAAAAATGGGATGACTGCATAGTAATTAATTAAGCAGAAATTGTTAGCAGGGTCAAGTGTTAGCTAAATAAGAATTTTCCAAGCATTTGAGTTGTCCTGGAAACACGTGGACGTTTTAATTTTTTTTTCCAGCAGTTTGAGTAGCATCTACCATGATGTATATCTCATGTGAAATCCAGAGCCCCAATTTTAATGAGCAGGACTTTATATGATATTGCAGCATAAACTTTCAGTTTGATACTGCCTTTTATTCTTGAGAAAACCCAGGCTTAAATAAATATTGTGAATTTGAGAAAATTCTTTAAATGGTGCCTCTTTCAGCTATCATCTGTATGGTGGCAGGAATATGGTGCACAAAAATTATTTACTGCTGGAATCTGAGTTGATTTGCAATCACCTCAAAATTCAAGACAAACAGGGGTTGGTTGGGGCTTTTTTGTTCTTGGTTTTGTTGGTTTTTTGTTTTTTTTTTTTAGTCTGAATACACAAATNTTTTTTTTAATCTGAATACACAAATAAATGGTTAGCTTGTATGCTTGAATTTGAGCCAATTCTGAATTTCATAATCAATAATGTGATTCATAATTTTCACTGCTGGTGGTTTACAGCATAAACAGGAGTAATGAAATCAAAATAGTAGTAACCAGAATGTTGTACAACTCATGAAGGAGTCCAAATGTCAAGTTTATTTTTCTGCTACACCCTATAAATAGGGTGTTGAAATGGTTGCAGAAGCAAGTACTTTGAAAGTTTTATATTTACTATATAAAATATATTACTATATTTTATATAGTAAATGAACAGGAGAAAATCACTAAATATTCTAAGACATTAGCTACATTATTTTAATTGTGCATAGCTGTTTTAGGCATGCTGTAATTTTTTTAGATCAATGTGCAATAAGAGGAAGATTTTACAATTTTAAGCAGAAATTCTTTAAGAGTTTTGACTTTTCATGCTATGAAATGACCCACACCAAACAACTCTTAATCAAATATGTATTTTTAGAAAGAATCTGAGCCTTCCTTCCAAGAGGGACAATTTGGCTTTAAAAAGTATCACTTTAATGCTGGATGGATAGATCTGATCAATTTTCCTGTGCTGTGTGGGGTCTATAGTATGGACATGGAGTTCTATATGGTCCATTAGGATCACACTGTTCAAACTACTTCTCCCAATGGGATAAAATCCTGACTCTTAGCTCTACCAAAAAACGGAAAAAATACAATTAAAAATGTATTTCTCAATGCTCTTTTGGGTTTCCCACAGAACAGATAATTAACAGGGTGTTGTGTTACATTTAAATTTGCAGATGTAAAAGAAAATTTTCACATTTCAAAATTAGTGTGATTCTAGTAATAGTTTCAAGAAGTGTGGGAAGAGGATCCACCTAAGAGATGTGCATTGCCCATTTATATACCCAGCAAAGTGTGTGTTAACTGGCTAAAAATTGTTAATAATTTGGGTAATTTAAAGCAGTTTATTAATACCTCGTGGAGAATCTTATTACAGTTATTACATATAATTTATAATCCTAATATAATATATTTGCATATATAATATACCCTAATAATATTATATTAGCATCTTTCTTTAGAATTACATTTAGTATGCCCACCTTAACTAAATAGGGAACAGCTGAATAGATTTACACCAGAGAGGCAGAGCAGGAAGCAATAACATGGATGACCTTGCAAATGCAAGGATCAGAATGGTTATGAGCTGATCCCAGTCTGCTGCTGCTGTTATTTACAGAAGTGTCCAGAGAGACAGAAGCTGTTATTTGTGCCTTATTTTACAGAGCATTTTACAGACCTACAATCAGGTTTGCAGTTTAGCAAAGTGCTCACAGATGTACAAGCAGCCTGTTCGTTTATTATTTCCCTAAAACCACTCTATCTAGGTATAACTGATTTTGAAGCCTTCAGTAAGCTTCAATTCTCATTTCCACAGCAAAAGCTCGTTTAGTTTCAGTTGTCTCCTCTAAAGAAATAACTTTGTTTAAGGACAAGGTTATCCTTCTCACAGTCAAATGGGGATCTGTAGATGACTTCCCACGCTGGCCTTGGCTGTGACACCTGACCTTGATTTGGTCAAATATCAGTGACCTGATGAATGTCGTGGTCTCCTGCTTCTTACTGCAATTAACTTCCATTCTCAGCTTCTGACAATCTCAATTTTGTCCATAAAGTTGGTAGGTGTCCTAATAACCACGGAAAGAGTTGAGATAAAAATATCAATGTCACCAGACCTATCAGCTTTTTCTTTTTTGCATCTATTTGTCCTGTCAGGAATTTAAAATAACACTTTCTAGCTGTGCTTGCTGACTGTTTCCAGTGTAACCCAAGATGCAGTGAGTAGTAGCTGGTTGTCTGGGGAGCTGTGATGTGCAAAACAACAGCTCTCAAATGAAATGCTTTGCTACCTCCTAGGAAATGTCTGGAGAGGGTTAGGAAGGAGTGTGTGGCTTATAGAGGACATGTGCTGTCACCTCAAGGTAGACAATGAGCCTGCTTCAGTGCAGGCTCTGAGACCACAGCCAAGTTTAGGAAGGTAAAAGAAAATATCCTGATTTTTCATGCCTCCATCCTGAGCATTTTCCACTTTTCTGCACGCTCTGTGATGAACAGGTCATGGCCACAGCCTGTCTAGACATAAAGAGCTCACTGGAAACAGAAACCCACCATGTGTTTGGCTTCTGGGGGGTGCGTAAAATAGTGAAGGACATCTCTGCAGAAAGCAATGCCCACAATCTGGACAAAGCTGTTTCTGTCCAAGCACATGAACATTAACCTAGGAAGCAGGTATTGATCATCATATGTTGACTGATGCAGACAGTTCACTAAATTTGATGTGGTTTGGATTGCAGGTTTCAGTAGGACATGATGGCTCTTTTTGGATATGTTGTCTATTGCATAAAAATGAGAGGCAGAGGCTTTGACTGACATTTGCAAAAGAGAGGATTTGGACTAGGAAGGAAAATGGTTATGTATACCTTGATTGAAGGACTTGAAACCTGAGGGTTGCTCAGTTAATTTTTTGAAAGGCAGTAACAGGGAATAAATACTCTCTGATGGAGTACGGAGTCATCTTGTACAGTCCAGTGCTACAGGGACAAACAGACATGATTTTGGTGTGGGTGTTGTGTTTGGGTTTGTGCTTGGGTTTTTGTCAGGGGAACACCCACACGCTTTTCCTTGCTGGCAGTAAGGTGCCATCACAAGACAGGGTGCATCAGCAATATAGAAATTTTTTCCTTACTAAATATATGTATTTTTTTTTCATTGCCCATGCTGTTTATAGCTGGAATTAAGTTCCTTATGTATAAGATTTGGTATAGCTGACTGCAACACAAACTATGATATTGTTATAAAGGACAAGTAGAAGAATGTTCTGTTTTGTTTTCACTTGTTTGGGATTTTGAGCTACTTATATTTTGGTGGGGAGAGAGGGGAGAATTCTGTGTTAATTCAGATCCATGAGAGAGAAGGAACCTGGACTTGTAAATCAAAGACTATGATTAACAGTGGGTATTTTCCCTCTTGAGCGGCAGGCACACTCAGGTATGAGGGAAACTCCATTTTCAACTTGAGAAATTGCACCTCTACTTGAAGTGTGTCAGTCCTGCTCAACCCTGGGCATTTCTAGGAAAAAAAATTATCTCAATTCAAAGGTGTGTCTACCACAAACCAAAATCATAAAAGCAAACTATAACACACAAATAATTCCTATTTACTCACCAGCAGTGCCCAGAAATTTGATGAGAATGGCTTAACCAGAGAATTAAATGAAAATCCCATCCTTGAAGCTGCTTCCACCTTGCCAACACAACAAAAGTGGTGCAGATTATAGAATCACAGAGTGGTTTGGGTTAGAAGGGGCATTAAAGATCATCTGGTTTCAATCCAGCTGCTGTGTTCAGGGGCACCTTTCCCTAGAGCAGGTTGCTCAGAGCCCCATCCAGCCTGGCTTTGATGTGTGCTCTCTTCCTGAAGTGTTAATTTAAACCAGCTGAAGAACCACCCTGGGCAGCCCTGGGCTGTCCTCCTGTCTCATTTTTGCACCTGTGGGGGAGTGAGGATGGAGCCAAGGGCTTGGGATTGCCCTGCCTGAAGGGATTTAGTAACCTCTTGGCCAAAATGCCTCCAGGGGAGAGGGAAGCCAGCCAGGGTAATCTGCTCATGGAGTGGAATATAATGCCTTGTATTCTTTCTCTCAGAGAGTGAAAGAGTAAGTTTTTGAAATCAGGAGTTCTAAGACTCTAAAATGGAGAAGGTAATTTTATTTATTGCTTTTTTTTTATTACAGCCTACGCAGAAGATGGCTGCAGGCAGACACCTGTTGCTGAAGCTGGTCGTAATTTCAGTTGCTGGTATTAAATCAGGGTTTATTCTCAGGCTGTATAGTATATTTTTCTTCACTTAAAGAGAATGACAAGTTATTTTGCAGGCTTATTTTTTGGCATCAGCTTTTACAAACTTCTCTGCAGGATTATCTCTGTTTATAGAGAATTTCCTGGTAGGACATGACTGGCAGAAAAAGGCAGCTAATGTAGTGCTAAACGAACTTAGCAGTCAGCATACTCAGAGCATGGCACTTTGAAACCTGCATGCATTCTCAATATTACAGTTGCTTCTATCTTGATATATCCAGTTATAACAAGATAAAGGGAAAAACCAGACCAGCCACTGCTTTAAAAAATGTGATTTTATTCTTTTGAATTGATGAAGTTTGGAAATTAAAGAAAATACATCAGATATCAGTGGCCACTAGGAAAAAAACCCCAACAAACAACAAACCAAGGTAGAAAAATTATTCACCTAACGTTTTCTCTATGACTTCCCTGATATGTCTATGTGTGCATGTATACATATATATATGTATATGTTTGAGTGACTTTCATTCAAAAGGAAATCATTGCAGTATTGAACTTGAATAATCAGGAGAATTCCTTTGCATAACAGTGAAGGTAGTGGATATGTTTACTGCTTTACTTTGTTTCCCCATCACTGCCCATGTTCTGAGGTGCAGCAAATTGCATTTCATCTGTACCGAACAGAAAATGTAGACAGATTTGTGGACCTGTGGTCTTGTAGAGTGGGAATTTTTCCCTGCTGAAGTTAACAGCTCCCTTGAAAGGATGTGAAGTGCTAGAACAGTGCTTTCATGGAAATAATGAACAAAGAAGCCAAGGCAAACAACAGGAATCTCACTGATGGACTTTTCAGAGCCAGCCCGGTGCATCTCTGCAGCTGCCATGGGGGAAGGTAAAAACCCATTTCTGTTGAATTCCCGTGGTGTGAAGCTGTAGTAACTTGGAAACACAGTGCTGAATGTGGGTTGGATTCACCTCCTCTGGGTGCTGCCTTCTTGCTGTGGCCCAGGAAAGGAGAAGGGCAGGAGCTGAGCTCCTGAGGGACCCTCTTCTTCAAAAGGACCTGCTGGGCTTGCATGTTCATCTTCTTCATAAAGACCTGGAGGATCTGCAACTTTTCAAAGTCTAGGCTTCTTCTGGACTGCATGAAAATGCATCCTCCATGAGCACAATGTCTTTTGAAGCTACCAATTCAACCTTCCTAATGTTTTTGAATCTATAACCTGAAATTTATGTCTTATGTGGTCTAAATATAGAGTTTGGGATATAGCTCACCCTCTATTTTCAAAATCTTCACTTCTACTACTTTATAAGTAACAGAAAAGAGCCATTTTGGCAGTTAAAGTACCCTGGGCTCTTCCTGTGACAGATTTCAGCTTCTGGAGTGTAAAGAACAGATGCTCCTGTTGACTTGTGTTTTGGGTTCTGTGTATTGGGGAGAGGAGGAGGAGTACTTCAGCCTTTTCCTAAAAACACTTCAAGAGTTCATCCCATGTCAGTTTTCCTGCACATTTCAGTAGCACTGAG
Organism: Thryothorus ludovicianus; assembly: GCA_013397245.1. Taxonomy (NCBI): domain Eukaryota; kingdom Metazoa; phylum Chordata; class Aves; order Passeriformes; family Certhiidae; genus Thryothorus; species Thryothorus ludovicianus. The sequence continues at coordinate 294,696 of VZTB01012665.1, forward strand.
GGGTCCCACTTATGGGTTGCCTCAGGTGTTTTTCCCCGTGTTTGCCTTACATTGTTTGCTTATTAACTATAATTAAATATGAAGGATGGAAATAAGATAGGAATAAGTGTCATACTAGAAATGGTTGAAGAAATTAAAGTTTGTTTCTTTTTTTGTCTTTCCTGAAAAAAAAAAAAAAAGTTTTCAAATGGCTCTTCATCCAGGGATCTTAGAACTTGTCAGGAATGTTTCCTTTTAGAAACTGAGTAACTGAAGGCAAGACACTCAGTTAAAATCCTTTTCATAGAGTACAAGAAAAGTCCTAAAAACCACCAGTTACTAATTCAGTTGCCCCTCTCCACACACTGCCACCAAAGGCAGTGCGTGGTGCTTTGGAACCAGAAGCTTTTAGAGGTATATGGAACACACCTGCAGAGATAATAAATATTTTGCTTTTCCCCTTGAATATCCTATTTTGTATTTTGGGACTGTATTCATATTGGATTGTATTTGAGATGGCCTGAAAAACTTGCTCTGCTCTCTGGATCTCTGCTGAGATTTTTACTGAGAATGCCAGTGTTCATTTTGAGTTCTGTTTGTGATCTGGATATCTGCCTGTCAGGAAATTAGTTGGAACAACTTGGTCTTATAGGGATTGAGCTGAGGGAGAAAAACGATCTGTCAGTTTCAATCAGTGCTTAAGTCATACTTTTTGATTTGTACAGGAATTAATTTTATAATTCAGATTCTGAATTCATTGCGGATAACGTTTGTGAGTTTCAGTGGCAGCAACACAGCCTATATTTTTGCACATCACAAACAAGAATGTGTGAGTGCAGGCTAACACAGAATTCAAGAGGAGACTACTTCTACCATGTCTCCTTTACTGTTTTCCTGAAGAGAAAGCCATTTTTAAGAGATTTTAGGAGTTTTTGTCTTGTACTTCTTCTTGGATTTGTAGTTTTTTTTACTCTGTGGGCTAGCTTACCTTCTGGAAAACACCTGTGTATGCTGCTTTGCCACAGCATTTGCTTTTGACTAAGAAAATATTAAGCAGAAGCCAAAACATTCTCTTCTCTTTATTCACTTCTGATTTTACTTTTTTCTTTGCTTCTGTGTATGAGAATGTGCATTTGGAGCAGGGGTTGATGTGGCAAGCATTTCACAGTCCACCTTCTGTTTTATGAGCCACCAGCAGTCCATGAACTACAGGCTCAAAAACATTTCAGTGCACTGGGCTGGAGCCCTCTCCCTGTTTAACCATGCAGAGCAGCAGGATAAAATTTTGGCCTGATGTCTGAAACTGGAGAGAAATAGAGGGAGAGATTTGACTGATCATGTCTGCTGGTGTGCCATGAGTCCTGATTTCTTGGCTTGTGAGGAATAGCCAGCTCATTCCCTGCACAGCCAGAACTTGAGGTGCTTTCTGGAAGGTACACACTCTACTCTGTGTGTCCTTGTGGCCATTTCCCTATTTTTTATTCAGGTTTTGATCCATGAGTAGTGAGGATTGTTTTATAACTAAGTTCCTGGTTCCCAGACCTGTTTATTTGTTAGGAGTACTCATTTTCTGATTCCCTTTCTTTAAAGCATTCTGGATGCAGGTGCAGCTCTCTGGAATTTTAATTCTTTTCTTCATGAGCTGGTTACTTTCCCAAATCACTGAGATTCAGAAAATGTTCTTAGAGTTTGACATTATCAGTTGCTGTTGCTACAGTATGCACCTTTCTGGTACTATTTTTCAAAATATATGAATTTCCAGGAGAATAATTTCTGTTGAAGATTTATTTTCAGTTCTCAGAAAGGATGATGGTTTCTGACTCTGTAGCTGGGAAGAGATCACAGTGGAAATGAAAGCAAAAGCAAAAGACCTCCCTTAGGGAAAGAGTTGGGGAAATTAGCCAAGGTTCAGGAGCTTTCAAATCTGAGGAAATCCTCAGTGGGGGAAACCTGAGAATCAGAATGGTAAAAATAGGACAGATGGTGTTCCTTGTTAAAATCCTGGGAAGCTGTGGATTTCCCAAGTATCTGAGCTCTGTTATTATTCTCATCTGTGCCCAGCAGCATGCCATGCTTTCCTGATCCATAACTAGAAATCACAATCCATCTGAGAGGTAGTAGCCCTCCAGCAGCAGAAAAAGTGACTGGATTTCCTTAGAAAAAACCCAGTAGCCATGCCCTTTGAAATCATAAATATAGTGAACCATCTGCAGGAACAGTGCAAGGAGCAGAAGCTTAGGAGTTGTTATGTACAGTCACATAATTTAAGTGCCAACCCTAACTGTTCCCATGTTTTAGAGAATTGGGAAGTGCCATTATCTAGCCAAGATGGAATCAGCTGAAATGTATTTAGACTCAATCCTGGCTTACTGAACCTTGGTCTGGTGAGGTCACTAAACAGCTGCTTGAAGTAAAGTGGTTTCTCTTCTTTGATGTCTTTACAGGTGGATAAATATCAAAATCAATAACAGACTGAATATCAGATGAAGCATCAATGGAGAGAAGACATATTAATATGGATGTCATACATGAGAAAAATATTACTGAATAATGAAGGTAAATACAAAAACAACTGACGTGGTCACAGGTTTGTTGTCTCTTATATTTGTTTTTTTTTTACCTTGCATAAACTGTTTTCAGTCCTGCCTGGTGAGATATCAAAGATGGAGACGTGAAGAGCTTAGTATGGTAACAGAATTAAGAACAGGATAGTTTAAATCATGAGAAAATGAAGCTTTTCCTGTTGTTCTCTCACATTTTTTACTATTGATATGTACAAGAGATGCTTCTATCAAAAGATTAAATCAAATACTTAGAGACTAATTCTCTCATCTTTACTCAGTCAGTTTGATTTATTGTTCTTGGCTTACAGAGTTTTCATCAGTTAACTTATTCTCTCAACAAATGGTCACATAATTAAAATGGATTTTTATTGCAATTAAAGCATGAAGCTTTTTCTGTTTGACAGGAATCATTCTTATTTTAAACCAGTGTATGAGAAGAGTAAAAGTATTGGGGGTGGATAGTGATGAAAATGGCCTGAGAGTGCTGGAGAAAAGTTTTATTCTTTGGAGTACCTTTCTGAAGATGTTTGGTTTTATTTCTAGTGAGTTGGAGGGACATTTGATAAGCATGTGGCTGGCTTGCTTCTGAACTTGTGATGCTAATTGTGCAAAGAAATGTTAATGGATTTTCAGAGCTCAGGGGAAGGAGCTTTCACTTAGAAAATGTGTATATAGGCCTGTTATGTCTGACCTTGTTGCTCTGGATTTGTTTTGTGAGAGAAACAGGCACTTTTTGTTCTAATTCAACTTATCTAGGGGGAAAGAGAATGTGGTCTAAAAATGGATCAGACAATTGGGCCCTCAAGTACTTATTTCTCACTATTGATTATAAAGAGTCTGAGGCACCAGGCCCAGCTGCTGGCATCTTCACTGTAGATCTCTAAAGTTAAATGAAATAAATCAGCCTTGGAAATAAATGGAAAATTAATCCCACTTTGGCCACAAGCTGGTTTGGTTCCCTCTGCTCCCCTGTTCTTTACTCTGATTTTAATAACTAGGCTGTTTTTTTTGTACTTTCCTCCACCCTGAGGTGCCCACTCAAGACCAGCCAGAGGCATGAAACCAAGCTCTGCTCCTCTGGCTTTGTATCTTTCTCACAATCTGTTGGGGGTTTTTTGTATTGTAGGATTTGGGGTGGTTTGCAGCTAGCTGTTTGTTTCTGCTTGTTGTTGGACGGTTCATTCGTTTGAACAAATCAATTCTTGTAAATCCTTGGGAGCTGCCAGCTCTGTCGGGGCTGAGCTCACCCTGCACCTTCTCCCCTGCCGAGCTCTGGGCTCAGCTGCTTGTGTTTGGTGTGGTCCAGCCTGGGATAATCCGTACCACTGGGACAGGACCCTCGGTGTGCCAGCAGATGTGCACTCACAAAATGCAGCTGCAGCAGCCTCGTCCTGCTGGGAAACCGGGATAATGCTTTGCTGGCGCTGCTCCCTGCTGGCAAGAACAGCCATAACTTCTTGTTCGCCTTTCACAGAAGCACAAATGAACTGAAAAACTACAGGAGAATTTCCTCTGATTAATTTTTTTTTTTTTATCTTGGAGATTTGTTTTGAGTGTGGCTATAGGTGTTGTTTTTTCTCAAATATAATTTGTGTGGGTTTGCCACCGGCTTATTTGCAGATTATGCAAGCTGCCAAATATTCAAAGAGCAAGGCTTAAATTTTATAAAGTGCCAAGGCTTGGTTCTAGTTTACTGAAGGTTTTTTTAGCCACTTTAACAATTGGTTCTTCAAAGGCACCTAAAAGACTTGAATTCAGCAATCTCATTAAAATCCCAGGTTTTCAATTTGCCTATACCAGCTTTGCAGAGCTCATCCAAAAATTAATTTCAAAATATGGTTGGGATGAAAAGAGCAGATTTTTTTCAGAGTTAAGTCAGCATTCAAAGAAATCTTATGATACAGTGCCTTTATTTTGTCTGAGGAGGATGCCTCTCTTGTTCATTTTTCAATTTTCTAATGTAACAGTCCCCAGAGCACAGCTAAGGTGACAGGCAGAGCTAGGTGCTCTGGATTTCCACCTGGAATTAGGTGTGACCAACTAACAGCCCGTGTTTTTTCCATCTCCAACCCAAACACACAAACTCTGGTGCTTTGCAAGTTGCCACATTAATAGCACAGCTGCAGGCCCTGTCCTTGCATGTGTCCCTCCTCCTGGGGCTCCTTTTGCCCACAGCCCCTTGAAGATTTTCTGCACCACATGGCACTGAAATCTTATATCCGTGTTCAAATTCAGAGGCAGACAGTACCAGAGGGGTGAGGAGATGTTCTCTGCTTCAAAAGGTGTGGAGTGTGTGACAGCTCTGTGCTGGCCACTGCCAGCCTGCCTCAGGAACTAATCTCATTTTCTTCTGCATCGCATGGATTTTGCCACAGCACAAGAATCACCAGCTGTCTCCTGGCTGATGTAAAAGCCCTGTGGAGTGGGGGCCATCTGCTGCTTGAGCAGAGATTTGATGTCTTGGGAAGGGGAGCTGGGCATCGGTGAGGGCTGAGACATCCCTGTGGCAGAAGCAGCAGGGAAGGGGAGACTTTCCAAGTGTGTGGTGTGAGTGCTGCCTTTTTCCCAACCTGGAATTGAAACTCGAGATAATTTTAGTAAGGAGGTAATAGAAAAGGGGATCTTTAATGAAGGCCTTCAGGGATAGTTATGGACGGGTGTCCACAAAAGCACACCCCCCGCCTACCCCCCAGGGGTGGAGTTTTTATAGGTTTTAGGAAATTAGCATCATTGATAAAAAGCACCAATTAGGAGGCCAATTGGTGATGCAATTCTCTCCGGGTCAAGCCCCTTCTCCGGAGCCCCCCCTTCAGCACTGGCTGTAGTTTGTCCATGAGAATGTGTCTCCAAAGGTTGTTCTCAGCCTTAGCTCCCAGTAAGAACCAAGATAGCACTGGAGCCTTGTACCTCCTGGGGCTTGGAGCTCTGGAATTTTTGTCTTTCTGCCTAGGGAAAGGCTGTGGAAAAGTACTGAGAAAGCTAGCTACTAATACAATGGGCTGCAGAGCTACAAATATGTGTGTGAAGAATGCAGGGAACATGATAAAAAGGCAAGACCCAAATGGCATCCTGAGGACCTGCAGGGCAGGTGCTTGAAGGGGACTTGGCATAGCAGAGTGATTTTACTGAAGGCCACGGAGTCTGCTCTCTGCTGTCCTGCTCCATCCCATTTTCCATGCCTCTCTTTTGATCCTAAGCAGCACGGAATTAATTTTCAGGTGGATCCAGTTGGATTGTGGATATGGGCTCATGCCTCCAGTTCTGCAAGGGAGACCTACTTCTCCTCCTTTCTTTATATATAAGAACAGAACTTTCTTTATGTATATGAACAGAGAGTGCAGAAGGTTCCCTCTGTCTCTTTTTTTTTTTGTTTGTTTTGATTTTGTGTTTGTTTTATTTTTAGTTTGGTTTTGCTCTTTTGCCCCCTCTCTCCCTCAAGTTCATGAAAGAATTGTTTTCTGCTTCTCTCCCCACCGTCCCTGTTGAGGTGTGTGGGCACACTGGAGATGAGGCAGGTGATTCCTTGGCTTTTAGCTGTTTCTTTAAAGGCATTTAAACATCTTTTTTCTTGTTGTCAAGACTTTTGAAAGTCTGTTCATGCAAAAAATATGTTGAGCTATAACCTGGTGTTGAGACTGCCCTAGCCTTTGTCTGTTATGTTTGCTATTCTGTAATTGCCTGGCTTTGACACCTCGGGATCAAATATTTTCTGTTTAGAGGGAGTCTCGGATGAATATTTATGGACACTTTCTCCAGTTCCACTTTTATGAGAGATGAGCAAGGGAAAATTGCTTTGATCATCTTTTTAAAAACCCCACCAAAACAAAAAAAGCATCTTTTCAATTGTATCTATATTTCTCCATGCTCAAAATTTGAAATAAGTAGAGTTGTCTTTTAATGTACCTTTGGAAACTGACCTGTGCTTAATCAATTAAATAACATTGAAAGACAATAACTTTCACTATGGTAGCAAAAACCCCTAAACCTCTGCATGTTAAGAGCATGCCATAATCCATATTTATTAATATCTGCAAGAAGGTGATGAGCAGTGCTAAAGAGACAAGAGGCATGGGAATATAAGAAAGGAGCAGGCTAGAGGATACAGGACAAAAAGAAGTCAAACATATAAAGAATCAACAGAGAAGAGCATGCATTTTTGTGTCTTTCCCAGAACATGTTTATTTTGAAGTGATTAGGTGAAGGCATCCTTAGTTTTGGGGTACACACATTTTGAGTTTTGGCTTTGCAGATACGGTGTGTGCCTAGCCCAGAGCAGAAAAAGGCTTTGATCTGCCTGTAACTATTAGATCTGTGGTAAACAATACAAGTTGACCTATTAATGCATCAAAGTTACCCTGAAGATAGGACTTTTATTTTTATTTTTTTTATTTTTAAGGAGGGTGTTGTGCACTCTCACCTGTATTTTAAGGGTGGAAGGGAAGGCAAATCATTCTTTCCATCACCGAATGCAGATGAGGCACCTCTGTATACAAAATATTTACCACTGGAGGCCTAAAACTCTGCTTTCTAAGAACTTGAATGTCATGAAGGAGAGGTATTCAGACAGAGCAGCTTGTGTGTGATGTTGGGAAAGGTGTGGGACACTTGCTAAAGCAGGGGCTCAGCAGCTGGGTGATGTCTGTCTCCATTTCTGACAACCACTCATCATTTCATGAATCATGACCTCAATTCTGAAGAGAAGTCTCTGCCAACCCTTGGGTACCAATTTCTCAAATTCTGGGGTCATTGGGGGCTGGTACAGCACAAAGAATTTGTTGCTTCTGCCTGAAGCTGACATAGAATTAAATGAGGAGATAATGAAACAGACCTATAATTGAGTTTTATGGTATCTGATTGAATTTGAGCACTGAAACCTTGCTGAATTGTTTTATCCCGTTGTTCTTAAATGAAAGGAATAATGGTGCAAATGAACACCTAAAATCTCTGTGGGGCAATTTTTTTGGCCCTCTATAGAAAAACAAGGTGAAACCTACATGGAGTTGGACATTTGGTTGACTATGACAGCATTAATTTATCCACTCTGCTTTAGTTTGAATTGAGATGCAAAATGCTGACACAAAGAGCCCTTACTTTTGATTCCTGATGTGCCAAAAATTCAAGCTAATGCTATGGAAAGAGTAAAATGCAGAGGTTTCTGTGTGTATGTGTGTGCATAAACACACAACCTTTTAAAATTGGTGTCTTCATAACAACTGATTCATTTTTATACTGATTTTTTTCTTTAGGCAGAATGCAGTGTGTTGTAAAATATGCAATTTGAGACATACTGAATGCTGCCAGCTACTTCTTCTTGTGAAAAATGAATTTTGAAATAGATATGTAGCTCCTTTATTTTTCAATTACTAAGAAAAAAAAAAAAATCTAAGCAATTACTTTTATTAACCTTTCAGTTTATTTCATTTAGCCCCAAATCACAATTGGTTTTCCTAGTTATTTGATATAAAAGTTTTCCTGTCACATATGTTCATAGGTCCATGCTTTTTCTAGAGGTGATCTTCACTCCGAAGTATCTGAGCATCTTTTATTTCATTGACCACTCTGGTGGTGTTAATCATAATTGTGTTTTTTTAACTAGTTCATTAATAAAAAAAAAATTAAAAAATTTAATGCAGGAGCCAAGAGAGAGTTTAAATGAATGTGTAGTGTACATTAGAAATCTAAAAGTGTATATGTACTAAGTTAGTTTAATTTAGTCATCGCTGTGTTGAATCAGTTGCTAGGAAGTTTTGTATATTGCATAAATAAATTTTATTCCTCAGTGAAATTTATTCAGAGATTACATTTAGATATGACACTGAACCTCTGCTCTTGCTAATTTTTGTAGCATGTTTCGAGGTATCATATTTAAAGCTACATAGAGAACATAAAAAGGTAGCAAACTTTCAAAACAGAAGATTTTAACAGTACTTTCCTCTTCACAGTAGTGAAAAAAATACTACTTCAGATATTAAGCCACAATTAATTTGCATTGGCAGAAGAACAGTAAAAAGCCTTGCATGACAAAGGGATATTTATAATCTGTGCCAGTTATCCTGACCTAGCACACCCTGGTACCAGGGTATGCTTCTCACCTTCTGTGCTTACAGATATGACCAAAATGTGTCCCAGGATTTTTATTTTATGCCTTCCACTATGCCATTTTTTCCCTAATATATTTGCTTCTTCAGCTTTATTCAAAATTGCTAACATTTATGAAAACTGTGAGATCTATTAGTTAGCATGTCCTCTCATGGAACTAAAAGCATCTCTATTTCAGAGGAGGCCGTACAGATATTGAACAGCTTCCAGGTTTCAGCTGTAATTTAAGCACACAGTCAACTCTATCCCTCTGTCTGAAGCAAAGCTTCCAAGTCTGTGTATCCCTTTGCATATAAACAAATATACCTTGCAAGTTTTGTCATTTTCCCTATGGATTTCCTATGTTTAATAGATGATTTTCGATCATGGAAAAATTCCAGACTTGCAGAAGTTACCTTTTGAGAGATGGCAGTGAGAGCAAAGCGTGCTGCCACAACTTCTTTTGGATTAGTAGCCTTATTTTTAACGTGCAATTTAATGTCACAACATGGAAATTCTGTCCGTATTTTTGACATGATTAAGTCCAAACTCACACTAAAATTGATGACTTGCCTCCCTTTTCTATGACAAATAGTTTTGTGTCAGCATATAACTCCTTTCTAATATTCTTTTTTGATATCACTCTGATATCTTTCACTACAAATGGGATATTTTTGAAACAAACACAACCCAGTGTGAAAATTTGGTGGTTTATATAATTTTTAACCGTTGAGCTAACAGTGAAAATTAAATGAGCAATCTTTATCTGAGAATGATTATTTAAAGCAAAGCTATTAATAAAATCCTCTGACAGGTGGAGGCACTTAGTAATATCAATTAGTTCTCTCTTTAGATATGAAGTATTCATTTTATAAATTTATTTATTCTCTATATAAAGTTTGTTGCCTCTTGAAACATGGCTTGCTACTGGGAATACATCTTGCAATTCATTTAGAAGAATATTCTGTAGGTGATATGGACAGGATTTCAACAGTTTGAGGAAAAAAAGAACAAGTGGTTATGTTTTGCCAACATGAAGATGAGGCTGAGTGTTGGATTAAGAAAGAGATTAAGAGATGGCTTTGTGGAAATCTTCTGTTCAGGTACCGTGTTTGCTGTGTGGAGATGAGAAGTTGTCACAGACATTGCTAGAAATGTATATTTCTTCTGTAATTCCTTAGTTCTTAACCTGGAATTCCTTATTTCCTTATTAACATTAACAATGGTAATTTCTCTGTTAAAAAGAATTAACATTGTAAATCTCTGTTAAATCTTTTGGGGACTTGGAATAGATAATTTGTTTCAGGCTGGTATAGAACAGTCAGGAAAGGTAGAAGTAGAATTTAATTGTAAAGACTTATTTCATCAATCAGGTTGCTCGGCTGATGATTTACATGAAAACTGTAAAACAGAATAAATACGAATAACTGTGAATCATATCAGCATGGAGATGTTAAAAAAAAAATCAAATGTTTTGGGGTTTTTTTTCCTCCAGGCATTTTAAAAAGTCACCATGCTCTCATGGTACTGAAGTAGAGAAGGGAGATCTGATTTCATATTCCTTTTGCTCTGTATTTGGGGTGCAAAGAGGGAGACAAACACCTGTGTGCTCTCTGCAAAGCAGCAGTCAGGGAGTGCACCAGGTATTTTAAACAGCTCCAGCAGGACTGGAATTGGGAAGCTGGTGTCTATTCAGCCAAAGGAAACCTCTCTCCTGCAGGGAAAGTACATATTTTGTCAGTCTGAGAAAATCCAAAGAGAAGTTTTGGAAAAATTCCACTTATATTTTATAAAACTAGTGTCAAATAATAGTAATTGGAATATGAGAGTATTACTCTGATCTGCTTCTAATAAATTCTAAGTGGTAGAAGCAATAGTGGTGTTTTTTTCCTTTACTAATGTGATGGAGAATGTGTTGAGTTTTTCATTATTGTCGTATTTCCCCTGAAGATACAGTAATACACCGCCCAAATTCACTTATAGTTAAATATAAACAGGTTAGACTATGCTTAATCTCTGACAAAATTGTGCTAATAAAGTCTTTCTTTCAGACATGCCAACTTTTTATTTAATATGCTGTATATTTTTGTTCAACCTATAGTTTTAAGTTTTACTGGGCAACAAGAAAACTGTGTTGTTTTCCAGTACAAGTGATTTTGCACCATGTGGTTGAGTCAATTGAGTGGCTGGAGGGAGTTTGGAAAAGGGAATTATAGCCACTTCCAAGTCGAGGGGAAAGCATGTGTGAAAAGAAGAGAAAAGAACAAAGAGAATTAATAAGGTAATGACAGAAAAGGGAGGAATTTCCACAGCTGTTTGATCATCCAAGGAGCTTTGGGAAGATGTACTCAGCTGAATTACATTTTTCAGGGTTACTTGTTTTGTGTAGGTGCGTGGCTTCAAGATTTTTTTGTGGTTTATGATTAATCATGTCACAGGAAGGTTTGTAAAAGTGGCCATTTGTTTTCTTTACTGTTTTTTTTTAATTTTAGGTTTATTATTTGTTGAAGTTTGCTGTTGAAGTCCACACCTGTAAATGCATTTCATAGTGTGGTGGTAGGATCATGGCACCATTATCAGCATAGACCTTGAGACCATAACAAATACAGAGGTGCTATTTACAAATCCTGTCCCTGTGCTTGCTTCCCCTTTTCTTCTGAAAATATTCATACTGATCTGAGGGTGAATGGGGAGGGGAATTCTCTTGGAATTCCTCCTTAGGCAGTGTTATGTGGATAAGGGGTTCCTTTTATTCCTCCATCTGCACAGCCTTGGTCCAGGTATGTTGTTAGGAAAAGTCAGTATTTGTGCAAAACATTTCTGGAGCATGCAGTCTGCACAGAACCCTCTGTGTTGCTTACTTGTTATTCAGCATCACACATAGATAATTATTATTCTTGTAAAATAAAACCCAATAGTTTGACAGTGTTTTACGAAGAACATTATTGGGATTAAGTCTTAAGTTACAGCAAGGGTTGGTTTATGTTTTCCTTGCAATAACTCCTTTATTTCCCCTCATCCACTGCAATATCCTGGTAAATGGTGTAAAAAGTGTAGGGAATGGTCGTCAGTTTGTGCTCTTTTTCCTTCCCCTGCCAGGGGAGGCTGCTATGACAGACAGCAAAATTTCACTCTGGTAAAACCCTTGCTCACATAGGAAGGAGTACACAGAGAAAAATCATGTTTAAAATCCCTGGGTTTTGTGTGTTGTGCTTTGCACTCTGTGAGTCTCCTGAATTAAAGCAGATATTGCAAGAATGTCCTGGCAGAGACCTCCTTCAAAGCCCAGCTCCTGAGATGCTGTCAGTCCTGAGATGGCTGTGATTTGGAAGGTGAAGGGTATGGCCTGAAAGCATTCCTTGAGGGGCTGCTTCAGGCACTGAGGAACAAGCTGGGGAGTGCTTGACTGCTCTGGGAGGGAAATAAATCCCCCTCCAAAGGGACTCCCAGTAAGTTCTGTGGCTGCTGCACCTCGCATGTGTAATGTCAGAGTTCCTGAGTGGCCATGTCCCATGCTGATGCTCCCTGGCTGCCTGTAGCCTCAGGGGCTGGCCAACAGCCCTGGAGCAGGTGGAAATTGGCCCACTGTGCCTCTTCCTGACGTGGTGGCCTTCCTCCTGCACCACCACCATTGCAGGGCAGCCCCAGGTGTGGTACAAAGCAGGAGGGGTCCCCATGATTGAGCCACACTGAGAATCAGGCTCCTTACCCACAGCTACTGCTCACCCTGCATGAGGAGAAAGGGGGGTTGATTTCAAAGGTCTAAACTCTGTTGAGTTAAACTTAGGATTTCATTTCCCTGGAGTGAGTCTACGTAAAGAATGGACTCCCCTCTTCTGCTTTCCACTTCCCGTGTTCGTATATCTGTTGTGCTTTTTTTTGTTTTAACACCTGGAAAATGGCGGGGTGGTTTTTTTAAATATCTACTTCTTCAGGTCAGGGCATTTGCTGATGGAGAGAAGCTTTCAGTATATGTTAATTGTATGCGCTGTCAGACTCATCTACAGCATTGGGATTTAAAAGGAAATTTCAAAGCCCTGTTGTTCCTTCCTCTTACTGTGGTGTTTGTGTGGCTGGGCTCCTCAAAGGGATTTAGAAGTGATGTTGTGAAGGGGCTGTAGATACAGTTCCAAGGAGAAGCATTAAAATATTTGCCTTGGGGAGAAATGAAAACACCTGAATCTTTTCAAAGAGTAAGTAATTCTTCCACGCCTGTGCAAATTGTAAATAACAGTTGCTCCAATCACTATTGTTTGAGCTGCGGTTTGCTCTGGGAAGTTCCCACTTCCTATCTTTTACCTGAACAATATTTTAAGAGGTGTGCATATACAAATGATATAATTTTACTCCTCACCTTCAAAAAAGCTAGAAAACCCCATCTCCCTAAATTCCCCATTCTCATTTCTCTTTGAAAGAAAAAAATTCTCTCTCAGCTGTCAACTTGCACGGAGACTGGATCAGCTCAGATCTTGGACAGTGACTTCTGAATTCTGAAGACTGGGCTCCAATGGTCCTTTGCCAGGGGACACATCCCAGAAAGTGCAAGTGGAATTTCTGAGTTCTTATCTCAGCCTCGTGAGAGGTTTCACATTTTTCCCCATGGCACAGGAATATATTTTAAAGCTACACAGTTTTATAAGTGAAGATCTGATCAAAATGTCATTAATAGGTCTGGCTGCTATCCCCAGGCTGGCTTCTGATTTTTTATTCTCTTGGGCAAGCTACTTAACGTATGGTTTCCTCACCCAAAATATTCAAGCAATGCCTTTTGGGTACAAAATCAAGATCTTTAGGTGACAGGAGACACTGAAGGGCAAAAACCATGCTCTACCATGATGATTATTCTTCTCCTGAGAAGGTGCACTTTTCAGTTTTAACACTGCCTGGCGATGATTAATCGAGTTGTGTGGATTAAATTTTCAGTGAGAGAGTTATGAGATACTTTCCTAAAGAATAATGCATTTTAAATGTTATGTGAGATTTAAGAATTAAAATTTTATCTCATATTTCAAGGAATTTTAAATGACCTTCAGACTGAGCCAGCCAGTGGTTTGAATATGCTAATGAAATCACTTTGCTGGCAAGATGTTTTGTTTGGTGATGAAACACAAAACTGCTGACCGTGTTGAGCTGCTGCTGTTTGTCTGTCCAAGGCAGTAATATTCATCCATGCAGTGTGTGCAGGCAAAGTTCAGGGATGAATATAGATGATCAGGATTTTCTGGGAGCTCATGTAATGGTGTCCTTCAGGTTTTGCTCTTTGTAACCAGCTGATGACCTTTATTTTACACTGATAATGAGAGAAAGTGGCGTTACTCTATCACTCGTCTCCATGAACACAGAAATAATTGAGTTCTCATCACTAATCATTTTAGCAAATCAGAAAGTCCCACTTAGCCCACATCTTGTACTTTTACTGAGTAATGTTTCTGAAGTATTGTGAAGATGTTTACTGCTTAATTCACTGCTCAGTGAAGATACCGAAGTCTGACTTCGATATTTTGAATGAATTTCAGTCTTTTTGGTGTTGTTTTGCGGTTTTTTTGTCTACTCGATTGTTCATTTTCATTAGACTTAACCTAGAAGAATGTAAGTAAATTTCCAGGTTGAAATATGAACATTACAATTGTCTTGGTAAAAAAGAGCAAAATGTATCTGCACAGGTTGTGATCTAAAGTATTAAAGTTGGTTAAAAAATTAAAATCCAGACCTCAGAAGATTTAATTGAATTTTTAAAAATCCACAGATTTTATTTTTATCTTGTGCCTTTAGCACTGTAAATCTTATTAAATTACATTGTATAAATTATCACAAATCTGGATTAGTTCCAAAAGAGTGGATGTCAAAAGTTGCTGTTTGTCTGGAAAATTTTCCTCCCACGGTTTATTCTGTTTGTACGATTTACAGTGCTCGCAATGTTGCAGATTAAAACATTTTTTTTCCAAAAATAAACTAAGGTAAAAAAAAAAAAAAAAATCTATGTAAAACTCACAAAAGACACCCAGAGCATCAGGAGAGAACTTTGATACAGTTTTTGAAATTCTGAATTACTTTCTATCAAAGCTGAAAGTTTCCATTTAAATTTGTTGATTTGATTTTGTGGCAAAACCGTTGAAACTGAAGATTTTTCTTTTAGCTTTGGAACAACTTTAGAACCGAAAATTGTCCATCAGTTCTGCTGGTCAGATCCAGATGTAATTGGGAATACATCACACAGTTTCTCTTTCCTGTGATACATAATGAGGGAGGAGTGGGGAGTAGGGACGGGAGGCACGGAGCAGAAGGGAAGCAGATGAGCACAGCAGAGGCTGATTTTTATTCCAGAGGGAGAAGAAGAGAGGGGGGAAAAAGCATCCTCATTATTCAGTATATTTCCTGTGAATTTTATTGTATCCTTGTCTCAAGCTTCCCATAAAATCGAACAATGGGCAAAAGTGTTAATCAGTCTCACAGAACCTGATTTCAGTTGTTGCTTGTGATGTGCCCCTCACGCTTCCCTGGAGAGGCTTGGGCATGTGAGGCACACGCTCATCTCTGCCTATCAATGGTGGAAAGTCTCTGGCAGCTTTTAGGCAGTGCCTGGGCTAGGAAATTTTCTTGGTTAATCCTTTCAATTAAGTTGATTTTTAAAAGCTGGAGAGGGGGCTGCGCATGTGGCATGGAGATGCTCATGAGGATTGTCTTGCTATAGCAGAGAATTTTCTGTGACCCACCAAGGACTGGACCAACACTGAGATCATGCAATTCTTTTCCCCAGGAAAAAGCAAAAGGTGCAAATTGTTCAAAGGCGTCACAGGCTGTAATGCCAAAGGCATCTTGCCTTTGTGGTAAACAGCCATGGAAGAATGTTTTGAGCCTTTAAATGTGAAGCTTTCAAGACTTTTGACCTCTACAAGGAAATTTCTGAAACCCTTTCAGAAGATGATGAGGGTGGTATTCAATGCCTTGTCTAAGAGCAAAAATAAAATTTTGCTTTCGGGGACAAGTGAAGTAAAAGACACTTACAAGAAAAGTATCTGGGGGGTTGTTCCCTACACGTTTTTCATTCAATGGTTTTATTATGTAAGCCCAGTCTCCAAGAAAAAGTTGTGTTGGGTAGATTTTTGTGCTGTGGGCAGGGGACTAGCAGTACTTGTTTGTACTGCTGCTTAGATTCTGGCTTTTCTGACAGAAACTTTTCTTGCCAACTTAAGTAGCAAAAGTACAAATTCACAGCAGATATGGAGGGATAGGTGTTGTGTTCTCAGGAGTGTAATGCTGATGAATTTCAGTGTTAAAGTGGTGGATATTCAAATGGCTGACCTGGGTGGTTCCAAGGCATTTTCTAGGGCCAGATTTGTCATTTTAGCAACATGGCTTAGCAGCTTTACCCTGGCAAGCTATCTCCCTTAAGTCCTATTCATTTCCTTTACTTTTTTGCCCTGCTGTACTTACACTCATACAATTTTTCTCTTCCTTCCATCTTCATGTTGTTTCAGGGACATTCCTGTGGCATTTCAAGTGTGGAAATGGTCAATTCCCCTTATTCCTTTTTTTCCCTCTCCCTCTTTTACTTTTTAAACTAACAGGACCTGCTGATTAACAGCACTTGGGGAAAAACATTCTGCTAATGAAAGTATAAACTCAGAAGCAGGGGATGCATATTTTTCTCCATTATATGTTACATTATGTCATGTTTCTCCATTTTATGTTAAATTGTACATGCAAGATTCAGAGGACCACTTGCACTGTATTCTGTGTACAGGAACACTTACCAGAACTCTGCAAAAGCTGTGTTTGTCTTGTGCCTTGAAAAGCAAAACTGGGAAAGAATTAATGGTTTGGCTACTGTAGCATGATGAAAACTTCCTGGGATTACAGACCTTCTTTCTGAAATGATAAAAGAGAAATGGAAGGAAGTCATTCAGAGAAGAATAAAAGCACTCCCTGAAAAGTTTGGTTTCTAGAAATAGCATTATGGGGATTTAAATTCATAACTGGGTGTATAAATTTCTTTCTCTCTGTGGAAAAGTTCTGATTTTCTAAAGGAAATCATGAGGAGAAAAGACTTTTGCTACTGAAATTATGTCATCCTGAAAAACACCGAAAATTAGTCAATTGTAATGCATGTGAGTTTTAAACCTGGTTTTTACCAAATGTGAAATCATTGTCAGTAGTAATATTTTGTAAATGCTTTAAAGTTGTTGAGTACCAGTTGATTTTTTCCACATACTTGACTAAACTCTTTCCTGGTATAGGTGCCCTGTCTGGCCCCAGTGATAACTGTTTTCAGTTATGATCCTACCCTGTTTTTCACTGGAATAAAGCTGGGATGAGCTTGGATCACTTCCACGAAGTGTCAGTCTCCCCACCAGTGAACCATTTTGAGGACCACCATTCTGACTGGGAGCATGAAGAAAGGCAGTGCAATTTGTATCTGTTATTTCAGGCT
>VZTB01012666.1:3898-96668 GCA_013397245.1 Thryothorus ludovicianus
CCTAGAACTGCAGTGAGGTAAACCAAGCTGCAGGAATAAAGTTCATTTTGTGGCACATTCCATAACACAAAGAAAAATAAGTTCAAGGCAAAAACCTTTGGTACTCTGATGAGGAAATAATTTTTTTTCCAAGTGTCATAATTTGCAGAAATAAACTGTGCATTGAAAGAAATGCCTGAAAGAAATCTGTTGGCTCAGATGGATAAGGCCACTGTCTGATCTAGAGTATGGTTATTTTGCCTTTAGAGTAGTGGCTAAGTCAAATACAGGTTTACTTTTATTTATAATACTAAAATAAAATAATTATTTATGTCTCCCATAATATTACAATGTATTCTTATCCATTAAAATCTATTAGCAGTATGCCTGTAGTAATTTGAGCACTGCTAAAAGTGTAACCATGGTCACAGAAAGTGGTTTATTCACTACTTTATCACACACTGAACAATGGTGGAAAATGAGACGGTCTGGACTGCAAGAACCGTTTTCTGTGGCATCCAAACAAGTTATTGCAGAGCACCCTTGCATCTGCCTGCATTACACAGCAGCCTCAGGCTCCAGGTCAACAGTGAATGTTGTATAAATGTACACTGAGGTTTATTTTTACTCTTTTCAGTGTTCCAAGGTTATACACTACTGTGCATGGGGTTTCAACAAACATGGTTTCACCAAGACCAGTGTTTGTGAAAAAACCACCATATTCATTAATATGTATTTTAGGCATCTCCATTTTTTTCACTAGAACAGAAGCTATTTTTGGCAAGTAAGATAAAATTCTATAAACTACATTTAATAACATTTCCCAGATATTTTCACTACTTTGCTACCGTTAGCACAAACAGGGCAATGCCATTGGTGTGCAATGATTACCCTGAGAAGGTAATCAATTATGAAGTTCAAGCAAAGTACTGAATGTTTGATGTATTATAGTGAAATATTTTTAGCCTGAATTAAAACATACAGGGAGAATCCTGCTATTACTATCTTAGTACTATTCTCCAGCTCTGGAAATAAAGGCCAAAAAAAATCTAAATAGTTTTAATACGTAGAAAATTGGCATTGCACAAAAAGTTAAACAAACATGTTTGATCACACCTTGTAAGGCCTGCAGTACCTAAACAAAATGGTACAGATGACGTGAAGAAAAATTATTTATTTAACTGAATATACAAATGCTCTTGATTAGACCAATGGGGTATAAAGTGTAAGGAGAGCTAAGAAAAATTATCTGGTCCAGAGATTTAAGCTGTAAGGCTAAGAGTTATAGAAAATCTCTGCTAAAATAGCATCACAAATGCATGTTAACTTATTGCCAATGGTTTTATGGTGGAAAAATTATTACAGTATCAGTTGTGATTTTTCTTTTAATAGTCAAAGTAGTGCCAGAAACAAGATAAAGCATCATGACTGAAAACCTAAATTTTTCTAAATAAGCTTATACTTAATTGTCATACAATAATTCACACATCAGCAACAGAAATTGAAAAATACTGCTGTTCTTAAGGTCATAATTTCATTGTTTGCAAAATGCCAAGAAGCCCGTTTCTGGCCTGAAAATCCAACTTTTTCCTTACCCTGAGAAGGTATCCCTGGTTAAGCTGCCATTTTGTCTTATGACAGTTTTGTTTAGGTCAAAAAGCACATCGTGTAAACTCTGCTCCTCAATTTTCTTTGTGGTTAGCTCAAGTATTTGTGTATTTCTTCGGAAGAGTTTGCAAGCATAGCAAGTAGCTGCAGCAGTCTCCATTTTGTCTCCTGTCAGAACCCAAACTTTAATGCCTGCTTTCTGGAGTGCTTCAATAGTGTCAGCAGCTTTTTCTTGTAGTCTGCAAAGTCAATTGACATATGTTGACGGATTGCTTGGGAAAGAGAAAGGTCTTTATTGAAAGATTTTTATAAACAAATAAAAAATTCAATAGAAGTTATCAGATCTAAGAATTTTCCCCAAAGTATGAGTCCAAAAATGTTTAAGGGACTAGTATATGTTTTTGAATCTTTTTAAGACCTGAAGAGTCTTTCTTCATTTCCTCAATACCCATTTTGTAGTCCTTTCTTCTGAAACTTTTGCCTATAACTTGATCAATAAATTATTACATGAACATAAATGGTTCAAATACACTGGTTTTTGTACATTTAACTATTATTACTTGCTTACTAAGTATAAAGTTACCATGTGTAACTTTAGTAAGCTAAGGGCATGGAATTGATTCAAATAAGGATTTTCCCAAATAAATCTCTCCCAAATAAATGCAGAAAAGGAGCTTTCAATTACTTTTTCATCATCACTGAACATAAGAAACTAAGAAATGTACTAACTAACCGATCTTCAACAGCTGTAGCACCAAGTAATATAAAATCTCTTTCTATCTTCTCATACACTTCTGCCAATTTCTTTTCCCGGTCCTGAAGGGCCAACTTTGCATTTTGAAGCAGCCTCTGTACATTGCTGTATTCTTTTTCTGTGAGCTTTTTATATGCAACACACAATGTTCGCAGTCCCTCCTAAAGAATGCAATCAAAAGAAACAAAATGCATTTTAAAGTTCTTCTTAGACTTCTTACTGGTGTTTATGCTGAAACGTTTGAAAAAGGAACATCATGAAGTGACAAAGTATAGACTGGTACAGTATGGTATAAACTAGGATATGGTTCAGCTTAATTCTGCTCTGTGCTGGAAGCAGTTACAACCTGATGGACCAACCTCCATCTTCCAGAAGATAAACAGCTCAGTGATCCAACTGGATATATGAGATTACAAGAGAAGGCAAAGCCAAGGTAAAGGTTTCCTTCTCTGTGTGTATAATTAGGCAGGATGAGTCAGAATAAATAATAGTAATATAAATAGTAGCTCTGCAGAGTCTGATTTTGATGCTGTACCGCAGCAGATCCACAGACAGGGACCAAACATCACAAGGAGAACTGAAAGTGAAAATCCAACTGCACCATTTCAGTTAAGTGAAAACTAGAATTTAGCTGTGGGTGTTTCAGACTACATCAAACTTCTGGACTGTGATGATTAAGGAAGTATATAGATTGTGCAAGGTGGGGAAAAGTTATTATAAGACAGTAAAGTTTTGCCACCTGAGTTATATAATGCTTCTCACAACACCATTTAACTGGCACTTCACCTTCCTTAACTTTAATCCATCCAGTAAGTCTTTGTATAGTTACTTATTACCAAACCAAAAAGGAGAATTATTAAAATACCTCCCTGCCTCATGATATTGATAAATCAGGTGCCATGTATTTTCTTTGAGGAGCTTCTGTTTGTAGGAGCCAGTCCTATTTCCAATTATGCAGGATGAAAAAATAGGTGCTGGTCTGGATTTCTTTCTTGACAGACAATGAATAAATATGATATGTAAATACTTCTCAATTTCATTTAGCCTCTTTTGCTTGTAATTATCAGACAGCTGTCCCATGTAATGAAGCTTAGTAAAGCACTTTGAGAGTTTTTTGCTTCAAAACAAAAGCAGGTGACACTGAAGGGTTTTTCCCCACATGTCTGTAATAACATTTCATTTGCAGTTTGAGTACTGGATGCCAGCAAATTATATGCTATGTAAGACTGGCAGTTGCCCTGCATTGCAATGAGTTCTGCATATTTTTGGATACAACAAAATTCAGTACTTTACAACTCCAAATACTACTTCTAGGTAAAACCAAGTTCAGAAATTTTTTAAAAAAGTGATCAGCCAGTTCATAGCTGATTTTTAGCAAGCAAAAATATCAGATATGGATGATCACTGCACTGGCTCCCCCGAGCCTGTAAAGCAATCAAAGGCAGCAAATCACAGTTGCTAAGGCTGGGACTGAAACTAGCAATCATTTTTATGGCGATTTACAGTTTTTCACTTTTCTTCTATTCAAAAATAAATTTAAACCACAACTGTGAAAACATCATACTAATGAGCTGATGATTTCTAGTTTAACACATAGTTGTGAATATCTAATGAATTCAGATTGCACCACAACTGACATTTTGAATATGAGATGGAGGACAGATGCAAATAAGGGAGTTACACAGACTGCTACCCACAAGCCTGAGTGAACCTTGGCATAGAATACTTTGTGCCTGTAAAGACAAAACTGTTAGCAGATAAAGCAGGAGGTCAGAACACTAATTTCTTTTTGAGACTGATATCATGTGTACAGATCAATAAAATGGAATCTTACCACTGCATTGCGTTGTACTCGGGATCGTATTTGCTCAATTTTACCTTCTTTAACCCTAGGAAATATGGAGGAATCTGCTCCCTTACAAAACAGAAATATGTCACCTAAAAGAGACAGCATACAGAATTCAAAATGACCAAATATACATTCTTCAAAAAACATCCAAATTAACAAGCCTTCAAAATGTTTTCTTCCAACTTTTTTATAACATTTGTACTTATGCTAGTACCTGGTGGTCCCTTATTTTATAAAGAAAGGAACACAGGCCGTGTGTAATGCTCAACTCTGATAAATCTGATTCCAGCTCAAGTGAAACCAAAAAATCTAACAGAATGTGACAGTCCTACCTGTTGAAGATTTAACAATTACACTCATTCGCCGTCTCACAGAATCAAAACTGAAAATCTCCAATAATTCAAACCTGAAACAGAAACAGAACTATTTTTTACACAATTCTATTTTTCCTGATCCCTAAACTGGTTATTATGACTTCAAGCATATAAAATTAAGTATTGCTTCTAACATGGAAAATTATGTTGAGTATTATGGAATATGGAACCAGTACAGAATGAAGCAGCAGGTTGCAAATAAACAAGGAAAGCCCTTAGCTCCTAATTACTTGAAACAGAGCTTATGATGTCCCTAAGTACCTTCAGATGTATAATCAATCTAATTTATTTAAGTAAAAGACAAGAAATCTTGCAGCAGAGCACTGTACTGATTATAAAGTAAGCTTCTGTGTATACTACTTAGACATAGCCTTAAAACTTGAAATGCGTGCTTACATACAAGTCTTTATTTTATAATTTTCTAATTTTTACTATTCCTAACCTCCCAAAAGTGTCAACTTAATTCCATAATCTTGCTCAAATGTTGATAGATAAATTATTCAAGTGAAAAAAAATTATTTTTACTGGTTTTATACTTGCCATTATTTCTATGATTTGATTTTATCACATGTTCCTTTCCTTTCTCAGAGGAAAAATAAACACAAGCTCCTGTTGCACTGTTTCAGTTTCACCAGTTTGTATACTTCCATCATTTACTCTCTTATCTATTTCCATTAATTTAAGAGAGCCTCTCTATTTCCAGCACAAATAGAAGCAATCCAATCATGAATCTCAACTTTTTCAAGATTTGTCTCTGTCCAGATGTGCTTGTTTAATAAGATTCTTCAGTCCTAAGTCCTTTTAACACCCTAGAACTCAGACCTGTGCAAAGCTACATCAGGCCTACATCTACAAACTGTGATGCATTTGGAAGAAAATTCTCAGTGATTATAGAGCTTTCCGTCGAGTCACCAAATGATATTGACTCCAGTTCTTATGAGCTGACCCAAAAAAGTCTGAAGTAATCTTTGGGAAAAATTCTCCATATTATCCTAAAAGGGGGTAACAGCAAGGTTACGTGTGTTCAAGAATCCCTGTGTAGTTAGCAAAACACTAAGCAGAAAGATCCAAATATACAACAGACTTAACCAGCAGGCATCTAGAGAAGTGTAAGGTAAATTTTCAAGGGTATGCATGCACCATGGAACAGCTGTACTATTTCAATATTATTGAAAATGTGACTCATATTATGGTCCACAAAATTTATTCTACAGATATTACCCTCCTGTACATTTCATGGATTATTTGTGAACAACAACCTTGGTACACAGTATTCTCTATTAAGTATATATTATTTACCATATATAAAACCATCAGGAACTATTAGATTATTTTCATATCAATATTTTATACTGTATATAATGTCAAAAAAAGGGAAAGTAATTAAAATTACTAAATTTTCTTTACTCTTCTACTAAAACACAAGGTTCCTGGCTTTCCTGACATAAAAATTCATGTGTAAGAAAACAATAGTTTATTTAAATGCATCAACAAAATCTCGTCATTGGTGAATTTTGTTATATTTTTAACCACTCACCTTTCTATATTATTTTCCCGATTTAAGATCTCCATATGATTGTCTTTCAGCCTTAGATAGGTGTAACCAAGTCTGTAAAATGAAACACAGAACAAAAGAATGAATGCAACCAATATATAATTATCCAGTTTAAGCAATAAGGATTTCAGACTGAGCCCACAACAAACCAACACCAAAATCCCAAACTGTTTTTAGTTGATTTTAGGCAATGAATATTCACGAACTCATGTTAAGAAAGCAATCAGCTGTAAATTACTTGGTGTCTGTTATTAAGATTTTTGTTCTGAAAACAATTTTGAGCTTCAGTGATTAGATCTGTAGTTTAGAAAAATATAATACCTAAGTACACACATACCTCTGTATTCCTTCAACTAAAGCAACTTCATCTGGTGATGATGATATATATATACAAGATTTTCTTGGTACCTGGCTTTTCTTCAAACCATCTATGCTGTCATCCTCCTTTACCTGAACAGTGTGGCAAAGACAAAGCGCTCGGAAAAATAGTTCCTCCCTCTCCTGAAAAATGAAAGAAACAGTTGTCATTATATGTTACCACTTTAAAACTCTTCTTTTGGGAGGTGATCCATATCACTGATTACGGCTGATTATTAATCAGACAAAGGCAGGCTCCTTGAGAGGGAGCCAGGTCTTTCCCAGGTAACCACACAATTGTGTCACAGCTGTTTGTACACTTAGGATTGCCATCCAAGTCAGGGTGCTGGGATTGTCCTAGCACTCAAGCTAATGATGCAAAAAACCCCACCAAGCATCTTCTATCTCATCTGAATGCCTAGATGTGGCTTACTTTTTCTTAAACTTTAACAATTTGTATTAAATACTAGTCAAGGTATAATTTAGATGTCCTGAGTTCACAAAGAAGGATGTAGTTTCTAGAGCACAGGTCTTAGCAGGGCTTACAGATTTCAATCTCTTGAGCAGTTTGAACACCCCTTGGAACTAAAAAAATTACTGAAGTGCATATACTTTGGCAGCTCCAGCCAACCACTTCCTATAAAATTTCAGATGATTTGGTAATGACAGCTCCTGGCACCAGAAAGAGATTTTCTATTTCATGGGTACTGTCTGTGTTATATCTTTATCTTTGTGTCTGAAAACTATTCTTCTGTGCTCTTAAATACAAACTGTGCCATTTTGATTCCCTAAGACCACATTCTGAGGGCCATGGGTGAGAGACATAAGACTGCTGAATCACACCAATATATTTTAAGAGATGTCATTTTGTCACAATGAAGGGTATGATGTGAAGTGTGAATGATATGATACTGTACTGATGTAATAAAAAATACATTGTACTTTGGCTGTGATTATCCTACTCATACATACCCTGTTCACCTGGTGACATGTGAAGACTCCTGAACTTTCACCTAATTTTGCTTTACACAGCAAATAGCCACAATACATACATGCTGCAAGTAGCACACTTCAGATGTGGCTAAATTAAGTCACATTTTGAAGTAATTTAATTTAATCACAAACAATTCTCTGGCCACATTTTCATTCAGTAATGACTAAATAAGTGCTTGCACTAAGCCTCCATTTTCCCCTTTGAGGATCTTCTTGCCTTGCTTTCCCTGTTGTAGCTAAGGTTAAATGGAAACCAGTTATCCATGTCTGTAGCTATTAACAAGAGAAAGTTCTATATTTGGGTTTTAACTCAGCTTTACAAGTGCATTAAAATGAGAAAATTCCCATTAAGCCTTTAAATCTTACTCTTCCTAGGAAATGAAAATGTCTATGCATTTGATTAGTAAAATTCAAGAATGATGAATTTCTAATATTGTCTTCATTAGTACAGTTCAATTTTTATGTTTCATTGTAAAAAATCAAGAACATAGAGAGAGTTATCATACCTTTCCACTACCTCCTGGAGATGAATCAATCATATCAATGCCTGTACAATCATGGAGGATTTGTCCATTGCAGATAACATGTGGTACATAAACATGCCCTTCAATGCAACATTCTACAAATTCCATATTGTTCTCAGTTAATGTTCCTGTTTTATCTGTGAAGATATACTCAATCTGCAAATGAGCACAAAATAAAACCAGCAGGAATGTAAACAGAGATTTTTCAAGGTCTCTGAACAAAACTGAGTTTTATTACTGGGTTACACCTTCCTTTGAAAACCCTAATGCTCTTTCAGAAGACAACAATTTCCTTTGGCAGTTATCTTCATAGATATATAGGCCCTGGAAGATTTTATCCTACGAGAGTAACAAACAAGGCTATAAAGTGTGTAAATGATGTGTTTAACCTACTTACACTCTTCTCTCTAGGTCCTTTATAGCTTTTAATGTCTTTCTTTCTGCAAGATAGGTATTTATAGAAACAAAATGCATACAAATTTCACTTCCCCGGGATTACTATTTAATGCACATGCCTAGATTTGGATCAGACTCAGAATAGTCTTTAGGGTAGTATCAGAATTCCCTACTACAATTATGTTAGTTAAAATCAGGATTGTGGACACATACAGTTATACACATGGGCAATATAATTGCACTGGAAACACTTATTTTGTCTCAATATTGAATTTTTCATTAACTTTATCTTTTACAATGAGCCCCTGTGCTTAGGTCTAACAACATTTAAAATAAAGCCAAAACCTGAACTATCAACTAGAAGAACTAGATTGTCTCAACTTTGGATCCTGGGTGTAGGTATTGTATATATACTGCATGTCATATTTGATAAACTAAGAGAATGAAGTAAGGTAAGGAACTAAACACTGAAAATAAGGCTATTATTTAGAATTCATCAGATTGTTTATCAAACCTCACCATTTATGCAGTGCATTAGACAAGCTGAAAACAAAAAAAAATTTTGCTTGGTCTTCAAAAACATCATTAATTATGCACACTTTCCACTGGGACTGACTTTTATAATATTCACTAATCTGCAAAGGAAAATGCCAAATTTTCCAGTGGCTTTTTATCTGTGAGCAAAATACCCGCAATTAAACTTTTGTCAGAGTGGATAGGATTTATATGGATTTTTTTCATTTCCCTACATTCAGTTTCATCATAAAATTTACAAAATGCTTTCAAAGGTCTTTTTAGTTATTCAGTGTGTTGCTTTGTCACAGTGTTTCCTCATGTTCAGACAGACTCTCCCGTTTCAGGCTGTGCCCACCGCCTCTGGTCCTGTCACTGGGCACCGCTGAGAAAATCCTGGCTCTATCTTCTTAGTACCCTCCTGTTGGGGCCTTAGATGTTCTTTATGAATATGAAAGCATTAGAAATATTGTTATATCAAACACTGATTGTACTTGTAGTTGTAGTAATCATTTTAATGTTTGCTCCATGTATTCTGCGTTGCTTACAGGCTCAAATGCACAACATTGCTAGTATTGTTTTTGAAAAAAGAGGGGGAAATGTTGGAGCCTTAGCTGTTCTTCACAAATATGAAAGGATTTAAGTGTCTGAGAAAAAGCAGATAAGTATCTGTGTGTCTAAATCTGGTGGGAAAAGAACAGGGTAAAATAGAAGTTGATGTGAAAGTATCTGTGTATAATAATCATGATCTAGAGAAATAATAAGTAACAGCAGCGTGAAGGACAGGATGTAGAGAATTCATGCCAATCAATGAAGAAAGAAGGATTCACATAACAGCAGAATCAGCAACTGTTAATACAAAGATGAACTTTATCAAATGAGGGTATAAATGTAGCTCACTTTGCTGAATAAATTGGATTATACTTGCATCATATTGGTGTGTATGCCTTTTCTCATCTCGCCATGAAGATCCCTACCCCAGTGTAACTCTGGCATCCTCCCGTTCAGGCATTTGTACGCATCAGTAAGATCTTCCCTGAACCTTCTTTCCACCAGGCTGAACAGTGCCAGCTCCCTCTCCCTGTCTTTGCATGAGCCATGCAAAGTCCAGTCCCTTGGCTGTCCTTGTGGCCCTTCACTAGGCTCCCTCCAGTATGTCCATGTGTCTGGGAAGCCCAGAACTGGACACAGCACTCCAGGTGAGGTCTGGAGAGGGGCAGGATCACCTCTCTCGACCCACTGGCAACACTCTGCCTAATGCAGCCCATGACACCACTGGATTTCCTTGCCATAAGGACACACTGCTGGCTCATGTTGAACTTGATTTCCATCAAGAGTTGCTGGTCCTTTCCTGCAAAGCTGCTTTCCAGCTGGATGGCCCCCAGGCATCCAGATCATTAATGATCAGGATGGGAGCCAGTAGTGACCCCCAGTGTACACTGCTAGATCCTGGCCTCCCACTGTGCACTGCTGACCACCACCCCCTTTTCAATCCACCACATTCCCTGCTCATCCAGCCCGTAATTCAGCAGATCCTCTTTAGGATCTTATTGGAGACAACATTAACTGTCTGCCATAATCATGAAATACCTGGTACCACCCTTATTCCAAATAGATATGTATGCTTAAAAGCTTTATTATCAGTTTGACTAGAAAAGGGAAGATATACAGCACCTTATTTATTCATTTAAAAAACCTATGAAAACATTTTTAACTGAGATCTTAAATATTTTCTCAAACAAAATTTATCTGTATCTGTCTCAAGGTGATGATTTTCTCAACATGGAACAGAATTTCTTTTCAAAAATGAGACTAACAATTGATTGTTTTAATGGATGAAATTTGTGTCTGGAGATGCAGTATCAGTCTAGCCAGACAAGATGTTTTGGTTTTTTTCCATCTAACTTTTAATCTAAGGAAGCTAGATGCTTATATAATTTCCCTCTATAATCAACAGAGAAGAAGTTTTATCCCTGAATACTATAGTAATACTAACTAACTGAATTCCACTGACTTGGTGAGAAATCAGAATTTTTGATTCTGAAAATTAAAATTATCTCAGATTTTATTTTCAAGATTAATCAGCACTAAAGAAAATGCTAGCTGCAAAAAAAATCCAAAATAACAGAAAAAACTCTGAAGTAACAATTTTAAAATAAAAACCTATAGTAGAAACAATTGAAAAAAAATTATCATTCAATGAAATTTACCTGTCCCAACTCTTCATTGAGGTCAGAAGTGTTCACCAGTGGTCCTTCACCTATAGCCTCATCAAACATTTCCTCATCCCATGCAATGAAATAAGAACCAAGAAATTTCTGCATTTCCACAGTGACATACATGGATACAGGAATAATGTAGTTGAAAAGAACCATGAATGCAAGGAAGTCTGTAAAAGCTTGAAGAAACTGCCAAAGAAACAAGATGAAAATATTGGTTTTTCACGTACCATTAAAGACTGCAAGATTACTACAAGTATTTACAAATAGTTTTTTAATTTGAACAGTAAGCAATGTTTCATAACTCATAGTTCAGCACAGGATGTAAACCTTCATGATTTGTAACATCACAACTGGCATGCAACTGAGCTTTTTCTTTTAAATTTGCCTTTTTCTTGACAGACATACAGGTGTAGAACACCATTACATAGCATTATTGTAAAGTTCTAGAGCAACTAATGAGTATGGTGAAGGCTTTCTGAGGAACGAGGGAAACATTAACATGCACATTCAAAAATTACCAGAAAAACAGCATAGTTCCACAGCAACTCCTTCAAGGATTACCAAATTACTTAACTTTCAGGCAGCATTTCATAAATAAATAAAGGGTTTCCTTTCCCTCTCTCAACACAAGCAGAATGTATGCACATAACCTGGCTCAGTTTTTCAGTGGTGGAGACCTGGTGGAGCTACAGCCAACTTGCTGAGCAGGTTGAGACAGTGCCACTGGTGGCAATGAGAACTCTGGAATGCCTGCCCAGCACAGGCTCCTCATGCACTTAGGGTAAGGAAGCAAACTTGCCCCGAGTCTGATTGGGAGGATTTAGTGAAATAAATATTGTGCTTTCTGTAGGGCAGGGTTCAGTTCATTGCTTTGGATCCTCTGGGTATCCATTCAGGACAATGTCCTTGCTCCTGCAAGAACATCTGGCACTGGTGACTGATGCTCTCTGGTGCCTTGAGTGCTCACAACAGAGCAATATGAAATATGCTTTTGAGGGGCATTTTCATGGAGAATCTTACAGTGGATTATTTTGAACATGTCTCTTACAGGACTGCCAACAGCTGTGAGATTCCTTTCAGCTTTTATATTTCTCTGCAAGAGCTCAATTCTTTAGTAATTTATATAAATAATAGGCAGCTCCAAAACACTTTCATGAAGCTTTTTATCCTAAATCAGACATTTTTTCATCAGTTAAATTCACACGTACAACTTCAGGGCAAAAATTTAACATATAAGCTTTCTAAAAGTACACTATGACCACTGGCAGCAAAAAAGCATGACTGGTAAGTAAGCAGGCTGAATATACTTTTCAGTAGAATCTCTATAAATTAAGGGTTTAGGGAAACTTTCTTGGTATTATAATTTATTTCCATACCAAATTTCTTTTCTTTTCAGGCTCTGTTTTCTGATTATACCATGGCTCATCACGAAATGGTTCACTCTGCCAGGCATACTTCAGAACTGTATTTATTAGTGCTTTACTGACGAGAATACAGAGGTATACAACAAGAAATACATTCATTGATCTAAAAAAAAAAGGCAAAATAAGAATCCCATTAGCACATAAACTACAGAGTTTATTAGAAAAAGTTATACATCAGTCTACTATTTTCTGCAAGTCTAACAATGCTAAGATGTTAAATAACTCTTCCAAAGTGCTTTTTCAATGAGGAAAAAACATTATTGACATTATTTTCTATTTTTAATTTCTGTTTCTATTTTTGTAATTTGTTTCTAAAATGTGTGTGAAAAATGACCAAAACTAAGTTTTCCTTAATGATGGGCACGAACTAAAAGCCATAGGTTACAAATCAGTAACAATAGAAAGAGACACATCATCAGTGTTCAGTCACTCTGTAAGAGAAAGGCTGTCAGCTGGTCAGTACATCTTGCCTCAACTAATGGCATATTGTTTCTCACAAGGCTGGATACCTTACTCAGAGCTGATGAGTTCAGAGAAAAAAGTTGGAATAGAAAATAATCTCTATTTTAAAAATAGTAAGCAACCAAAGTCAGCTCACTCCTTAAGGATAGCATAGCCTTACTTTCCCATCATACATGTCTGGAACTTGCTAATTTTAGCTAAACCATGGAAAACATGCCACAGACAAGTACTGTTAATGCAGCTGATCCAAAGTGAAGTGCATTAAAAGTTATTTTTACTGAATTCAAGACTTAATTGCACTGAAAAGTATTGAATGCTAGGATAATAAAAAACACAATCTTGGAAAACGGTCAGTAAATGTACTCTAAACAGTGAAAGAAAACTCATATGGAGTAACAAAACATCATACATTAAAGAGCTAAGCATTAAATCAAAACAGCTTTATTTTTTAAACATCTAACAAGAATAATCTGGTACTGAGAATCTTATATGGTGTTATATGACTTGAATTATAAGTAAAAACTTATTAAAAAAGAAGGAATTTTTAAGTCAGTTTACCACTTTTTTTTTTGTTTAAATCGATGAAACATACACTTATTGAGAAAAAAAATCAGATTTGCACCATTCAAACATGCAGCTTTCAAATAGTAAAATAAATATTAAACATTTTACTTCTCTACAGCAGATCGCTTCTGTGATTTTGATTGGTAATTTAATGCCATCTTAGTTTCCATGCCAGTGTAGATAGCAACACCTGAAATTAGACAATTTGTTTTACCAAAGATTGCACAGCCCAGTAACTTCAAAAGAGCACAACTCATTCGATTATTATACTCTGTATATCTTTAATTCTTTAATCTGAAGAAAGAAAACACAGATTTGGATAATAACCCAAAATTAGAAATAAGTTTATTATCTTGGTACTTAGAAATTTTCAGCAGCATTTACATCCCATTTCAGTCACAGTTTCCAATTGCTAAAGTGTTTCTATGTAACAACATTGAACCTCATTGAAAAGTCATAAAACAAGTGACCCAACTGAAATCATAAGCCCAGTAGTAACTATAGGCTTGTAACCTTGTTTGGTGTTTTCTTATTACTTCAAGGTCCATTAAAAGAGTCAATAGAAATACTTACCAAAGATTTTTTCTGTGTTCTTTAAAGTGGCTCCTCTAAGAAGCAGATTTTCAGATCCTAATGGCCTGTAAAAGGTTTAAGAAATTTAAACATTTAGAGAAAACCATCAGACCTTAGTAGAAGTCACAAAAAACGGGAAATTTTTACTAGAAAAAACAGGAAAGTTTTACTAAAAACCTTTTATTTTAACAAATTACAAGGCATATTTAAAATTTTTAAGTGAAAATTAAAAATTGATAAACAGATGCCTAAAATTAAGCTTTCAATTTCACAATTCAAGTCTTAAACCAATGCACCTAAACCCCACATATGTAGGTACCCAAATAAAGACTCAACATCCTAATTATACAGAACTTATTTTGTAAATATTAATTCTATTACTTTTTAGACTTATTTAAACTATAGTGTCCTATATGTATGAACTACTTAAGGACAATACACTCCTCCATTTTAAGTATAAATGGCATACAAGGTGTTTTTGATACTTGCCAACGTTTTTCAAAATGCCGATTAATATAGGTAAAATAATTTATTGAAGAGTACAGGAATTAATGTAAGGAACTCAATGAAATTTAAATAATACTGTGGAACATTATATGTACACTAATCATCATATGAATTGAAAACCAAGGACTACTTTACAGACAGACCACATGCAGAATTGTCAGATTCCATCTATACAGCAATAAAAAAAAAACAAACCAAGAAGTACATTCAGTGTTTTAAAATGTTATTCGAAGTGCACTTGTGGAATCAAACACCCCCCCAGAAAAATCAAAAAGCTCCCAACAAACAGGGTCACAATTCTGATGTAAAACCCGAAATTAGTTTCAAGACACTAGTGGAACAATGTTACATGAATGATCCAGATCAATGGACAGTTTCCAGAGCAGACTATGACAGAAAATAATGTATCTACAGACACGCTGAGCTCAGGAAGGCACTTAGCCAGCACTGAGTAACTCCCCACATGCTGGGACCTAGGATATCACCCCAGCAAACAGCTTCTCCCTCCTATTGCTTTGCCTCTTTGGGGCAAGAATCAGAACAAAATCAAGTACAGCAAGCTGGATGTTGCCTTCCTTGAACACACAGTGGAAATTTTAGACAGAAGTACAAACACACTTAGTAAAATTAAACACACAAAAAAATTATTTGACATGTTCAAACCTTCAAAAAGCTAAGAAAAATGAAATACACAAGTGATACTATTTTTGTTTTTTAGTGCACTACCAAGATCTCATGCTAATGGGGCAATGCTGTACAAGTGCCATCAAAATCTTATCAATATAATTTACAAATTAAATATATTTCAGATAAAATTGAAGTTGAATAAAGAAATTAAAATACTAAAGAAGAGAAATATGATTGGAAGATGAAATATCAATTACTTATGAATTAGCATTCTGAAATCTTCTTAGAGAAAAATATTCTATCACTAAAACAAAGCAGCACAATGTTGGTGAACCAAAGGTAATTCTCTTATTGATACTTATTCAACTGTGAAATATTTAAATGTGTAGAAACTCTGGATTTCCCCACCTTGCAATAGGCTCATTCCTATCATGGTAAACATTTATTCGACCAACAAATCTGAAAGGAAAATATACAAGTAGTTTAACAGTACTGCTAATAGATTATTTAAGAAATATTTTCTAGGAAGTATGTATCACAGAGAACATTTTCCAACTGAAAGGGCTCCAATTATCCAGAACATGAACAAGAACATAACAGATACATACACTTAAACCATGTAAATACAAAAATACACAGAATGGTAACTTGACATAAATTTTGTATATAAAGAGGTGTAAAAATTGTGGATAAATCTTCTAAGTAGACCCATGGACAAGAAATAAAAAGTATTATTGCCTAAACTACCTGAGATAATTCAGTGCAATTACTATCTTTTACAACATCTAAAGCCTACAACTATATTAAAACCAAAGCAAATGAAAGCATAGAGCTAGAAAGTAATTCTTCCTCTGAATATCTGTCAGTACATTTCATCTGTATGTGTTGGCTTGACCCTGGATAGCAGCTAAGCACCCATTAGCCTCTTGGTCCTTCCCTCCCCAGCAGGATAGGGAAGAGAATTGAAAGAGCAAAAGCAAGATCCTGACAGTTCAAAAAGTGAAGGGAAAAAAAAACAAGAGAGACAAAGGCAAGCACTCACCACCTCCCATGAGCCTGCTGATGTCCAGCCAGTCTCCAAGCAACTGCTGCTTTGGAAGACTGACCCCTGCCCCCTGGTTTTATTGCTGAGCATGACACTATGGCACAGACCCTCTGGTCAACTGAGGTCAGCCATCCAGGCTGTGTCCATCCCCAGCCTCTTGCCCACCCCCAGTCCATTTGCTGCAGGCGCAAAATGAGGAACAAAAAGTTTGTAAAAATTTTGTGTAAAAATTTGGCACCAACAGCTAAAAGCATGGTGTGCAGTTAACACTGCTTTAGTCTCAGAGCAACAACACTACACTACATTGGCTGCTGTGAAGAGAAGTGACTTCATTCCAGCCAGACATGGTACACTGTATTTGCAACACCACTGTTCAAGTGGATAACCTACTGCAAGGGGATTAAGCTGGACACTAGGGTTCTCAATGGTAGAGGAAACTGTGGGGAGCTTGTGGGCCTGTTGCCCCAAAAGGAACCTCTGAGGCTCAGAGGAGTGGTAGTCTGTCTGCTTAGAGAATATACAACATGGTAGGGCCACAGCTGAAGACAATAATGCACAGCAGGTCATGATGCACCATGACACAAAAAAAACATGTGCCTTTGGAAAGATTCACCACTGTGTTTTGTTGAGAGGTAAAGTTTCAACTAAAAATCAGGAGAGATACAAGCTGACTACCAATAAACATTTTCTTTATTTGTATGTCAAGAGCTGTCCCAAAGAATTCCACCATCTATAATAGCATGAGTCAACTTGCAGTCATTCACTTAGAGAGCCAAGTATTTAAAAAAAAGGATCAAGCAAGCGATGGACTTGATACTCTGAAGAACCTGTTCTCAAGCAGACTTCTAAACCAGCTTCTTAACCACCAAGATCATAGAAAAGAGATGCCTTCAGATCTCAGAAACAAGTAATGTTTTTCCTGCATCTTCCAACAGAATTTGCTGCCAAAAAAGTGCATTTTAGCTTGGCATGATATTGTTTTCTGTGTATTATTTCAGCTATTTTTCACTGTGGCAGAAAAAAAACATACTCTCAATGGTATAGGACCATTTGTATTACTAATAAGAAAAACCTTAAAAGAGGCTTCTCAAGATTTCTCCTTAGGTTTAGTGGAATTGTGTACAGTTCTTTTGTAAAATATTGAGCATTGTATGACTTTATACAACTGCAAACATTTTTCTTCATGTTCTGCTTTAAAGTGTTTTCATAATCATGGTGGCTTCATACTGTCGTTAGCCAGTATTTCAAAGCCTGTGGTGTGAGGCTCAGGTTTAACAACAGCAAATGAAAATCTGTATTTCAAATAGCCTTGATAATTTAAATTTTTTCTGGCTGACATCCTGTCAGATTTGGTTAGATTGACAGTGCTTTACTTTGTAATATGACTGACAGAGTTCTCTACCAGGACTAGAAGTGCTTGCCATTTCCTTACTGCTCGTTTGTTCTAGAATGTTAGTATTAACCTCAATCTGCAATATCTTTGCAAGAGTCCTTTTAAATCACTTCAGCATTCTGTGAGTGCTTATTTTAGTTAAAACTAGGTAACATCATCTGCAAATCCATTTAACTGGGTACACATAAATGACAATACTTTGCAATATGCTGAAAGCAAAGGAGTGAGTGCACAGGCAACTTCTCCATATTGTGGAACACGCTCTGGAGAACTTCACAAACTGTTTGTGACATAGAGAGAGGGTATGGGTGCCAATATCAAGAAGTGTACTAAGTATTAGTAAAGTTTAATTTCCTTCTTATTTTTGTATCAAAAAAAAAAAAAAAAAGACACTTAAGTTCTAAAATTTTCACCACATTCCTCAGTGGACTGCTTTGTACCATCCCCCTTTGGAAATCACTACCCCTGGGCACATCCTGTATGGATGGAAGACCTACCTGACTCCAAGCTTACTCTGGGGCTCACTCTAACCAGAGAGATGCAGCCAGTATCTTTTAATTATGATAGTTTTATGATTTATTGCTCAAGTACCTTAAACAAAACAGGTAAGAATTGTTGTCTTACTTATAAAGGTCAGGCTGAGGTTGTTCACATTCAATGGTAGCATGTAGTGCATCAATTTCTTGTTCATTGTGAAATGCCTTTGTATCTTGAACAGCATAGTAAGTCTGGAATTAATAAAAACATAAATAAAATTAAAAAGAACAGATAGACAAGACATTAATCTGTACATACACTGCAGTTCAGAATATAATTTACTAACTTTTATGTAAGAGTTCATAATTCAAATAAGAAGCATCTCTAAATGCTCCTATTTGAGCATCGTCATGGTCTTTTCCAATCATTTTTTTAAATGATTCTACAGTTATATTCAAGTACCTTGCAGTATACTCATAAATCAGGTCACCATGAAAGCATTTAAGTACAAAAAGTTAGTGTATTACCACTGTAATCTGCAAGCCTAGACTGGACACAGACAAAATTACAAAAAAAGGTCTTAAAACTTTTCATAAATGTTAGTTTTAAAGAAATGAAGTCAGATGGTAGATAAATTACACAAATTAGTGTACTTGCTTACACATATAAGCATGAAGTCATATTGTGATCTGTGTCAAAAATTAAAAGTAAACTGGCTTAAAAAGAAAATGTGGAACATTTAATTACTTTGTGACTGGATTCACCATCCAAACTAGTTGTTGTAACAAAACATGTTCCATCTCCTCTACTACTTGATAGGAATATTAAATCACATGGGAATTTTTCATCTTCTGTTACCATTACAATATCTCCAACCTAAGAAAAAAACACAAGAAAATAAAATGCATATATGTAGCTGCCCAATATTTAGATTTCAGAACTAAAACCCAGATTAACACAAATATTTTGAAAATTCAATTCAAATAATTCTTATTTACATCAGAATTTTACCACAACAGTAAAGATATACAGCGATATCTCCAGAAAACTGAATTATACCTTGTGGAATGACTAAAATATATTATTTCTGGCCTTCCTCTCAGGATAGCCACCCTGCAAGTACTGTCTTATTAAGTTTTGCAACATTATTTGAGAAATGGAAGATATTATCATTGTTTTAAGACTAATACAACAATATTGTTTCAAAACCACCAGTAGATGTAAGCTCTTAGACACAGTTGAAAAAGCCAACAATTTCATCTGCTGATGAAAACAAGATACAATTTTAGCAGAATTTTTGACTAGAAGTCCATCCTATTTTTATCCATATTTAAAGGTGAGCATTTTTATTCATGGAAACTTAAGAAATATTTTACAGCACGCTAGAACATTACAACAGAACAGCCAACCAATTACAAATTCAAAAGATTTAAATAGTTCAAGAAAAATGACTTTTTCTACATTTTTGGAGGTTAAACAAGTGGCAAAGACAAACGCTATGTTCTAAGAATATCAAGGTTTTAATAAAAATCCCATCAAAAATACGTAATTTTTGCAATTTTTCATGTAGGTCAACATCTGTTCAATATACTTTTATGTCATAATTTATCGTATTAAGACCTCAGCTTAATCATTGTTCTTGTTAAATGCTTATAAAGCTAAATTTCACTATCCTTAG
Source organism: Thryothorus ludovicianus (assembly GCA_013397245.1). Classification (NCBI taxonomy): domain Eukaryota; kingdom Metazoa; phylum Chordata; class Aves; order Passeriformes; family Certhiidae; genus Thryothorus; species Thryothorus ludovicianus. Next base: position 23,773 of record VZTB01012666.1, read on the forward strand.
CAATTGACAGGAGTAATTTAATTCCAGTTAAGCAAAACACTGATAAAAATCAGCAATAGTAACATCTAAAAATAAAAATTTATAATGATTACAAAAAATTTATATTTATCTAATTGTAGATATGAAAAAGACTTTTTTTATTTCTTAACCAACAGCAATGAAAAATTGCAGATTGTATACATGGCACAGGAGAACACAAACTCTAAGCATAACTGCAACAATCCAGTACGAAATTATCATTTTCCTCAATCCATACCAAATGAAAGTATTAGTACATAGCATCTTAATTACATTTAAAAGTTGTTCCAGCATTTGCCACTATGTCAGCTAAGGATGCAAAGAAGACTGGGACAGTTTTTTTCTGGTGGAAAGTGACAGGACCTGAGGCAGTGGGCACAACCTGGAACGTGGGAGGGTCCGCCTCATTTTCGTCATGCTGGGGAATGAGCACTGGAGCAATTGCCCAAGGGAGGCAGTGGGGCCTCCACCCTTGGAGAAACTCAAAACCTGCCCAGATGGGGTCCTGAACAAACAGCTCTTGGTGCCCCTGCTGCAGCTGGGGACTGGATCAGAAGATGCCTGTCAACCTCAAGCATTCTCTGATTGTGTGAAAAAAAACTCCATATTTTAGCAATTCTTTTTTTCCTTCTTTAATCACATGTCCTCAGGCTTAAGGTGCAGAGGACACTTAAAACTATAATTTTATATTACCTAGTCTGTTTTCTCATGTAGTTCAGAGCTGAGAATTTCACTCATTTACAAATAGATATCCCTTCCTATGCAAGTATTTTCAAGGTCTGTCTCTCCTATCATTTAATCACATATTAAATGCCTCTGAAAGGCACAGATTAACAACTAAAATTCAAAATCCAGCTGGCATGGTACTTGACTGTGTTTGGAATATTTAACTGGTTAGTTAACACAACTGGAATTCTCAAATATGTGATATCCTATTTTTTTTATTACTAGGAAGCCCTAGGCAGAAGCTATCACACTCAAATGGAAGGTCACAGCAAAAAGGCTGTGAACACTACTGATACACATGTGCCCAAAAACAGCAGAGCAGAAAAAGACATACAAAAAAATACATTAAAAATAAGAAAATTCCAAATATCTATCAAATTTTCTGAGTTTTAAAGAAAATAACGTTAAGAGTTAATCTGTTCACAAAAAAACCCCAAAACCAAAACAAGCAGCAAAAATTAATTTCTGAAAATATACCAAAAAGGCAATGTAGTAGCATTCAAAATGTCAATGAAGAGATGGTGATTTGATGGGTTTTGAGAAAACATTTAGAATGTGTTGTGTCTGTACATAGGCATGTATCTCTATACATAGCACTGACTGCTACAATCAGGCTTAAATAAATTATTAATGTGTATAATAGTAATTATACCCTGTCTCAGAAAGTGTTCAAAGCCAGGCTGAATTAGGCTCTGAACAACCTGGTCTAGGGCAAGGTGTCCCTGCCAACGGCACAGGGACTGGAACGAGATGATCTTTAATGTCCCTACCAACCCAAAGCATCCTATGATTCTGTGATAATCAAATTGGACAGAAAATAGAGGAAAGATAAACCATGCCAGAAGTTCCAAGTTTAAAATGGAAAATGAAAGTAACATTTACAGAAGGAGCTAGTTAATTCCAGTTAAGCAAAACAGCCTGATAAAAATCAGCAATAGTAACTAACATCTAAAAATAAAATTTCAGAATGATGATAAATGAGATTTATCTAATCTCATTAGACAGTATAACTCATTGGGAGTTTAATTTTATAAAAATATTTTATTCAGAGGAATAAAAAAAGATTATTTGTATACTGTAGGTCTAATAATTAAATGCAATAAATACTACATCATCATACTACATTTCTGTATAACTTAAGTGTGAAGTGTACAAGAAGGGTAAAGTCTGACTCACAAAACTTGTTAAGTCATAGTTACTTACTCTTAATTTTCGGCTTTGCTTTCTAACCAGTTTACCATGCTGAATAAAATGAACAGGGCATTGATTTATTGCATTGTCAGCTTTATGTCGCAGCCAATCTTCATAACCCTAGAAAACAGTGAAATGGAATGATGCAGTGATGCACATTTGGCTATAAAGACACAGAATAGCTCTAGCCTGTAAGAAAAATTCTAAGAATTATCCTTGATCACTGTAAGGGAAAAAAATATTCTCACTAGAACAAATCAAATTGTGATACATGTCAGTACTAGAGTTGTGCTGGATATCTATGAAAAAGAGCATTCATGGCTACAATTAGTCAAACAAAACCACGTATTTTAAGGAAGACATTGGATGAATAAGGGTTTCTAAAGTGTAGAACAGTTTCTGGTATTTAAGTGATCATCTCTTGTTCATGCTCTGTTAAGTGCACAGTACTTATAAAAGCAGTTGACAAGAAGGTAGTAGAGTAGGCAATATATTTTGGAAGAATAGGACTTTATCCTGCAAGGTGATAAAGAGATGACATGACAAAAGATTGTCATATTTGATGACTGTCATACAATTAAGCCAAACCTTTTAACCCTATATACAATATATAGTTGTGAAGAATTTTGTTTCAAGAAACTTTGCAGAGTACCCTATTTTTAGTACTCAATTACCCCATGAGTTTGTGTTTTATCCAAGCAGACAAGCTAAATGATAGGAAATCTATAACTTTCTATTGAAAAGATCCTGCCATATGACAAAGATTGGCACTGACAAAGTCATCAGTGGTTAAGAGATGGAAAATATCACTTGTAGTCAATAGCATTTTTAGATCTAAACCCTCTTGAGCACATTTGAAAATCTGATGCAGAACAAAAGTATCACTTCCTTGGATGCTATAGAAAAACATCTGGGAACTCACAGAAACTTTATAATTTTAGTGTAATATACTTCAGAGGTTGGTACAGCTCCTCAAGAAGATCTCAAAATCTACACAAGTTTTTGGGAAGAAAAATCAAGGAAATACACAGAAATGCAGTACTAGGCACAGCATGTCATAACCCAGGCTTTGATAGGTCACTATGAACAGTAAGACTTTAAAGTGTAACCTTTACAATCTTAAGAGTGGGAAAGCCACACTAAAATACTAGCTCTTGCATGTATCACAACTTTCACTCAACAAGAAATGCTGGATTTAACTATAGAATATACTCAATCATGAATAGTAACCACTGTAAAGAAAGAGAAACACAACTCTCCACAGCTTCTTTGAAGACAAATTAAGGAAAAGTCAACATTTAGCATAAAGGCAGTGAAGGTAGGAAGTTATCTGTTATCTATTAAAGGACAACTGAAATAATCCTCTGTTTTGGGTCAATCTGGGGCAGAGCTAACTTTCTTCACAGCTGTCCTGTGCTGCTGTGCTTTGTACTTGGGGCTAAAGCAATCTTGGTTACACCTTGGTGTTTCAGCTACTACTGAAGAGTGTCAGCATCAAGGTTTTCTCTTCAACCTTCTCCCACAGCAGATCAGCAGGCTGGGGGTGGGCAAGAGGCTGGGAGGGGGCATTCCTTGGACAGCAGACCCAAACTGACCCAACTCTCTCTGTAATTTTACTTTTGCTCACTACATTACTCACCTGTTTGATAGCTGTGACAGTGATGACAAACAAAAGTGGAAGTCCACTTGTAACTGGACTGGTAGGTGTATCAATAATTAACTGCAACAAAAATAAGAAATATCTTCTGGTTATATTTTTGTGAATGTAAGCAGTCAATCTTTCAAGTAATATCATCAGTATGTTACAGGGCATCAAGGAATTAATTGAAAAAAACAGTACTCCAATATAACTTTAAGAATGTGTACTATACTGATAAAAATTTGAAAACTGGATTCTATAAGAAGATACTATACTGTAGTTAGATCACATTAATATCAGATGTTAATGTTTTGTGAAAATGCTTGCAAGACTTTAAGGAAATACTAGACTGGAAAGCTGCAGCTTTGGAAGCAAAATTATGGAGCACCATTAGAAATTAACATGGCACTGGCTTTACATGTTACACAATAGAGCTGTTCTTATGCACGCAAAGAGTAAATTCTGAAATACTGAGCTGGGGCTTCTGTAAATAGAAACAAAGAGGCAGAATTCACAGAGGGAGTGCAAATGACAAAATCTAAGTTTTCCTGGGAGTCTGCACTGGTTTTTCTTTCTACAGAACCTGGTCTGCAAAGTAATACAGCTTTCCATGTAGTAAGATTTTTATTAAATTTAACTCAATAAGTGACTGTGACAGGTTCAGAATTAAGACCTGTAGAAAGCAGAGCACTAGGTATTCATGGAACTAATTTCAAAAACAAGTATTTATGTACCTCCCTAAGCAAGCATCATATCAGTACCTACTATTTCAGTTCGCACAAGCTTTGATCATAGTACAGCTGGAAAACTGCTATCGACACATTATTTTGTTATAAAATATAATATTTTATATAATATAATATTTTTGCAAAACAAACAAAACTTTGTCATCAACAGAATTTATAGCAACCGTTTCACTGATCTGGATGTTTATTACAAAATAAAAAAAAACAGACATTCTTTCTAATTTTTTCAAGACATGTCTTACCATCCAACTAGTGATGCTGTCAAATTCTCTTCATATTAAACTCACACTGACAACCTGGAGATTAAATAAAACTTTTGCCACATCAGCAGTGTAAAAGGCTTTCTAGGCTTAACCATTTACCTCCATGGTCATCAAAATCAGGTAATTTTAAAACCTTTTTCAACTTCTCCCTTTTTTAATAAGAGCACAGAACTTACTGGAAAATGGGGATATCTTACCTGAACAAGGAAAATGATGAGAAAATAGAAGTTAGCTATTCTTCTGAATTGCTCAAACAGATTTTTTGGTATAAAGTTCCAAAACGTGTACTGAAAAAATACGCATAGATTATGAGCGCTTGTGAAGGAAATATTATTCACATTCAATTTTATAATTCACATTTCAAGATTAAACTAAACAAGAAGCAGAAGTGGTTTTGTTACTTAGTTTAGTAATTTACTGAATTTGAATCTTAATTGACAATCACATATTCTCAGAATAGTATCGTTTTTCTGAACTGTGCTAATCTTTGTACTAGGGACTGTAACAATTTTTAACTAGCAGCAATACTTGTCCAGAGTAAGCATCCAGAGTTAGTTACTGAATGGTTTATTTAAAGCCATTAATGTATTTTAAAAGCACTTTGGTGATTTCAAAGAGTATTTTTAATTCACTTTTATGTTGTGTTCATGACTTGAGGTAGGTGGCACTCAGAGTTAACTACGCAGGAACAGCAAGACAATCAAATAAAAGCTGTCAAATAAAAGCTCTTTTGTTCCTTGGCAGGAACACAAAAATACTCCTCAAGATAAACTACGTGGTGAATAAGAGTAAGTGGCTGCATTTTTCTGTACTGATCTTACAAATTACCACAAGTGTTGTAAAATGACACAAGAAACAGTACATGAAGCTGCAAACAGAAAATGTAAAAACTTTGAATTTCAAAAAATTTTTAAAAGTGATCAAGGACCTTAACATCATCTAGCTGCCATCCCCTGCCCTGCAGCAGGTTCAGCTAGAGTCTTTTTACACAGTTCACTTTGCAGCTCCAGTAAAACACTGCAAAGATTGCTGATTGGAACACATGTAAAAAATGTCAGCTAAAATTGTGTGAAAAGATTTGAAAAATGGCTTGAGAAAACTAGCACTGCATCATCTTATTATCCAAATTATCCTTTGACACATAATAAAATGACAATTCCAATAAAACTTTCATTTCAAACGAGATGGGCTAAGAAGCTTATCCTAATTTATTTGCTCTGTTACAAATGTGCCTTGTCTCCTCTTGGCAGATTGCACTTACACTTGCTGATAACCAAATTATTCCATGAGCTAGACATCTTCTGAATTTGGCCCTGAAGGCAAAAAAAGACAGAGCTCCAGAAGGAAAGTACTTCTATTAAATCTGATGACAAGAAGCATCCATGAGTAATATGCTTTAAATGCATATGAAACCCTATTATATAGAGCAATCTTTTTACTTCTTGGGAGTTAAAGCCTGAACATGTGTAAGATATAGAAATGAAATGTTATTCTTCTATCATGTGCCAAGAATCAGTATCTATCCTAAATATGCCCTAAGTTACCACTTAATCCTGCATAATAGCTAGTTCAGTATTAAATCACCTGTGAGCAAGCCAAAACTCAAGCAGGCAGACATGCAACAACTAGAAAATGAAGAGTTCTAGTCTTGCAATCAGAACACTTTTCATCAGACAAGAATGTAGTTTGCACTACCCATTATCCAGCTACAGGGAATTTTCAAAGAGAATGAGTTAGACTAGATTATTTTTCCTTGTACAACAATGCTGATGATTCAAAACTGCTACTATGACAGATGACCATATGGATTCTATTCAATGACAATAATTGCATATTTTTATCATTATCAAGTACGTTATCTTTGTTTTCTATTTTTATCCATTTATTTTTTAAGAATCTATGCTGGGAAAGAAAAGTGAAAAACATCTGTTTCCATTTTTCTGTTTAGCTCTTTTACAAAAATACTACTTTTTCCATGGTAAAAGGTCTTCTGACCACAAAAAGTTCAATGACTTACACAAACCTCCAGATCGCAATTCACTAAATAAAAATATAATATCTTATGTAATAACTTCTACAGTAAATCTCCTAGAGTGCTATTTGACTAAATGCCTGGTAATAGCATTTTACCAGGGGGCTAGATATTTAAAATATCTGATTGAGGAAGCAAGTAAATCAATCAAAACAACACTCCACAAAAAGGTTGTTCACCCTTAGTGTCCAATCCTCCTCATATTCCAACCTTAGTTCACTGCTTTCCCTGCTAAGCTCCACCTTTGATCACCAACTCTCTTAGGTGAATAAAAGCGAATAAAATGGGAAGAAATCACTTTTATGATTGAGAAGTGCTTCCTAAAATGGATACTTCTTTAACATAGACTACTTCTTAAAACTTTATTTTCAATCTCACAAATTTTTAGCACTTTATGACTTGGGGTTTCAGACATACTAAATATGTCTTTATTCTGCTGCCCATTCATCTTCAACAGAGAAATAATGACTTTTGCAGTTTAGGCAAGAAAGACTACTAAGATGTCTAGACAGACCTTCCCCTATCCAAGCCATCAGTAGCTCAGAGCAGTATCTACAAATGGGCAAATAATGTTTAATCAACATAATCACTCAATCACAGAGAAGTAATGGAGGGGCTGCCACTCTGAACAGGATTTACCTCTTGATTGCTGCATTCAAGGCAGTTTCTCTACTCTAGCTAAGCAGTAACAAAACAAAAATTTTTAAAGGAAGGTCATTAAAACTGATGATATTAAATCCATGGAATTACTGTGTATGTAAAGAGTTAATAATATTATCTGTTCAGATAATTTCTAGTTATGCTCTTTGTAAACTCCTGAAAAGTAGTTTATGTATATTTAACTTTTTTTTCCCACTATAATTCACTTGAAGGACATAAGTTCAACCAAACAGTCACACACTGTTTAGATAAACTTTCAAGTTGGAGATGGCTTAATTGATCTTTTTCAAATGCTACAAAAGACCTAGAGGCCAGAGCACATGGGTGCTTTTTGCATCTGGGAGGTAGCACATCAGACACCAAGCAGCAATACTTATGCATTCAGCCAAAAGAAGAACACATGGTGCCAACAGATGCATCACAAGAGCATTTAAGACCAATCTGGTGTCAAAACAGCATCATTCAAGTAGATTTTCTTCCCATTTATAATTGCAGTAGCGCCTGTATTGCTGGAGTATCTCTGCACTCATGAGCATGTCCGGAGTATTCCTGCCCATGCCGCTGGCTCCAAATTGCTCTTTCCTGTTACCATCTTCCTTTCAGCTACACCACCTCCTTGTTACAGCCAGTCACACAAATTCAAAAACATAAAATACAGTGTTCTTGACATTATATTTTGACCTTTTCATTTGGTATCTGCATTCCAGAATTCTGGCTCATGTTTCAAGCTTCTCTTTCCACACCAAGAGGTAGATATTTTCTTAAGGAAAAGGAGTTTCTTAAGTAATCACTTAACATCAAAAGCTGAAGCTGTAAGAAAAAGCACTTCATACTGAGTTTTGTCAACACCTCAGTTTCTTAGATTGTTTTAAATAGTCATCATCTCTCTTCTAACGCACCGATTTCACTTTTTACACTCAACCTGTTTGTTTCTTGTGAATGCTTAAAAACATTACAACAAAAACATCTACTATATGGTTCGTAGACATCTTCCTATGATGATTCTCATTCCTTCTGCAAAACAAAATCCATCCTGAGAATAATAAAATCAGGATAGTATAGAGAAAAGCTGATCTTGCAGTCATTCATATTCCTGGTGACATCAGTATTTTTAATGTACACATTTTTATATCAATTACCAAGAAACAATGCATTCATAAAGCTGCAGTTTAAAAACTAGATTGCAGGCATGTGTGCATATTGTAGAATGGTTTGGGTGAAAAAGGATGTTCAAGATCTTCTCAAGCATCTAGTGTCAACATGGCAGGGACACCTTCCGCTTGACCAGGTTGCCCCAAGCCCCATCCAAACCAGCCGTGAATGCTATGCAGCATCTACAACTTCTCTGGATAACCTGCTCCACTGCCTCACCATCCTAAAGGTAAATAAATCTAAAACTCTTTCATCTTCAAGCCCTTCTCCCTTGTCCTTTCACCTAACGTCCCTGTAAAAAGTCCTTCTCCAGCTTTTTTGCACACTTCTTTTAGGTAGTGGACATAACAATTTATATATAACACCACCTTACATAGTATTATGTTATTAAAACAGCACAAATATTACATATATTACATATGTATAGGTAGCCCTCTTCAGGAGAATAGCTGAAAAAGGTCTGATCAAAAGTTTCGGGTTTTCTTCAAAGGTAGTTTTATTTATAAAAATATTACTTTTTTGAAACACAATTTGTGTATCTGTATAGAGAATTGGTAGAGAAACATATAGCAAAGGGTATAAAAAAATCAGGAAATTAATAATTATCTGAAATTACAAGAAGTGAGTTGAGAGTATGCCTTGTCTAACTCAAGTGACTTGCTTATAAACATACAGGAAGTTTATAGCAGAACTCATCTATGTTCTTTAACATATTAAACGAATATCAAGACTTTGACTCAAAGCAAAAAATTTCAGACTGCTGTCCTTATATGCTACTCAACAGATTTGGAATATTTTGAAAACTGTTGTGCCATATTTATGACAATTTGGAACGACTGTAGAAAAATAAAACAATATTTTAACAAAAGTATTAACACATGCACCATCTGCACAGTGTTTATCACTTCACTGTGGGAGGGACTCCTGTTTCTCCACCTCACAAGGTCATTCACAACACAGGGATCAGCGAAAGCTCTGCTACATGTAGGGCTTTTACAAATGAATAAAAACACCAGTACGTTCAGAGAAAGTGCGAAAATGAAATTGATTTGAGGAAGTTAGATCAAATGGTACACTTCATGAACAAACATACATATTTTCACATAGAACTTCTTAAAAACAGTTGCTGATAAAACACGATTTCTATTACTAACAAGTCTATATTTAGTAGTCTCTGCTCAGCAACTCTGTCTTATCAAACAGAGGCTGATAACTCCAGGAACTCCTCTGACAAAGAAATCCCCCAGCATCTGTAATTACGTAATTATAATTTTAAAAAAGAAAAAAAAAACCTTGCAGCAAGAGTGACTGACTGAATACAGAAGTCACAGAGAATACTAGGAAAACAGAAGAAAGAGCATGTGAGAGCAAGCAAGCTTCACTTTCTCACTTGTAAAGAGAGAATTATACTTGCCTTCCCTGGGGTTAGGCTTGGACCTGTTGTTTTCCTTCCTTCTTCTACTTCTCTTTGACTACATGAAGACTCCATATTGATATAAAAAATTTAAAAGGCCCTGTTAGGGGCAGTACCAGCAGAAGATAGAATATTGCTAATAACCCTGGATTGAGCCATGGGAAGGGTAAATGGCTTCTCCTGGGAACACAAGGGAGGTTGCAGAGAGCCTCTGACCTGGAAATCCCATGCTGAGCAGGATCATCAAGAGCAAAGAAGAGCTTTTCCTTGCTCTCTCTAGGCACTGACACTCATCCCCAGAAGGAAATTGCATGATTGTGCTGGAAGAAGTGCACACTCAGGCACTCCCATCGCAGCTCAGGCACTGAGATCCCTGAGCTGGCCCCTTCGAGAGTCCAATTGATCCAGAGGCATTTAAGCTTTACTGCCAGCCAAGTCCATTTACTCTTTTCATCTCTGACAGCTCCTGCCCCATTCACTCTCTGGCAGGGCTGGGCACACCTGACTCTTCAGCCCTTGCAGCATCAGATCTGATCTCATGCTTCCCCCAGTGTGGCTGGGAGTCAGGGGATTACCCAGGCAGAAATGGAGAGCTCTGCATTACAGTTACATTAGTAAAAGGCACACACAACACTCCCTGCATTAGTCCCTGCCCCATACACATTTCTGTCTATCCACCCTCTCTGCCCCCCTAGGGTATGCTACACAATTATTTATCGACTTCACAAACACATGACCATGCCTCTTTCCACTGTGGGCTTTGGATGTTTTTCTGACTTTCAAATGTCATTGCTCAGGGCTGTGTTTGAACTCCTCATCTTGAAACTGCTATGTCATGGCCCTAGAGAGGCCAGACAAAGCCTTCCAGCTGTGAAGCATCACCTTGGAAAGTGTGGGACAGCTTAAGTTCTCTGCTGGGTTCCAACTGGCTCATCGTGGTGGTTTAGTATTTCCTTAAGCTTCAGTATTAACATTTCTTCAAAATGTGGCAACAAAATGAGAAATCAGAGCAGACCCAAGTCATTTTGTGTTTATAATAGCACTATGAGCAAGTGCTGCAGGGAAGGGGCACAGCACAGGGACATGAATTTCTGCTGAATGAGAGAAATATTTCAACAGCTCCTGAAACATGTCAGAATTAGTTAGCTTTATTAAACTATTAGTCACTGCGATTAATTGTGAGTCATCTCAATCAGATTAGCACTGAAGGTAGCTAAGGTTTCCCTTGCAATTTATAGGATTCTCAACATGCAGCATTATTGCATTATTGTCTCAGGCCACTATTACTCTGTAGAATGTTAGGAGCATTTGGTGAAAAGTTTGGATGTATTTGACGAGAAGTTCCAAGGAAGGCAGACAACAGAAGACTGGACAATTTGTGCAACAAAACCAGAATCCCTTCGGATGCATGAATCTAGCATATGGCATTACAAAGCAGGAAATAACAGGTACTGTTCTCCCACCTGAGTTCAGCTTACTGCTTTTCTATAAGGAAGAACAGGAAATAAAGCTACAGTACAAATGAGCACTTCGTAATTTCATGTATAATTTAATTCTATTGCCATTTCTTTAGGGCAAATTCTTCAAGTAATAGTTCTGTATCCACTGTAAAGTCAGTCTTGTATTTCATGCAAGAGTCATATCCCACTACTTAGCAGTATCATCTTCTGGGAGCATAAGCCCTGCTGCCTTCAGTTATGTTGCTGACCCAGGCTGCAGTAGGTTCTGTAGCTGTAAAATTTCTCTTTATCTTGCCAGTACTATTTCTCTAAATTATGACAGTAAAGTTTGCAGCTGGACAGGATGACCAAGGCAAAATACTGTGTGTCGATTAAGCACTGACTGAAATGCAGAGTAAAAGCCTTTGTAAGTCTCCTTAACCCAGCTTCCTCTATGGGTGGTATGGGGGGGGAATCTGTTCTCCTGCCTAAAGTTCTTGGATTTTCTAACTTTAGTGTCTCTGACAATACAGGAAATTATCTCAAGGCTACTCCTATCCAGGAATTTTTCCAGTTTCTGGCTCTTTTTGTTCTTTATGAGTTGTTTTTTTTCTGGGGAGGGTTTCAAAATACATAAGCAGACATAATTAAACATATTCCTATGAACTACATGTTGTTGCCTCAAAAAAGGTTTTATTTTCAGTACAATTTTTCCCTGTGTTCAAGAGAAATGTACACATCCAGTCAGTCTTCAATTCATTGATTCAGACAGAACAAGAAGTGCAAATCCCTACTTTGTCAACAAATGAGTTCCTTGAAGCATAGCAATTCTATAAAGGTATTAGATTAACTTCAGGAAAAGGGAATATTGGATATTGAAAAATATTAAATTAATAACAAGCTAATGCCATCATCATGCCATTACATAAATCCACAGTTTGCTATGTATTGAATGAACTGTGCATGATTCCACTGGCTTGGGAAAAGGTCCAGACCAAACCTGAGCAAAGGCATGGAGCAGCTTCCACACAAACAATTATTGAACAGGCTAAGGTCACTCCTCCTAGAAAGGAATATGGTGGAAGACCACCAACAGAAACAAGATTTTAAACAGGAGATAACAGCCATTGTCAGATTCAAGGACTTGGAATATGAACTCAAATTAGCAGGAAGTTTTAAAATGAAGGTTCAAAGTTTCTCTTTTGGCAAACATTTCTACAGTTGAACTGTTCTTTATTCTGAGAATTTATATTTAAAAGGCATTGAAGGAATTCATGGAGGAGAAATCCATTAAAGACTACTAAACACAAAATCATATTCTCAGGACAAAAATATGAAGACTGAACCTTGAGGAAGTTTTGTACCAAAAAGTTATTTTATAATAAATCAGTTTTTCCAAAAAGTAAAATCCTGTTTCAGAAGGAAAAGAGGTTGTTTCCCACCAAGTTTTCGTAGTTGCCATGGCTGCCTAGTTTAACTTAGTTTCCTTTTAACCTGTAAGTTCTACCAAAAAGTAAATAATATCAAAATGTGTAAAAATTTTTTTCTGAAAAAAACAAGCCACTTCCCCTGCCAATTCAATTACTTTCTTTCTTCAATGTTTGAAACATTGTGGTTTTTCTACCAGCTGATATTTTCCTATGCCGTAGCACTGTCATGTGATAAATTCAATCAAGGGCACATAACAGCCACTTCAAAGGCCAGCACCCAAGGCAGCTGAAGTAGCTAAAAGTTAAATCAACAAAAGGATACATGTTACAAAGGTCACTGTCTAGAGAAGTTAAAAGGAACTGTGTGCACAATCCAAAAGACATGAGTTTTTGTCTTTTAGTACTTCAACATACACCTTTTGCTATATATTGTTAATATCATAATTGAATTAACACATCAAACCAATAGAACGCTTGTCTAGCCAAGATCTGTCCCTGTACCATTTTTCACAATCAGGAATGCATTATTAAGCAGACAAAGCATTAACCACGTTCTACAGTGACACTGCAATGCACACGAAATATCCCTCTGCACTTGAATCCAAGTATTACCTTGCTGACACCAGGAAGCCTCTGGTGAAGCACAGCAAAGTGTACCTTTGGAAGGACCAGTAAAGTCAAAAGTTCATATTACTGCAAGCTGATGTCTTTTTCAGGGCATTATGACATGACATTTTTTCAGTAAAGCAGCATACAGACAGACTAATAGATGACATTTCCTCATGCTTTTCAACTACCCTTTTTAGAAAGTCAGTTTGTCTTGGTAAAGTCTGTACTTGGAAGTCTAGAGTTCCTCATCCTTGAAGAGCAATCACAGACCTTTCTTACATAAGCACTAAACACCTATAAAAGCCCAGCTGAAAGTTACTGTCTGCCTCTGATGAAAGATGAAGGGAGCGTTCTTCATGGTTGAGGTAACATTATCCACTGTGCTTGTGAGCATGTACCTTTACTCTAACAATTATGGATTTGCCATCTTAATTTTGCACATTTGAGCATTTAGTAGGAAATTCAGGCCTGTGTTCCCTACGCTGTAATAGGTGTTCCCTCCAGAGCATGAGACAAGGACAGGGGGAAGGGTAAGAGGCAGCAGCTTACAGAACCAGAACCAATGCTAGTCAAGTCACAATGGTGCTTTATTCAGCCTGTCTGGGATGGAGCACAGGAATAACAGAGCTTACTTGAAAGGGACAGCATGGGAAGTTCTCAAATACAGGCCAACAGTCATCAAAACAGCTTTCAGCAGTCTAAGGAACTGTGCAATATTATCAAGCATTTCTGTCAACTCTGTTCCCTCCTGAAATATCATCACTGTATTAACTTCCACAAAGACAACCTACATTTTATGTTTTAAATAAGTTTAATTGACAAACAGAAAAACTGAGAAACATCACCTATATATAAAATATATGCATTTCCACTAATACTTTTTGTTATGAAAAGCTACTTACACATACAGTTCACAGCTAAAATATTTACCATATATGCTTTTTAATCCAAATAAAAATAAAAAATAATGAAGCCTCTGTCCTGAACTGGTTGAACTCATACACAGTTACTAACTGCTGGAAGGGATTCCCTAGTTCAAAGCATGTTTAGGTCATATGTTAAAAATCTTGCTGTGCATAGCAAAGCAACTTGCAACTTCCACTAACTTAATAATCACAAAAAGATGTCAAACCATAGTTGAACACAATGTTTTTATTTCAAGAAAAGTATCAGCAGTAACTTCAACAGCTTTATTTACATACATCTCAGATGAGATTAAAAAAAGAAAAATGTGATGGCAGTACAAAAAATTGTATTAAGTGCATTTACTCTTCGATAATTCATAATTCAAAATTCATAATTCCATAATTTAAGAGGCAATACAAGCATAGGATTTCCCACTGTACCAGTCTGACTGTACTTCATCTGCCTTACCTTCCAAGAATATATCTAATTAATGATGCCTAAATACTACACTGCTTCTTAGTACAGTTTCTTTGAATGAAGTACGGTAAGAAGGTGGTAAATAGAATATCTCACATGAATGACACAACATTTGGGAAAAGTCTGGCTTTCATTATGTTAATGGATGGCAAATATTGAGGTCCATGAGAGTAATCACTCAGCTCCTTGAGATCACAATGCTACCAAGGTTCTTAAAACGGCTGGGGATTTGAGACACTATTAAAAAAGAAATTCTCAGTAAAGATGATATTATTTTGAATTGATTATTTCATATTAGTTGAAGGTGTGAGCTCATGAAGATTAAAATCTAATTGCAAACTTGAGAGTTCTTGAGTTGTTAGCCATACATCACCTGCAAGCATTCAAATTTCTATGCCACTGCAGTATAAACCTTTGGTTAAAGCAAGCCAGCTGGAAAGGACCAACATCCCAACTGCTCACAAAAAGCACCTGGAGTTTATGGAAGTTAAAACTTACTAATTCAGGTAAGGGACATCTGGAAGGTTTCTAAGCAGCACAAATGTATTACATTAACAAGACTTTAAGTATGAAGCACTTTCACGTGAATATCAAAGACTGTTGACAAAACCCCACAGAAACAGTAGGAGCTTTTGAAGGGAATGACACTGCTATGGTGGAGAGAGTGTGAAGAACCAAAGTGCTCAACAGATTAAATTATTTCTAGTACTTTGAGCTATTGCTTTCCAGTACAAAGGATGCAGTCTTTTAGGAAGATTTTATTGACTCCAGGATTGCCTCAAATGAAAATTGCTTTTTTCTTTGTTGAAAAGCCCACTATCACTCAAAGACTGTATCATACTAGGTACTACAGTAAACATGGGAGAAATTATTCTATTTCTGTTCATTTTAGAGGCAACTTAGCAATTAGTTTCTCTAGAAGAAATCTGAGATATCTTCATTTACCTTTGCTAGTTGTGGAAAGGGAAAATACACAGGAAGTCTAGGAAAAATCTTGAAAGAAATAAACAGAAAGAATACCTTCAGCTGAGTTATCAAAATGAATGAAAGAAAATATTGGTACCTTTGATGAGACTATTCTATTATCTGGAAATCTCTGTGGAATGTACGCTTCAGCGCCTGGAGGAGGTTCACGATGCCCAACATAAATAGTCCGACTGTCCACCCAATTCTCTTCTCCAGCACACTGAGGGGAAAAAAGAGTTACTGTGTCAGTTCACTCAGCATTGCTGCAGTAACATGAGTCACACACAGAATTAACTAATCACATGCCTGACCATCAACACGTACATGGCCACCAGCACATGACCCCTCACACTTTTCTGTATCAGCTCAAGATCACCAAAACACCTAAAGCCTTGTCAGAACTCTGCCCTAACTGCACTTCAATTTCCCACAAGGCAATCAAAGAGCATCCATGAAAATCACTATTCTGACTTTTTAGTCACCCTGAAAAAAGGGTGAACGGTTTAGGACGCTCAATCAAATTAGTAACTATTTATGTTTATTATTCTTTTCTACAGTGAAAAATCTTTGCTAATTAAAATATTTTAATACATGACAAATACTTCACATTTTTGAGACTAGCCAGCCATAACTTTGAATTTCATTTGCAGCAAAGTGAAACTATATTCTCCTGAAATAGTAATCATTTCTCCACACACAAACAAGCTTAGAGACTTGGGTTGCCAGGAAAAGATCTCAGTTTGTCAACTCAGAGCACTTCCTCTTCTATGAAAGCTATAGGAAAAAAGGAGGTGTGCCAAATTTTCACGTTCACATCATTGAACTCCACCACACCTATGGTTTCCTCAAAATTAGCATTTCTGTGTTCTATTAACTGCAAAAAAAGCTCAAAGTGCTGTAGAAAAGTATTTACAAAAAACTAAAATAACCAATTTTTTACATTTAGAAGTTAATTTTTTGGAGGAACATGGATTATAAAGTGACCATCCCTTAGTCAACAGGTTAATTCATATCTACCTTATGAAAAATACTTCGGAAGTACAGAACACATTCCTAACACCTAGAGAAGCCTAGGCATCAGCAAACTTATCATCATGTGGTCAAATCTGGAGTAATTTAAATACGTTATAATTTTATAACTAATTATTACCAAAACATCTGCTTTATGTTGCACTGATGCATTTACACACACTTTCATTAAGCATATTAGAGGGAAGCTTCTTTTCTGCATCTTCAACAGCCACATATATTTAGTACATTAAATATGTCCTGGAAGTGCTCCTGGGCACTGGTGCCTGGCTGCCTCTATAGGTGAACTGACAGACTAACACTGAGCAAACTAAGCCCAAACAAATAGCGTGACTTTGGTAGTTTACACAGCCAAAGCATCATTCCCCAAAGCAGCTTGATGTACCTGTGCAGCTCTTCACAGAATTTAATTATACAGATATGGTAGCTTCTTTTCTAGCTAGTCTTAATGTAAATAGTTATAGGTCCATGGATTTTACTAGTACACACTTGGTTAGTAAGCCTAAAACAAAATATAGTTCTCAAAACTGAAAAATATTCACCCTAACATTTTCCTCATCAATTCATGTCTACGTGATTTTTCCACTGCCCTTAAGAGCAACACAGCTGAAGATCATTTTCTACATAATTTATTGAGAATAGATGTACAAAATCCTGCAATACTCTGCAGATTTGGAGCAGTTAAGCTAATAAAACAATTATCTCTGATGTGCATGACTGTCTAGAGGTTGGAGAGAACATCAAAAATATAAAAAGAAAAACCTATTGGACTCAGACTATTAACCACAAAATTGCTGAGTAGAACTCATCAAGTAAAATGTAAAATGAAGTAGAAGGATTAAAGAAAAGCAACTTCTGCCAACCCAGAAGTAGATACTAGAAGAAGACACAAAGAATTCAAAATCATTACTTGATTCTTACATGTGACAGAAAAATGAAGGCATTATGTTCAGAAGATACCAAAGGACAAAATTGCAACACTAGGTATAAAACCAAAAGTAAACCTCACATTTTTCTTATGTGTATTCAACTTCTAATAACTTGAAAGAGTCACTTAATACATTATATGAAGCTGTTCACAAAGGAAGAAAAAAAGACAATCCCTCATAAAAAACACCAATGGCCCAGTCAGGGCTTCTGCTAAGCCCATAACTGCTCCTGGTTCAGTGGGAGTGCACACACAACATTTCTCACATGCCACATCTAGCACTTGAAACTAGGACGTGGGTCGGTATAAAAATTGCATTGATTTTCCAGTCAGACAACTTCTCCCTTAGCACCAAGTGGTCTTGTCAAAACGTGAAGTGTCATTCAGCCCACTTCTGAAGGCTAGGTAACATTCTTTGAGCAAGCCAAAATATTTTGGAAGGAAGTAAAGCATGACAATGTTTCCATATTCCACTTTACTTCTATGGCAATAACAAAACACGGTATCTTCTACCATTTTATCAGCATGCAATACTTTATCTTGCCAGTGCACTGAAGGTACAATGCACTCAAACTATTTACTGGCACTTGTGCCACTTAATACTGCTAGAAATGCAATGGAATGTGAGATATTCCTGAAAAATACATCAAATTGTACAACATTTTGACATTTTGTAGTTTTTCATAGGAAGGACATTCCAGACATAAATGCAACACAAAGACTACTCCTGATAAGTGACATGCCTAAGTTCAGAGATGATTACATAAGGGGTTAATGGGAATGCCACACAAACTTTGAAAACCAAGAAGAAATCCCTCAGCTTCTACTTTCCTCTACAGAGAACCAGCTTGACAATTTATCTCACAATTATTATGAACCAGTCCAAGACAGCTTGACAACATTCTTAGCTAAAAAAAGCAGTTTTTAAAGTTTTACTGTATACAATGAGCCTTTACCGTAACTCAGTTAAAACAGGCCTCTGAAATAACCTATGAACCTGGGAAGTGAGAGCTCTGAACAGCACCCTCCTGCCATTAGTGCCAATATTCACAGGTCTGATGGCCCTGGAGTACTGTGTACACTAAAGTAAACCAACTACTCTGGAATTTGTATCCCTAAAGCAAGGCATTACTTTAAGTGTCGATATAAAATGAAGACAATCTCTTCTTAATTTGATCTGGTTTTATCACAAATCAATAAATTCACCACAAACATATAAAACCATACCTAACTTAAACTATCTTCTAGCACAGAACACTTTGTATTTTTCACTATATTAATAGGTTATAGAAAATAAATGCACTTTACCAACCTAATTCAACAACTTCAAACCTCCAAACCACTCACAGTCCACGTGGAAAAACTAAGCATGGAAGAGTAAGACTTTGCCAGTGAGGTAGAACTGCAAGGCACAAAGTCACATGCACTGCTCAATATGGCAACAAGGCAACTCACGTGTGGGAAGCAGAAAAAGATACTTTTAGAAAAACAGCACTGTAGGTCAGGACATGGGCCAGATAGAGAAATCAAACTACAGCAACTAAATGTCCTGTAATGCCAACCTCCAAAGCCAAATAGCCTGATCTGACAGTTCTTTCAGTGTTCTGGTATTACAACTTACAGAATGACACCAGAGTCACTGAAAAAAACAGTCTGATGCCACTGTCAGAACAATGAACTACATTCACTCTTTTTTAAGTTCCACTGCTTAAGCCCATTAAGAATATGTCCAAGAAACCATAAATATACCTCAGAATTATCTGCTTCTATTTATAGCATAAAGCTCAATGTACTGAGACCTAGTTTTATTGGCACATCAATGAAATGTTACATAGCTTTTACTATTTCAAGCAGCGTCAGCAACCATGAAAGCAAAGGCAAGCAAAAGACTAAGGCACAGAGACAGAGAGATAGTTAACAGGATTTTAACTTAAGAGTTTAAATATTTCTGCAGCTTATTTTTTTCTGATAAAAAAAAAACAAACTGAAACTAAATTGAGATTCACCTTCATGCTACTCTGGTAATTTTAATCTAGATTTAATTTAAACAAATGTATTGCCTGAAAAGAGAAGGGGCTTGGTATTCAATGGGTGTCAGCAAAGGGATGATAGAAAGAGGCTAGCTGTAGTTGCTGGAAAAGTAACCGGCTTTGAAAGAGTCCAAGTTTTTCTCCATGTTTTTAGTAAAGAGATTTAATGTACGATTTTGAAACCAGTAGCAACACTGAATGACATTTCCTGACTCTCCACCTGAACTATTAACTCGGGCATAATTACCGCAACAATCTTCAGTTCAGTATTATATTTTCTCTCCAAATAATACAAATACAAACACTACTCAAATAATATGCACCAAGTACAGCTGAAAACTCAATCAATCTGCCCTAGCCAGGCTCTAAGTACATTTTGCTGAACAGTATTCTCTTCTACTTGTTTCTAAACGCTTTTTGATTAAAAGGGATAGCGCAGTCTAACCACAGATTTGACAGCAACAAATCCTCAACATCAGCTATAGCCTTGTTCACCCAGACTGAGACTCCATTTCTCCACACAGAAGTGCTTTACACCGATAGAGGCAGGCTTTTCTAACAGCCTGGTGTTTTACTAAATCACAAATATTTTATGTCAATTAAGCAATTAGCACTCTGTTAAAACTGCACACCAAACACCCAGCTGCTCAAGCACTTTGGAGTTTTAGAATAACAGACACTGACAAGCCATTATCACTCAGAATCTAGAGGAAGAACTAATAGTGCACAGTGTGAAAAAACTTCCTGCATTACAACAGCTCTGCAATAAAGGCTCTCAGTTGCTAATTTTTCATTCAGTGAAGAGAAACAACTTCAATATCTCAAAGCTGTAATTCACTGAAGTGAAGAGAAAAAAAAAAAAGTAGTTTTCCTTTCTAACACAGTAAGGAAACCATCTTTATCATGCATTATTTATCAAACCATGAGATCATATAATCTCATCTTTGTCTTCATTTGTCAGATGTACTGAGTACCTGCTCTCTTACACTGGACACCATTCTGCAGGAATAGGTGCAGCCATCTTCGTTGGCAAACAATGGCACAGAGTGCAGATTGTTACCTCGTCTTTCCAAATCTGGTCCTTTTAAGGGTAGATTTGATCTATAGATAACAAAAATCTATCTAAAGAAATAGTTTTTCAATAACCTACATTTCCTAAAATTGCTAACTAGTAAAATAGATTAAGCTTTTAAATAGTCCACTTTTGCAAAAAAAAAAAAAATTCTAATTTCTATGTATGCATTTGTAGAGATAAAGGGTGAAATTCCCATTCGTTTACAGGATCTTAGCTAGATTTCAGATAGACCAACTCACAAATACCTAAGAGAGCAGTTAAGCTTTACATTTTGTTCACAGTATTATACCAGCCCTTCATATGAATTTGTCAAGCTCAAAATGAAGAGTAGTAAACCTCTGAAAGCTCTTCAGATTGTCACATTTTGTATGAATATAGAACAGCAGAGATAAAATAATCCATATAATTATCAGATAAATACCCTATCAGATTTTATATTCAGAAAAAGGACTACCTCAATATGAGACATTGTAAACAGAAAGTAAATTACTTCATTCACCTACAAGTCATAGACATATATCATTAAATAACTGATTTAATGGAATACCAAAATGCAGCTCTTCAGAGACAACCACAAAAAAAAATCCCAAAAACCAACCAACCAAAAAAAAAAACCTCAAAACAACTCTCTCCCAGAAACTTCTATGACTAATTAACACATTTCCTAAGGGTCACCCATAATGGGATCTGTTGCCACAGAATATTACTGCATTTCATTTCAGCAAATGAATTTTAAAGCCTTGGACGATGATTTTTATCAAAAATAACATTTGAAATCAAAACTCTCCCCAATCAATTGCCTACAAATCTCAGAATACTGGACGTAAGTGTATGCCGAGGGAAAAGAAAGAAAATATTTACATTCTTTAACTGCAAATAGATTATTTCATTTATGACTCTCAGGGAAAAGATGTGATTAGAAGCAAAGGTAGGTACAACTTAACTACAGAAAATGGTGCCAGGCCCACAAGCTTCCCAGCCAAGCCACATTCTCTACTACTTGGTGGTTTTCTCTACTACTATCCTGGTTTTCTGATCTTTCTTTCCATCTCCTGCAAGGGTCTTGAGTACGCAGACAGAAGGAGAAATGGATTTATAGCAATAGGCTGAAATAAGTTTTTGTCACATTTTTGAAGAGGAAATGGGAAAGTATGATGATGAAACAATGCAAAGTTCTGTTAGAACAAACGTTGTCACAACAGCAAAAGTTCCAGTTTCTGTAATATATCTAACACTCCTATATGTACCCTTAATATAAATTTTATTTCAGCTTTCCAGTTTATGCTTCCTTGAGCATTGTACATAGTACAACATTCCTGAAGTTATCCTAATAAAATCATACTCCAGTTGTGTAACATGAGCTGGCACTGGCACACTGGAATATAGCACTTTGAAGACAGTCAAATTCTCCTTTCTGATTTCCAGTTTGGAACATTCTTTTTAGCTGAAATCCTCATACTCTCTACTTTGGATGGTTGAATAATTTGACCTCCTGGATGACAAAGCCCGTGATGTGTGTTTCTCCTAAATAGGTTACAATAATTCTTTGTTTCACATACCTAAAAACTCACCTCAGTTATTCAAGGAAGACTGAGATCTTTTCTAAGCAGTCAATTTAAACTCCAAATACTGCTGACACACAAGCCCATTAAGTATAGCTATTTCTGATGCCTGTGCTTTCTCTTCAGATGAATCTTCAGTTTCCCTGTTTACTTCCATGAAAACAATAAAAGTGAAAGAGATAAAAGTCTCCTTTTCCACCTACATGTGCAATCTTCACCTAGTTCCATGGAATCACTGCAATGATGGTAAGAAAGCTGATCTGTGACATTAATTACTGCCCATCTGGAGAAATGCTCTCGCTACACTTGTCCTTCCTCTCAGTGTATCAGTTCTGACACATTTTGCCCCTTGTTGCCAGTGGGACAGGGACACTGTGCCTCCTGTTCCTCTGGCCAGGTCCAGTCAAGGACTGCCTCTACATGGAAATCCTTTCAAGAGTCTCACTTGCAATTAGAAAGGCAAATGAGAAAAAACCTACACTGCGAAGTACAGCGGTAAGAGAAACTAGAAGGGAAAGTGTCACATAAGACACAGGATATTTGACAGCCTCAGTACTTAAATTAATTAAAAATCAAGTTTATTTCCAAGTAGCTCCAGACCAACAGTTGAAATTAAGGTTTGCGGAGGAAACTCACAGCTTCCTTAGGTGCCAAGAAAAGCTGTAAAAGAAGAGCAACACTGTTTTTTCAAGGCAACTAAACGCCACTAAGAACTACATGCAGTGCCAGTCAGAGTATCTAAAGTTAGAGAGGTGCACAGATACTTGCAGAGATTGTTTTCTTTACTCTTATTTGCCAATAAAAACTTCTGTTTGCAGTAATCCAACAAGAAAAAAAAATCTAAAGCTATCAAAATTTTCAGGGCAGAAAGTGGAATTTTTTTAAAAAATTATATTTACAGACTCTAAAGAAGGAGGAGGATAGAGGGAAGCAAGCAGCAAGATGCTTTCATTAATTCAAGAATAATGTAACATATCTGTGGATTTATTACTTATTTTCTTTTACATTAACATTATTAATTATTAAATTAACTAAATTATTAAGAAAAATCAAGCAAAAATACCTGTTGTGAATCTTTTTCAAGGAACAATACAATGCATATGGAAATAGTATGCATTGGCAAGCTTTACAAAATCAGATGCAACAAAATCCATTCCTAAATGGTATTTTCATAATTCAGATTATTCAAAAGGAAATGTAGTCTAAAAATATGCTTTATATTTAGAACACCAAATTACTCTATCATCAGACATGATCAGAACTGGCCAGAGTGACACCACCTTCCACTAGGATTTGAGCAAAAAAAAGGGGAAAAGTCAGATTTCTCATGTGAGTTCCAGAACAAAGATAATTAAAATTTACAGGCTTCTGCATTCTTCTTTATACTCAGTATGAGGGCTGTGAAAATGCCTCATCTACATGTTTGCTGGTCTTTAAATTTCTCTAGTTAACTATTGCACTCTGCAGTCTATTGACACACAGCTGAACAGCAGACCTCTATTCCTACTTTGACTACAAAAATATAAAGTAGTTTTGATGTCAAGAAAACACCTTCCCCCATTGTTAACCCTTGTCATTACATTTAAATCTGTAAAACAAGTTCACTGCCAAGCAGCAGCTATTCACTATCCTAATGGTCAGTGCCTATTAGACTTCAAAAGGATTTTCATTCCTAAGTGGATACAGAGCCAGTGAAGCTACAATTCTAGCGTGCAGAAGGTGGGGCAGCCTTCTTGCATTATGTGATGATACCCCAAAACTAACAGCTTGTAAAGTGCTGGTCTTGCAGGCCAAGTCAGTGACCAAAGAATGTCCAAATGTCATTACATGAACTGTTCCATCTGTCATAATCTAAAGCTTGTTAAATAATTGTACTGTACATATTTACTGCAAACTCATAACTCTATATACATTTACATATCTAATTATTTACACTTACTTGACACTGAGTTTCTTAAAGAACAGAGATAACGCCTTTTTGGAGTTGCTTTTGCTACACAAAGACTACTTTTAAAAAAGTCTGCCAGTATATATATCTGTAGCTGTGCTACCACACATACTTGAGGACAGGCTGCAACATTATCAGAAGCAAATGACCCAAGATAAAATTGAGAGAGAAAAGCTACCATGTGGGTGTTACTGAACGCTGTACTACCAAAGCAATTGCTACCTCTTAGTTTTCCACATCTCTAAGCAGAAACCTAAATCCTCAGCAAAACTGGCACGTGTCACGTTCTGACAATTTTTCAGATTAACATCTTGCTCATGTAGGATGGTCCTGAACTTATTCCCCTTAGGCCAGACTGTATTGGTCTACAGAACTATCCATAGAAGTAAACAGGTATAGTACAAGTACCAAGCTCTCCCTGCATTACTGGTAAATTTATCAACAGGCTGGAGGGCATGGAATAAGTTAAGTTGACAATACTAATACCTAAATTTCCTATTATGAGTAATCATATTTTGCCATGCTCCCTGCAGTGTAACACACAAGTTTTCTCTCTTATATGCAATTGGGTTTAAGTGCTATTTGAAGAGTCACAATATAACCTCTGTATCCCTATACTTCATCTCAAAGAAATCCTGAACTTATAGCTCAAAATTAACTTGGCTGTTCAGAATAATGGACTAATTATGCAGCATTAGAAGCTACCTAGCATTTTCCTTCATCTCCATGCCTTTTGTTGCACATCAGCACCAAATCTGATGTTATGCAAATTCAGCTGGGTGAACACTTTGATAGAAGGAAGGACCTTAATTAGATGGCTACATGATCAATGAAACATTTATTTGGAGCTATTTGAAACACTTTCAACATACTTCTAACTCTTACATATACAATATTATACAAATAAAGTTCTGAAACATTCAAGGAATATAAAATTTTAAGCTATTACTTCCTCCTATATTGCAAAGCAATACCACGTGTTAGAGTATTTCAGGGGAAAAGCCATATGTTGATTCAGGTAAGAGGTCACAAACTGATTTTACAGTTTTACCTACTAACACCAAGGTGCTGCTGACAAAATGCCACATTCAATCCTCATGCATAATAGAGAGGATCTTTTAAATTTTCAAAAAATAGTAGGCATCAGGATCATAAATCTGACTTCAGATAAAGTCTTGATGAAAGACAAGAATTTTAAACTTATAAAATGGCATAAAGGACATTCAATACCTTTGAGTGTTTACATCAGGAGTATAAGTAAACCTACTCATGATGCATAAGAAGTTTATGACACCAGTACCCACAAGATTTTAGAATACCTTTTATTTTCACTGCACTTAAAGAATGTGAATTCCATTAAGATTAAACATTACTTTACAATTCTTTTGATGCAATGAGCTTTTTAATATTTACTTTTACTCTCAAAGAACAGATTTAATGATTTGCAACTGAACAATCTGAAGTACAATAAATATTTCACAATTCTGGACTTTTACAAACATCAAAAGACTTCAAGAACTTCTACAGTAATCAGTCAAATATTTACAAAAAAGAAACTTTATCAGCATTTGCTATTAGCTGTGTTTTAAAAGTTAGATATTCAAACAAAACCATTATTTTACATTAGAGTTATTTCCTTTGTTATATATTGTCACATACAGAGTAAGATATATAACATTTTAAAAAATCATTACAAGATATTGACTGTTTAGTTAGAGGCAGTTACCAATTGCTAGTTAAAAAAAAAAATCTACCAAGTCCAGAGAACATGCTATGTAAGTGACTAAATCACAAGCTCAAGAAATCAAAATATTTAATATTTAGCATTTAATATAGTGAAAATGAAGGTTTATAACTAAACTCTTTGGGAACTGAAGTCAAAGAAACTCCAGTAACTAATCCCCAAACAAGCAGGACATCAGAACTCACGGACAAACTTTCAGTTTTTATCATTTTAAGAGTTCAGTGATGACAGGGTGAATTTTAAGCAAAGATATCATTAATAATTCAGAGGAAACTTCTGATACAGCAAAGGTGAGGAATGCTTAAATAAGAGTTTCTCAACATATAGTCAGTCACCTGTAAGGTACTACAAGTTGATCTCCAATCAACGTCCACCCTGAGTAAACATTTCATACTTGTAAAATACTACAAATAAAGGCAGTAATTATAACCAGAGAACTAAAAGTAAAATCAACACGGTATACCCAACACATCTAAGTCAAGCTCCAGTATACAAAGTATAATATGAAAGATCATCTCTTGGTCAGAAGCAAAGATGGTTCAAATTGTTTTATTTTAGCAGAACTGTAAATGCTATGAGACTTGTATCAGTATAACTACATAATATGGGGGATGTTATTTCAAGTTTTTGGTGATCCATATACTTTTTATTTTTATATGGAGGACAAAATGTCCACACTGCACTTCAATACAGCAAAACTACTCTGTGTCCTTCATACAGAAAAGAAAAGGTATTTTTAAAGAAAGATTTTTTTTTATCAAGTCTAGAATTGTACTGCAGCTTGAGATTAATATATTCTGACTTGTAATGATTTTGATAACAAAGGCAAAGGAGGTTATTCAGGTTTGTCTGGGATAAGATGATAAGTGTAATCTCAACCTCCACATGTCTGTCATTCAGTGATACAGACAAGAGGTTTAACAACCTTTTGATGCTGCTGGTTTCTCTGCAGCAGGAAAAGCAAACATAAAAACATAAGAGAACTCACTGACTTTTAGGCTTTGATTTACTGCTGTGACTTCTTTGATGTGGAGAGGGATGGAGACAAGTAGTTACAATACACTGTCCCCTAAAAACAACTTGTGATGGGATAGTTGCTTTTTGCCATAAAACTCTCTCAGAATTCTAGAATAAGAAAAATCACCATTTCTTCCCCTAGACAAATGTACTCCACAACATCAACCTGCATCTTTAAAAATCTCCCTGAAGAAATGTTTCTCAGACTTCAAAGGCTCATCTGCCATTCCTTCCCTTTTCAAAGATAAGCAAAGAAAAAAAAAACAAGAAAAAAATAACTAACCACATTTTCTCCTCGATAAAATGAGTCTCTGTATTTCACATTTTGGGAAACACAAGTAGAAGTAAGATCCCAGTACATGCTGGCAGGAAAGACCTCTATTTAGCAAATTTAAAAAAGCATTTGTATATCTAAGGGCATCACAGGTCCTACAGACACCTCAGAAATCAAGCTGAGTATACTTGGCTTTTGGATAGCCTCTATGGCAATTTATCTTAGGAAAAAAAAAACCAACAAGAAATAAACAATTCACCTTAGTATCTCTCAGGTGTCATTCTTCTATTATAACTTCAACTGAACAAGTATCAAAAAATAACCGAACCAGAAACATCAGGATTATCTATTTTAATGTGCTGTGTATGACAGGCTAAAGAACCTGCAAAGTGAAATAGCTAGATAATCATAAAAAGCACATTTGCTAACAATTTTTTTTGTTTCAAATGAATACACATACTTAAGAAATGGCGTTATTACAACAGTAAAGAAAATATTTTTAATAGATTTTCCCTGGGATTCTTTTTGAAAAGAGTCCAATAGACAAATGTTCTTTTAAAGTTTCAGGTTTCATGCTTAATAAAACTAATTCCCAGAAAACAGCGTGCCCCCTCACGTGTCTTTTCCTGTTGGACTAGAAATTCCTGTAATCAGTCCAAGTGAAAACAACTCCCAAACTGCAAATTCTCAGTTGCTGCAAAATTGAGTTAGGAAAAGCAATGAGGACTTGTGAACTAGCTAGTCATGCTATGTTGGTTGTTTCTACATCTGTGTGGAGGAAATAAGAATTAAGTATGAAGTGAATATCTAATACTGTAATGTATATTCCAAATATTGCTTCTTTCAAAAGCACACAACAGTTCTGTACTTTGTAATCATTTGATACTATCTACAAATGAGGAAGTGTGAATCACATTTGACTGACTTCGAAGTTCAATGAACTGTAAAACTGTCCATTTTCTGAGCAGAGGTTCAGATCAAACTTCCACAAATCAGCTGGTAGCATAAACTGACAGACAAATGCCTGGAATTCAGTGATTTTAGGAGAGGCAATTCTATGCTTTCTCTAAACCAGCTAACATGAATTTATTGACTACCAGGCCGATTTCAGTCACAACTGTGTTTGTAAACAGAAGTCTAACCATTCATGACATTTATTCTACTAGGTAATTCTTTACCTTAAACCTTTAAAAATATTGAAAGCCAAATGCAATCCCCAAATCAAATCAGAAGTCCTTGTTCTAGACTTACTTCTTTGTTTCCCCCAAAACACAGTAAAATAAGAAGATTCTAGAAATCCTTTGTCATTTGTAGACAGAAATACAGACTCCTAATGAATAAGGCACATTTTATTCCTGCAGAATAGCACATGACCAGTTTTGTAAAAATCCACATTTCCAAATGTTTTGATGACATAGGGCACTCTTCAGAACATGTATCTTACAGGTAGGATCAGCTGTCCCGTAGGCATCAAAAATGGGGCACGGTACCAAAAGGATAGTGCCAAAAATAAAACTTCAGGTGATAGCCCAAGGAGTATTAGTACAAATGAGATAAGTAATCCTTGGCAGTGCCCTGGTTGGTAGTACAGTGTCTTACAGGAGTTATTCCTGTCCACTTCCTAATACTTTCCTTTTTTTCCCTCCTTTAAATGTAAGAAGATACAATCCATAAGTAAAAGAGAATTTCAGGAGGGGAAAGTAATTTATTTTTGCTATCTAGAAACCATTAATCTTTTTAGTATTTAGGAAGCATTCTATTAGACAATTCCCTAGAAATAAAATACAACTACATTTCATAACGACAGAGGGAATACCAGGCATAAATCCCAACTTGAATGATCATGTAGGAGCGACAGTATAAACATAAAAGGCAATGCAACATTTTTTCTTATAAATAAGCAGCTATGACTAAAATCAAGGAAAGCAGAAAATATTTCCACATTTATTTTACTTTTTAGAATATGACTGCATCTGAGGCTTTGCCACAGCAGCCATATCAGTTACCATATCCAACAAACAACCCCCCTGGAAGTAAATAGGTACTGTAGGTCTGTAGTGCAGAGCAAGATTGTGAGTCTACCAGTTCATGTGTTGGTTCTTTTTCTAGTACACATCGCTCCTAAGGGGTCAATTATACATTGTACATTGAATTCAAATGGAGCAAGTACTCTGATAAGAGGAGATAATGACTTACTTTGTTTCTTAATGTAAGTTGATTATGTGCTTATGCAAGAGGCTATCCGGTGGCAGCCAGAATGTTTTACTTCAGCTGAGCCACAGCCTCTCATCAATGGGGGCACTGGGAGGTGGAAATGGCACTGGACCCACCATCAGAAGGAAAGTAATGTTCACATCAGTTTGACAAGTTCTGGCACATGCAAAGAGTAAGGATATAATGCATCAAATTCATCACAAGTGAGTTAAATCTGCTGTTGTTAAGAAAGCTTATCACTTTTAAGGAGATCTATTATGGACAACATTCTAACAGTCAAGGACACTGGGGTTTGAGTGAGGGCTTTTTGTTGTTTCTTTTGTTGGTTTTGGTTGTTTGGGGTGATTTTTTTCAGTGAATATCTAACATTACAGAAAGGAGAAAACTGAATTCAACTGCAAACTTCCAGAAATAAAACCTCCATATGCATTTGTGAGGACACTAGCAGGAAGCTATTAAACAGATAATGGTTTCATTTGCAATTTGGGTAAATTTTTAGATTTACAAAAAGAGTAAAAGGCAAGTATAGAAGTTATGCCAAAATGTATTTGCACTTAACATAAATCCTTTCAAATTAGAAGTGTTGAAGTCCTACAAAAAAGTCCTATCAGAAAACTACACCTCCAAATGATCTTAATATGCTATAAAAAAGCTTCCTGGAGACAAATTCAGATTTCATGTGCACACACACCATACACATACACAGCATCCTCTTTTGACTCATAGTACTAAGCTCTATTTCAAAGGTAGAAACTGCCAAAAACACCACGATTTCATTTGTATATATTAGTTGAAATCTTGACTGAAAACAAAGGAAGTGCTATAAAACCTGAGTACATATGTTAAATCATCTGTATTAGAACCTATATCATCCCTCCCCTATAGGCTATAAAAAGACCATAAAATGATGCCTCAGCTCTACATAAAACCAAAAGTGTGTCCTTGTAACAAGTAATGCTAACATTCCACTGTTAACAAGGAGGAAAAACAAAACAATAAATTGCATGTTTTCATTTATTCCAATGGAGCTATTATGAAAAGAAAGGCTTACTAACTCAAAAATACAAAAGTTACAATGATCTAGCGTCCCTGTAAGAGCTGTAGTAATTTTCTTTGTAAGCTGCTTAGATGTCCTTCATAATAATTATTTTTACAAGGCACTTTCCTTTAAGTCTGTAAATTTAGTATCAAACTTGGCTGGTTTATAAAATCTTGATTGGGTACTTGAGAAATAACTAGTGTTTCACTCAAGACCAATAAAAAAAAGTATGTCTCTCTAAGAGTGTTGTGTCCGACTGATGAAACCACTTGCTTCAGCTCTACTGAGAGCACAGAGTTTACAATCACGTTTTCTACTTTGTCTTATTGCAGAAAAAAACCTTACAGTATCACCCTCTCAGAAACCTCTTCTGCATTTGCTCAGGGAACTGAAAGACAATGAACTTTAGAAAATGCTTTCTCTATGTGTGTGTGCAAAGGGAAGTGAGCTAGACCATGGAGAAGGGAAAGACAAGGGGTCATAAAAGCCCCCATCATCTAACACATACCCACGCCCTACAATTAATGCTTCAGCAAGTAATTCTCCCTTTCCTTGCTGCTATATGCAGCTGACCATTTTAAACCCCTCCATACTTCAATACTAGCAGAATCACAGAATCATTGAATATGAGTTGGAAAGGACTCATCAGGACGGACTCCAACTCCTGGCCCAAGTCAGGTCATCCCAAGAGTCACACTGTGCCTGAGAGCATTGTCCAAACATTTCCTCAACTCTGTCAGGCTTGATGTTGTGGCCATTTCCCTGGGGAACCTGTTCCAGTGCCCAACCACCTTCTGGGTAAAAAATCTTTTCCTGATATCCAACCTAAACCTCCCTTGACTCAGCTTCATACTGTTTCCTTGAGTCCTGTCACTGGTCATGAGAGTGAAAATCAGATTTTATACCCAGCAATAAAATTCACTCTTTGGAGTAAAGAGATCAAATACTTGGAAGGCTGGTTTTTAATTCTAAAGTATTTAAATCTCATGATACAGTAACACAGAACATGTCTAAGAAAGACTCAAATCTACATTTAGAGATGGCATATGAATTTTACTAATGTCAACATTGTGGTGCAACTGGCTTTTGGTTATCCATTACATAGAATGTACATTGCTTCAGCTGTTTATGGTTCCATGGCATGAAGTACTCGTTTCTATGCTTCTCTCAATCAGTATAAGGTAATTCTTCTAATTCTTAGATACTGTGTTTCAGTGTTGAAGAGAGAACAGCAAAAAGCCGGATTTCTTACAATGTAGAAACCAGAACAAGGAAGCATACTGGTTTTGTTCTTAGTGGTGTATAATAATCTGCCTACTCCTAATGTTTCTATTTTAATTTTACATACTTACTTGTAGTAAGTGAAATATTATCTATAAAGCTTTCTGTGCTTTGTTTATACACCTGCATAGATACAAAACTGGACACATGGAAAAGGATTTTCCTCAAATGTGATGTTGGTTGGAATCTTTAAAGGTAAAACACAACCAAATTCCATCTGTTAAGTATTTTGGTTTCAGCTTTGTTTTCTTTTTAATCCTTCAGCTTAGTATCAACATCCTCATTGATGTCTCCACTGTGGAAGTCTAGGCATTTCTAAATATTATAAAGCTTAATACAGCATTTAATTTAGCAAATACTCAATTAGTTAGGAATACTCTCATGAAAACAAACATGGTTTTGTCTTGATGTCTTATGAGGTACAAGCTTGGTGCACCTCAGGTACATCTTAGAGAAGAAAGGGACACCCAAGGCCACACCATGACCCTTGCAACCTCTCCAAGAAATACCTACATTTCTTATTTCTTTCTTACTTATTCACAATGGGATTTGCTAAGGAAATTAAGCTGAAGACTGTCTGGTAAAATAGGTAAAGAGCCAGCAAGCAGAGGGGTGTATACTGAAGGAGTTAGACTTAATAGGGAGCAAAAAAATAATTTGCACGTCCCTGGAAAGAAACCTAAAACTCATTAAACCTTTGATATCTGTAAAGACAACAGAACTCCATAATGCTCCCTTGTACTTACTGTATAAAATGAAAATAATTCTAGATTATAGGACTTGTTAAAAAAAGAAAAATTAAAAAAGGGAAGGAGCGCGGAGGAAGTCCGTACAGGCCAAAGGACCACGGCAAACAAGTAACATACTAAGGCAGAGGCTGAAGGAGGCCAGACACCAGGATAAACCCACCTGGGGACGAAGCTCCAGGCAAGGGGCACGAAGGGGGCCAGTGGCCATGGCTGTGCCAGGCCAGCCCCTCAGGGCCCTGCCTGTGAGGGCCCGGGCGGCAGCGCCAGGGCTGGGCTGGAAACGGGGCCGGAGCGCCGGGCACCGCCAGGCCCCAGGGTCCCCAAGGCAGGCAGCACCCAGAGACAGGGGGCTCCCCCGGAAAACCAGACGTGCACGTAGATAAAGCTGATCCTAAATGGCTGCAGAGCACCTGCCGCAAGGCCGAGAATCAAGCAGAGCAACAATTCCAGCCCTACCCTCACGTGGGACCATCCACACACTCTAAGCATTCACGTTCCACTGACAGAAGAGTTTTTGAAGTGCACGCATGTGGCTGAAGGAATTTGATTCACATGATACTCCATTTCCTTATGTTAAACATATTTCTCCAAACATTTCATTTTGAAAGTCTAGCAAAACCAGCAGGTTCACCTCTGCCATAGCCACATGGCTGTCACCCTGTTTAGCAGAGCCTGTGCCCCTAAAACCTGGCCTGACAGACAAAATGGAACATCACAGAAGTTCCAAGCCCCTGGAGCCACCACAGTGGCCACTGCTGTACAGTGTCAGAACACCATGACTTGGCAGGGACTGCTGAAACCCTGGCCTTGACCCTGCTTATGGGGGATCTAATCCTTGTTTGGCAGCCCCAAGCACATGAGTAACTTAGTCACCATTGCCTCAAACACGTGACAGATGCCAGTGTACAGGCACATTCATCTCATAAAGTCTCTCTCGGGGAGAAAAAAAAAGACATGGCAAAATCGCACCTTCAGTACAAAACTGCTGGCACACAAAAAATTCCACCGTGACTGTAGAGCCACCTTAGTGACCTTTCTGTATCTAATGCCACATGGTGCTGCCATCACCACCAAATGGTTGAGCAACACAAATCAAGCTGCTTATTCCATACCTTGTAAGACTAAGATTAGTATCAGCTAAGAAAGCTACTTCACCATCTCCTTAAGATGCTACAAAAGGAAACAAAGAATTTCTAGAAAAAATATAGCACTGAAAAGAGAATGAACTTCAAACTTCATTTATAGGCTTGGAGATAGGAAAGTCATCTACTTGAGAAGGTCTCATGTAGTGAAGTACAAAAAAAAAAAATCCCAGTGAGACAACCTGTACAAAAAACACTCATTTGCACTGGGGATGCAGTCTTGTAGAATGATTGTCACAACAACCTCTTGATGCTCAAAGACACAAGTGTCTTCACCTTTGCTATTCTGATCTTCTGAAGACAGGTATTTTCCCACATCTAATTCTTAGTATGATTTCATCTCTGGAACTATATTTGCTCTAAATTACATACTCGGTTAAAACTGAGTTTATAGAGAGTTACACAGGATATTCAAAACACAATCTAGTCCCCTACTGCTACCTTGTTAACCTCTTATTCTATTAGTGTTTTCAGTTCTAAGCTTTTTTAAAACTGAGCACCAGTTCACACCATTGAATCAGTTAAACTATCAGTACTGTAAAAGAGAAGAGGAAACAATGCAGCCCCCTCCCAGCACCTGAAAAAGACAATGTCAATATTAGCTGTTGAACTGATATAACCTTTTCTTATTTCCTATGGTAAAAGTGGGGACAAAACAGCAACTACTACACTTGGAAAGTCCTTTCCTTTAAGGAAAATTACAGTTAAGTCAACTGTACAATTTGGTTTGCATTTTTAAATTAATACATTTAACCTGTACTTTTAAAACTTCTTTATACTATTCTTCAACCACCTTTGGTTTCTGTACTGGTACTCAAATTTCTACAAGCTAATGAACTCCCTCGATTACAGCTGGAAGGTGCTCTAGAATTGTGTGTTAAAGTGCTATGCATCTAACTGTGGATAGCATCTTTGACCATACTGCAAAAATCTTGTATCCCTCCCATTTTATACAGAGCCAACATATGGCCAGCTTTCTGATTTGTTCTCTTCAACATCAGATAAGCAGTTCCAGTGTCTCTGAAATGATCACACACCACAAGATCTAAGAACATGCTTATTCTTTTGAAATGCCTCCAGAAAGGCTATTCCCCTTTTATTGCTAGCTTGTCATTATTGGTTCGTGCCATTTCCTTTAAAAATGAGTGGCTCTAATGCTATTGATTTAAGAAGTTCCACTCCAGGGAGCTCACATTAAAGTCAGTCAAATGATGTAATGTATTGGATTGTCCCATCATCTTAGTTCAAAAATTCTCTAGGTTATAGAGCAAGGCTAGGCTAAGAAAAGAAATCACCTTGGCAATTCCTTGGAATTAGTAAATAAATGAGAAGGCCTATACTTTTCCTTCAAGTTACAGCAAGTAATAAATCAATACACACCACATCTATTACTTTAATAATTTTTTTCCCATTCTCCTGTATGCCAATAAAGAGCAGGTCAAAGCTCTAATTACAACAATTACATCCAGTGATGCCAATAAGATCAAATCAAAATTATGTAAGGCTGTTTTAAAGAGACTATTGCTATTTTTCCCAATTGAAAAAAATTGAAAACTTTACCCAAAATTGAAAAATCAATTAGCAGATGTCTATTTTACAACATTTTAAAATTCACATCCTCTCCAGACACTTTCTTTGTTCCAGCTCTCCAAAAATGTTCAGCTTTTTCTTTAAACATCCCTAGAATGACATTCAATATCAATATGCCAGGATTACAGGTCAGTACTCTGTCTTGTGGGCCAAATAAAATAACAAAGCTGCTTTCACACACAAGCTGTTGCCGCTTTTTCCTTTCAGAAAAATTGAACAGAAAAAAAAAAACACTAAGGTAGTTCAGTTTGCTCAGAATTACACCAATACACACAGTAATTCCTTACAAGTGTTTTCTATGATCATTTAAACACCAATATGGAGCTTTAGAAACTACTGAGAGAATGGCAAACACATGGTACCTTGCCCGTAAAAGGTTTAGAACCAATTTCATCATCACTTAGATCTGGCAAAGTTAACTTTGCTGTGTTTCTCCCACTCTCAGACAGAGCCAAGAACCAACACTGCATGCCAGTTTCAGGCATTTAAAACAAATAACTTGTTCAGCTCAGCCTATTACAAATGCTTCCTTCAATATAAAACCAAACAACCAACTGAAGAGAAATGAGAAGTCAAAATAAAACAGGAAAAGAACTACACATGCTGAGCAAGTAAACCTCAGAGCAGGATCTAAAGGTTCCCGAGCTTGGGCTCTAGAGAATTCAAGCGGATCAATTTCCAAGGTCAGAACACCTTCAATATCTAACTTTTAAGCATAAACAGAAATCCAACAGAAAAAGGCAAAGGGGGAAAGGTTGTCTGATCTCAGATTTCTTCTAAAACACTGCTAACCTTATAAATTCAGAAGGGCAATGGATTTTGTCAAACTATGTCCTATGCTGCCTGATAAATTCTGTCTGCTCAATGTGTCTACTTCTACATAAAGCTTCGAAGGTTCTGAACACATTAGGCATAACAAACATATTTGAAGTTGACAAAATGTGGGTAATCTTCTTCATGACCCATTGAGAACAAAGACCTATTATACCATAGGTGGAAGGGCATGTTAGGTCATAAGTCCTTACATTTGTCTTGTTACTATAACCCAGAAAAGAGCAACAGCAAAGAAAAGCCCAAGGCACAAAAAGCCTAAGCACAGAAGAAATGTTTGTCTTCCACTATTCAGCATCACTTCCAACTTCTACTAGGAATCTATATACTACTAGACAAAATTTAATCTGATACTGCTCTTCACTGAAAATTACTGTAAAGCCAGTCAAGGACACAATATTCATTCTCACTCCTGACTGGACCAGAAGTCATCAGAATGACTTCACCTACGTAACACCATTTCCACAAATCAAATCTACATAGGCAGCTTTCCACTGCACATCAAAGGCATAAAACAAGTTCTTTGTACCACATTTAAGTTAATAAGCTAAAGAGACAAAAATCAAGTAATTTTAGGATAAACAGTGACTTGACAACCACTTAATCATCATCAAAATCTTCCTTTTATGTAGGACACTTGCCAATCAGCAAAAATACATCACTCTTGAAGTCAGGTATTTAAGGCCTTTAGCAATCTTACACATCTCAATTAGTTTACATAAAATAAACAATTGCCACATCAACTTCCCCCATCATTACTTCTTTCTACATAACACATGGTTACTCCTATCTGTAACCATCTTCCTTAAAACATGGCATAAACAAGCAAAAAATTTTTTTAAAATCCTGCAAGATTCGCTCAATGTGACTAACCCTACCAATATTGATGTAAAGCAATCTGCATCTCAGATTTTTCTTGCTATATACATGAATAAATTCCTCCCTCAACAATTAAACTACTAACTCTGAAGCAGTGAAGAAGATACAGCCCATATCAAAACTTTTTACACTGCAGTAACTAACTTTCATATATTTGTGATACTATAGAAAAAGCAGTGTTCTGCTTTAGAGAAGTTTTGTTACCATCCCATGCCCTACCATCCTTCACTCACAACACCGTAGCTTGCCTTATTAGTCCAAAAGGCACAAGATTATATCCTATTTCTAGATTCATGCAGTGTCATTATTGCATATGGAGTATTTTCCTAAATATTGCTCCATTTAGAAAACTAAAGAAGTTTCTACCCCTTCACTCCATGTCAAACAAAATAAATATGTTTTGTTATGGGACTACACTGGCTTTTTTCGTCTTGGGAAAGCAAAGTACTTGGAATTACAAACTTCAGTTTCTGTGCTCTGCTAATAAGAGATTAGAAGCTAACAATGCACTGTTACAGAAAATAAGACTTACTAGTTGGAACAAACAAGATATCTATTAATATCCACTAATATTAAAGCCTTAAAAAAATCCACAAAAAAAGGAAAAAGTAATCTGCTGATCTGCAAATTACAAATACTGTAAGTTTTACTCTAGGCATTACAAAGGAAAACTTGAATCATATTATCATGTTAAATACAGAGCTACTACATGCTGTCAAGTTTAAAAAAAAAAATCAGTTTGAGTTTCCTATACAGCTTTATTCTTAACTGTATTCAAAATAACATGATCTAAACAACTATGGTGGAAATGATACAGAATTATTCTAGAAGAAAATGCTTTTATTAATTAAAATGGTTCATCTTCCATCAAAGAAAAGACATAGCATACTCTGTTAAGTCACCCAGACATAATACAACAAGCAGCATGCTCTTATGCAATGTGTCTCTTCCTCCATCTTTAATATAGTTTAAATTGCCACAACCTGGATACATGGAAGAGAAAATAAAGCAAAACAGTATAATCTAACAGAAAAAGATTTCTTTTTTGTAAAACATATGAAAAGATCTTTAAACACTTCTTGCACTTCCATCTCTAAGTTTTGTTCTCTCAAGGCTGCCATACAAGAGAACTCTTTTTCCTTAAAATGTATCAACAATTTAATAAAATCCTTCTCAGCTGTTCCACTGTTTATATCACCCTTCTCAGCTATGAAGAGCTGCTTTCTATTGTCTTCATTCTGGGAAAGCATTTTTCTGCATTCATACTGACAAAAGAAAAATTGAAAAATCAAGTCTCACATTATGCTTTCAAAACTAAGCCAGCTCATCCTGTTCTTTGCTGACATGCAATTCTAACAAAAGAACAAAAAAATCTGATCATAAACACACCTTACCTTGAGAACCTTCCCACTTGAGATCAGTGTGAGTCAACACAAAAGTAGCTTTAAGGCTATTCTTTATTAAAGAGTAGCAGAACCATGAGCGAGGTCCAAGCTCAACTCAGCAGCAGGATCACACAATGCACTGCAGCTCGATGTGCTATTTCTGTAACAATCCCCCAAAAATGATTAAGAATGTTACATGGACTGGTGTGTAGGGGCATGGGTGTGTGTGTAGGAAGGGTAGTGTTTATATTCCACAAGCAGAGATTCTCAAGTCTGTTATCTTTTCCTTTCAATCAGAACAAAAGAAATACACATATACAATATTACATGATGCTGATTTAAGGTTGGACTTTGATCTTAGATGTCATCTTCCACCTAAACCATTTTATGACTCTATTGACCTGCACTGTACTATAGGGAACAAACACAATTCAGAGTAGAAAAACAAATCTGCTTTTTTGTGGAGATGTGCCAGATAATGAAAGCATGGAAGCTGCGACGTGTCTGGCTGACACTTGGCATGGAAAGCATGCAGACTGGCCAGTAAAATAAAGCAGACCTACAGCTGGGGGCTAAACAGGACTAAGGGCTGGGCCAAGAGAGGATCACCCACACCATTGTACAGAAACAGCCACAAGAATGTTTTACAGAGTGGTGGCAAATTTTGATGACAACACAAAGCTGGAAACCAAAAGAGGACTGGGATATTGAACACCTTGAGAACTGTAGTATAAAAAGCAGTAAATTTAATCATACAGAGTATAAGATGAAGCACTTCTAAGTACTAAAAGCAAAAGCTGTGGCTATAAACTGGCAGTTCATCAGCTGGGAAAGGGCCAGAGGATGGGCCTGTAGAGAGAGAGGTGTACTGATAACATTTTATAGGGCATGGGGGGCATCCCCCAAAAAAAGTACTATTCTGGCCTTCCTTATTTTAAAAAAGATTGATCTAAATCAAACCAGGCACAAAGCAGGTCTGTATCAATAATCACAGGACTTTTGTGATGAAAAGAAACTAACCCTCCTTTCTCTAGGTAAACCTAGGAATCCACGGCATTTAAGTGTGAAAAATGTCTTTTCCTCTAAAATACAAATTAATAAAAAGGAATCACTACTAAACAAACATTTAGTTTATGAACAGATATGCACAAATTGTCTGCAAAGTTTGACTGAAAATGAAGATTCAAAACAAAGTAATGAAGCTTTGGTTGTCTGTAGAGGACTTTTTTGGAAGAGGGGTAAGAAATTTTCCAACAGGGGAAGAAAGTTCTTACAACCCTTGAACTTGGTACACTGATGACACAAATGCTGGCTGGCTGCCTGGAATATGGAACATTATATGAAAGAATAAAAGCCAAAAGGCATCTGGGAGAGGGAAGATACTGCTCATCATTTTCTCACAAAAACAGGATCTCTCACTGACAATTTTCTAAGTCACCATCAATCTACATATTTCTTCCACTGTTAAATGTGTTAACATTCCACTGAAAAATGTTAAGTCCTAAAATACTTTTCATTACAGAAACATACTCACTTGAAATAATGAGACTTTATTTTATTAAGCGAGTATTTCAGAACATGGCTTA
Organism: Thryothorus ludovicianus; assembly: GCA_013397245.1. Taxonomy (NCBI): domain Eukaryota; kingdom Metazoa; phylum Chordata; class Aves; order Passeriformes; family Certhiidae; genus Thryothorus; species Thryothorus ludovicianus. Next base: position 63,744 of record VZTB01012666.1, read on the forward strand.
GGGAAACATCACCTGCCATATGTTTTACTGGAAAGTTTCTAGTAAACCACAACATACCAAATTGCTTATCGAGCCTATACCTAAAATGTTCTCCCACCATAGAAGACTTTCTGCTAACAAACATGACAAGACAGATGACTACATCTATACAAGTGTATTTACTGGATATATGTATTGTGCAGTCAACACAACTGGTAATAGTCAGAACTGAAAACTAATGCATTTGTCAAACAAATGGAAGAAGCTCAGACTTTGCTTATTTCAATTACCTAAACCTACCAGTCTGTAGCCTCAAAGCTGAAGATCAGTAATCTACATTAACAAAACCTCAACACTAAGAAATAGGATAGCCTTTTCTAATTGCTATGGATCAGCTTCAGAAACAAAACCAGCAAAATACATTAAGAGAATAGTACAATCCTAAAATGTTCAAGCTTTCAAGCTGCAGTACAATAACTACAGTCATTAAAATATCACTGCCTACCATTGAGGATACTCCACTGGGATAAGAGCCACCACAGCTGTTTAATCTTTTTATAGAAATTATTTTTAAGTTCCTGGGTAAGTGGCAGTATTTAACTGAACAAAAAAGCCCAGAGTCAAAAAAAAGAAGTCCAAGTGACATGGCTGTTCTTTGCTTAAACAATAATCTGTCCATAAGGTACCAGTGGACTCCTGCCCAAGAAAACAATGCCTGAAACTGGGAGTATCCCCCTAGTGTTATATGGCAATGACGTATGATGTCAGAAGTCTTATAAACATCTTCTTTAATTACACTTACACTGTAATTACCTTGGTTTTGCAATAAGATTTCTACAAAACATATTTAGGGCTAAAAAGGTGATGAACTAGAAGCAACATGCAAACAATCATCACTGTCTGTAAGGCAACCTGCTCTTCCCTCCTAATTCCCTGTTAAGAGCATTCATAGCCTGCAACACAGGTAAGTGAAGCAACTTCAGTTCTTGCTTCAGTATCATCAAGCCAACATTATGACATCATGTCAGCACTGACAAAGTGATCTTGCTTCTGACTACACAGCCACTGCCCAAAGATACAGATAAGGAACAAGAAACTGAGAGCAACTCCACAGAATTATCTTCTGCCTCAGAAGGTGATGGTGCTTCTTGGAGGCACTTTGTGTGTGCTGTACTCACTGTTTCTTTTAAGTATAACAACAGGTCATGCTAGTGAAGAAAGCCACAGCAAAAAAATGCACAGTTGTCTAAACTTCCTAAGCTACGGCTAATGGAAAGCTATCTATTTCAGCTTTGGAAAGACCCATAAATAGTATTTTGGGAGGTTGCCATATGAATATTGGCATATTCAACTTCCCACAAAAGTCTCCACTGCAATAATGGCCTAACTGCAAGCAAGAGATATAACCAGTGTGTTAGAAATTTTTATAGCTGGCTTAGAATAACAATCACAGAATCCTTAAATACCTCCAAGATCAGAGTCTAACACCTTTGATCACCATCCTATCAACCAGAGCACAGCACTAAGTGCCACATCAAGTCATTTCATGGCTTCTAACAGTGTTTGACTCACAGACCAAACACTAGCTATCTAGTGGCTGCAGGCAGCAAGAGCTGAAGTTTTAGTGATCTCTAAACTTCAGAACCATACTTGGTAACTGGTAACACAAACATAGCCAGGCATCCTTGATGGCTCTCTGGGTATAATGAGCCCCATACTGCCAAAGCTGAGCTTACCACCTTTCAGCATTGAACACACCTCTTGGGTCACAGGAAATGAGGGGACAGGAGACTAAGAAATGTGAGTTTACAACAAAGGACTACCTAACACGAGTCTGACTTCACACTGTCTCCATAAAGCAGCTGTGTCAGAATTAGTCTTGAAGTGTAAATAAGGTTTTAAACTAACTCTTAACTGCATACAAAACATCTGTATATAAGGCAACCAGGCTCCTGGCACAGTACTAACACATGACAAAGGCAGCTGGGAAGACAGCAAAACCACACAGAATTTACTGCAAGGATATGGAAATAAATACAAAAATTATCTCAATACATTTTTACAAAAGTTAATTTAGTACTCAACTGAGACAAAGTTCACAAAATCCTGCCTGATTTTATTTGCACTGTAAAGCACTCTTCAGACATGACTGTTCACCAGAGATAGGTATCAGAGGAAAGAATTTCACTCTTTTGAAAGAAGAAGAAATAGATGTGACATTTAAATCCAGCTTCAACAAAATACATTCTGAGCAAAGAAACTAGGTTAGCATAGGCACAGGAATAAAAATACATCGTGGGTAGAATGAGACAAAAGAATTGATGTTGAGGAAGAGAATAATCTCAAGAGGTGGAGTGTGTCCTGAGCATAAGAAGATCAGTACATTCTCATTTTCCACACAACTCCTGGGCCCTTCCAGGCAACAGTAACATCTGCAAGACAGCACCATATAACAAGAAGCAAGAGAGGGTGGCATGAAGAGGGAAAAAAAATTACTAAAAGAGGAGTCATGAAAATAAAAACAGCAAATAGGCAGAAGTCCTCTGAAAAAAACATGTTTCTTCTGAAATAAATCTGACATACTTCAATGTCACTAAAATGAAGGTCCTGGTAAATATGATTCCAATTTAAAAAGGAAGCTACACACAACACAAATAGAGAATCTATTCTATTCCTGATGGAAATCCATTTAAGAAAGATGTGCTCTACTTGCAAATTGCCAAGTAACATTGACACTCAAACAATACACAGATAAGGTATTTATTTCATACTTCATAAGCATCTCTAAGATTATCTGTCATTTTCCATTGGCATTTTCTGTTTTGTGGAAATAAACATGTAACATCATTTCTGCCACAATTAAAGAGCTTTTTCTTTCATAAGCATTGATACAAATACTGCAATCCACTTACGCAGATGTTTCTGTATCTTAGTTTTAAAAAAAGGCCCTAGAAGTTCCCCAAATAATCTGAAACCATGTTCTTTCCACACATTAGAGAATAGTGATTTCAGCTTTGAGATGATATTCTCTAACTGTGAAATACTAATCCGTCTGTGAACCACACAATTCTCCAGACAATTTCTGCTGCACTGGAATGAGCAAAACATCGTGCAAACCTCCTTCCTCCAATAACAGAGCCACCTAAACTTGACAGAATCATCAAGACTTATTCTTAGTTATAAAAATAAAAAAAAAAAGTCTGAACCTTGTCCTTCCAGAAAGATATTTTAAGTTTAAATCTCAACTCTTCAAAGTATGCAATGTCTTGAGGAAAAAAATCCCAAGCATTAAGAAATCAAAAACTGGGAAACTCCTACATTACAGAAAATATATCAATATTCCCCTCTTCATATCATTCCATCTGTTCAGATAATTGAGTAGTATACATCATTTTAGCCAGTGACCCACATTACACAGCATTAGCTGGTTTAACAATACTTAAGTAGAAAAAGGGCTTAAGTAGCTTACTATGCAAATGGCAAACCACAAAATAAAATAGACAAAATGAACAGAAGCAATTTAGTGGTCATGTTTCAGTATCCTGTCAGAACTCAGAAAATAAAATAATATGAATTCTAAGTATTTAAACAGATTTGAGCATTTACAACAAATGAGGAATTATCAGGGGTTGATTAAATGAAGCATTTTGCCTAGAGACAAGACTGGCATGTGCATACAAATTGCTAATGAAGTCAAACATTTTTACCTTTAGAGAAATTACTTTCAACAGTCATAATCCCTAAAGGAGAACCTGTAACTTCCCTCTGCAGACCTAATCCTGTCATAGCTTATTTCCAAATGAATTCTTGCAAACTAACAAAATCTTCCTGTAAGAATAACTTCTGAAATTGTAACTGCAGAATAACAATGAACTCTTGAACTTGCACCCAGAAATATTCATAAATCCTTTCTGCAATAAAAACTAACCAGGACTAAAATTGCAAAACTTCATTTTTATCCAAAAAATCTGGATCTGGTATGGATTAGACTGTTTTAAACTGGAGTTTAAAAATTCCTCTCTACACAAAGCCTTGAAGAAATTCTGTAAGGTCAAAGGCTCAAGAACAATGCTGTGGCAGTACTGTTCTTCCAAATGCATTCAAAGACCAACCATGATTACTAACAGGAAACATCTGATGGGCCTTTATAAAAGCTGCTTTCTTTATACAGAATAATCTCCACAAGAGTTCACAAAAAATTTAACTTGACATAGCTGTATTTAGCTTGATTAATAACCAGGTGACTTTCACTATTAAGATAGAGTCCAGTGCATATTAAGATGAGAGGATAGTCAATTCTCATTTCCATATACAATATCTGACTTTTCTCTCTGTTCAACAAAAATTTAAGTTAAAAAAAAGGCTTACAACATGAAATAGATATCCTATTTAACAACATTAGGTCAGGACGTTGTACTAACATTTTTTAAAAACGCAAAATCAAAAATCCAGGTTTTATTGCTAAATGACTTATTCTATATGGAGAACTGCTAGTGTTTCACAGAATTTCAGATGATCCTCCGTTCTAGTAGACTCAAGCATACCATAAGTCTCAGTTAAAATTTTTTTACCACAGGTTTTAATTTGAGGAGAAAAACCACAACCTTTCAAAAGCAATTCTCTTGTGATACAATTTATAACTCAGTAAAAAAAAATAATTCTCAATTTGTATCAATTTCCCTTTCTAATTTTGTCATGTGTCACAGCATAAATTTTAACACCATAAAAACCCCACCACCACCAACCCATGTGCAAAGCCAGTATAATGTTATAGGCAGACTGTCTCTGACAAAGTAAAACTTACTTAGGAGCTTGTTTTTCCCCCCACCTCAAAATGACCCCCATTTTATCTCCCTTTATACACTTCACTAAAAACTTTTCAGAAATTTCTATTAGCAATTTGTGGGAATGAAAGGAAGGGCTAATAACCTCAGTCTTTTACATCAAATTTAAAATGAAAATTAGTCCTGGCAGTTTACATTGGATGATCAGCTTTTTTCTCCTACCACCCATAATACCAAGTAGCAATTTACAGTAGGTAAATCAACCACAGCAGTGGTCATCAACCACAACTCCCAGGGAGGCAGCTACTGTCTATTAGGTGAGCCATTCAGGGTGACACACACGAGTATTTTCATAACTGAGTTTCTAACACCTGCATTCTTCACAAACCAGCAATGCTTCAGCCATTAAGCTGACCCAGAAACACTCATCAAGGTCTCTGAAGAGGAGACCAGAGCTGTTACTTTGGGCCTGGAGGAAGGTGACTAGCTTAATGCTGCTCTTGTTTTAAAGAATTTTCAGTACTGTTTCTCCTGAAGTAGATAATCAGGGCTGTAGGTGTTTAATATCTCTATTAAGAATGTTGTTTTTCAGGTTTCAAAGTTCACATGCCCAAGTTAGTCCACATTTGTACTCCTGTGTGTAGTTAATAGAAACCCAAATTTCCTAAGTTTTATACAGGACACAATCACTCAGACAGCAGAATTACAGACTCTCTACAAGACAGCCTTGAAAAGTCAGCTATATTTGCAGTGCTTTATTTTTTTTATATTTAGCACTAATTCTTAAACTGATAGGACTCTTCTCTAAGATTTTCTGTGACCTCTATAAAATCTCCTCTGCAAAGCATCTTTTAGTATCATACAGTAATCCATATAATGGAAATTATCTTGCAATAAAGTGGTGGGACTTGCTAGAGAAAGTGAAAAAAAAAAAAAAAAGGCACAGAGACATATCCACTGGGTCCCTTTTCCAAAAGAACCTCATGCTTAAGTTTAACACACAAACTTTCCTCTTACCACTCAATCTTGTTCAGCCTTCCCTCAACCAGAAGCCAGGCCATGGTGATTATCCCAGTCACCATTACAAGTTTTACTTGTGGACAGGAACCAAAGACAGATACAGCATACAGCACACCAAGGAAGAAAAATAATGATCTTTTCTGTTCTACTTCCTATTCCTTTCTTAAATACTTCTGCACTCAAAGCTTATACCTTGAAAGAATTGCCCAGAAAACAATAACATTTCTGCCAAAGTTATTTCACAACTAACTAGGATTCTGTTAAAGCAGACATACAGCCAGAACTGTTTTCATCCTCCTCCTGCAGCAGGTACCACATTACAATTAGCAGATATGGAATCCCAGCAGCTATTTATTGTCCAGTATCTGTCTTTTTGAAATTCTTCTGGAACATATCACAATTAATTCGGGATTGTGTGATTTTGCATTCCTAGCTGAATGTCAGCACACTATGTTCCTTTGTCTAGAATATGTATGAATTTGCTGAGGGCACATATCCTTGAAGATCTCACTGGAAAGACCTCTGTGGAAATTGATCATTTAGTCTTACCTTTTTCTCATCTTCTGGCCAGTTATTAATACAACAGGAGGTGGCTCCTCTTAATCCACAGCAGCTGATTTCCTCTAAAAGCCTTTGGCAGGAGGCCTTGTCAAATGCTTTTTATAAATCGAAGTGCATTACACCAGCCATATACTTATTCCTCTCCCTCCCTGTGCCCTCCAAGGATTCTATCTGCTTTATGATGCATGACTTCTAGCTAAAAAAGGCCATCTTTTTTTTTAACTTGATGTGTTTAAAAATTTTTCATGGTACTCTACTTTCTTGAAGCACTCAGTTCTACTTCTTTCCTAGGTCACTGTGGTAGCACATTTGCAGCTTCCATTCTGCTGGTACACACAGCCTACTGTAAATGATGGATTACGTACTTCTGACAAAAAAATTAGACACGTCTGAGGTATTTTACACCTTGAGTAAATTTTAACTGGTTTCCATGATGTCCTATTAATTTATACTGATTGCCTCTCAAACACATTAATTAAAAAGATCTTGTTGATCGTGCCTGTAAGAAATTCTTCAGTCTGAGAATTCATGTACAGTCCTCCAACAGCGAACACTTCTGCAAAAAACTACTGTGGCTTGTCTGCTGTAAGAGCACCTTCCCTAAGAATTCCCTGATGTGCTGGCCACTGAACCAACGTCTTATGTTTTAGCTTTTATATTTTTTATCTCCTGTGCTGTTTTATTATGCTTTAGGTTTCATATTAAGTGTTACTGAGCTTTCTTCACAGAGCAGATAAAACAATTCCTTCTCTAGCTCGATACCAAGGACAGCTTTCAGGCCCAAGAACAAAAACAGCGGTGAAGTGAGAAGAAAAAACCAGGAGGATGGAGCTTCATAACCTGAAGCTATGGTTGGACAATTGATTCTAATATACTAATGAACCAGAACTTACTTATAAAAGTGTGGCGCCTCATGATCGGGTGTCCATTTTGTGACCATTTTGGGGCATCCTGGGTGTGGTCCAGCTGGACTCTTGTGTGGTCCAGGTGTGCTCATTGAGGCCTTTTCATAATTATCTACTTTTTCCTCTTGCTCTGTCTAGTCTCTGTTCCAGATCCAGAAGGCACTAGAACAGACCACAGCTTTCCTCACATTCTTCCCATTGTCAGTGATGTAATTATCTTAGGGTTTTAATTTTAAACCTGTCATTCTTCAAACAGTTCTGCTCTTTGAAGGATTACTATCAGCAGATTTTTTCATTCTATTTGGCCTGCTGGGTTTAGTTTTTTTAAATTTCTTGACACATTACTTCCAAGTCTCCAATCTGTTGTCATGACATGCAAAACTCACCTTCACAGCTCTACTTCCTCATTTCTTCTTACTTGGCTTTACTAAGTCTGAGGCTTGACTTAGTTTTTGGGAAGGGGAAGAATAACTCTTACTAAAAATTTTGGGAGTATTTTTGTTCATACAGGAAGGCCATATACCAACACAACACAAATAATTTTTTCAAGATAACTGCCAAGTAACACCTCAAATCAGACTTCCCATATTGCTTAAGATTAACATTTCCTCTTTGTACATCAAGGTAGATGATCAAAAACCATCCTTGGCAGCTGAAATAACTATTGTCTCCATCACATTCAGTAAGAAGACTTGTTCCTCCTCCTCTGTCCTGAGTACACGAACTGTATTACTTTTACCAAAATGTCTTCCTTTTGTTTTTTTCATGCCTTCTAGCATTTTTGGAATTGTCAGTATTCTGATTATGTGCCTACTAAACAGCACAGCTACACTATTACAGTCAAGAAAACAGCAACAGTATTAACCCCCTTCTTTTAAGATGTATTTCAATCCATTTAAACATATCTTACTTTATCCCATTTTCCTTAATCATATAGCATCTTTCTACCAAAGCAACTCATTTATAATGCAATTCCTACATATTTGCACCCAAATACTGAAAAGTCTTTGCTTATCTCTCTTCCATCAAATTTCTCAAAACACTTCTAGCATGAGCAAGCTCATTTTAAAATAGTTACTTCAGTCTACTACCTCAAAAGGCACACAGCATTTTGGTAAAGGCATACAAGATTCCATGCTTTATCAGCTTGTCTACTTTTATACACCATTTTACATATCATTAAGGAGGACTTAATATGGCAGTACATTAAAATTCAGAAAAGAGGCAACAAGAAGGGACAGAAGTATTTTCTTTGGCCTTCTCATCACTCAGTGAAATACTATCCAAAAAAACCCTCTTGTTCTACAGCTTTCAGTTTAAGGAATGATAAAAAATTTATTACAATAAAGCCAGTATAGTTTTTAAATTTCATTACAGATTTTGACTACAGGCAGAGTGCATCTCCAATCCCAGGGACTAAAAAGGAATCCTGCATTTTTAAATCACCTGCCCATTCACTGCTCATTCCTACACTTTCCAGTAGCTCTCCACTGCAAAATCTTTCAGCCCCTTTGCCAGCTCCTGGGAGGTCTAACAGCACAGCACCATCACTCAGCAATCCTGCTTCCTAAATACTGCCCTATGACAGCCCCTTCTCAGCCATGCATTCCATGAACCCTGCAGTGCCACCATCAGCCCACTACACCCAAGCATTTTGCATTCACCTTTTCTTACACTACTAGATTGCTCTTGAGAATGCCTAAAAAGCTTGTTGCTCACCTGAAGCATGTGCTTTGCTCAGTATTGGCTTCTTTCTACCTTTTCTACCAACATTGCTTAACCCTTCTCATGGGCAAGCTGAGACACCTGTCTGCACACTGGTCTGTATGAACTTCTTGGGGTCTGGGAATTACTCATAGCACGGCAGTAATACAACCCAACTCTACCACAGTACAGCAGTAGGTTTGGCAGTGTAAGTCACTGGACTTCATGACTTTTTCCAGTCTAAATGATTCTATAATCTCACATCTTATCATAATAGGCCTGAGAAAATCTGACCTCATTGAAACAAAACAGCAGACAAAGCCACCTGCACTGACAGCAGGTGTTAATAAACATCCAAAGTTCAGCAAAAACATGGCAGCTGGCAATCCTCACTTATGGTCTCTTTCTTCCCAGATGTTCTCTGGGTGGGATATGCTTTCTACATATTTAGATATATGCTTCCATTAAAAATGTTAGCATACAGCAAATTACTGGCATTCCACTTATTAACAGATCAAATTAAAATACAGTGCAACCTTTACATTCTGTTAGACATTTCTGATGTAGTTCACTAGCAGTCAAAGTCTGATGCCTTTTGTTACGTTCTCTTGAAATGTCAAAGTTTCATAACCTGCAGCTATTCTGTCACTTCATCTGACTTTGTATGTGAAATAAATGTAGTGGGCATCAGATCACTGAATTTGGCCTGCTTGAAGGGTGAAAAATTTAAGTCACAGCTCAGGAACAAAGTAATATAATGTGGCAGCTTCTTATTAATAGCATGAAAGGAAGTAGAGCATGGAATAGCTTTCTTATTACACCAAAAATGACATATTAGATTACAGTATGCTCATTTTTTGTCAGATTATACAGTCATTGCACCTAGAAGGACGGAGAATTAGAGTCTTTGTCTAGTTTTTCAAGCATGATAAATTTTTCCAAGAGTTTGGAGGTTTTTTTCCTTCATTGTTTTCAAAACTATCATGACTAGCAAACTACCTGTAATAAATATGCTGTTACACGGAACTAAAATTTTTAACCACAGTATTTCATTTTTGTTCTATTTCAACTCTCTTGTGGTTAGAAGAAATACCAGCGTATCTAAAGGTATAGAAAATAATCAAACAGGACCCTCAACCTCAAAATTAGAGAAGTTTCTTTGCTATTCTAACACTGTTCAACCCTGCCAGTTTCTGCTTTGCTCAAAGCAATGGCTTCCCTCCCCTCTTCTATGGAAAAAACACCTTTGTAAGCATAGCTGGTGATATACACACTTCAGCATGCCCCAACTCATAAAACCTGCCTTTGAGCCAGTGAAATCATGAACAATCACAAGGAAAAAGAGGTGAAGTCTGAATAACATTACCTAAAAGGTGAATAAAACTAGAGACTGCTCACCAACCCTGCACAGCACCCACACAGAAGCAGCAGAGGACTGCTCCCCCATCCCCTCCTTAACTCCTTAACCACTACAACAACAAACTGGATGACTCTCAAGTGCTCACCTAGCAGGGAGGTCTCTTAAGGAAATCCATAAGCCCAAAGATAAGCTCCCCCAAGTAAAAACAGCTAAAAAGTAGTAGCTTGAATTTACTTTCATTTGTTAGTTAAAAAATCAACTACTTGATTTTGGAGAAGGGAAAATTTAGTTATTTTCCATACAAACATTCTCTGCTTTTTCCAGTTTTTTCCATGTGACAATACAATTGAGCTGTGCATTACCTTATCACCTACCACAAGAGGTATCACATGCAGGTATCTGAGGACAATTGAAGACAGATAATGTGTGAGATTAGAATGGTGTAGTAACTTTGATACATTGATGCAAGTGCAATAAACAATTATAGTACCACATCACTCACCTCTGCAAACCTTGGGACTCAAAGCTAGACATCTTATGCCTAAGCTGTGTTATGTGCCAGAGCCTTTTAAAGAAAGTGACAGTAGTAAACAGAAAAAATTAAGACACTTGCAGCTCATCTGAAATCTCAGCCCAAACACAGTAAGAGATTTTACAACAATAGGCAAAAGATATGTCTTTTCTTAACTTGTCTTTAAGTACAGACTTCTCACACCAACATCTGGATAGAGGCTGAATGGAAATCAGGTAGGGAGGAAGTGATAGCAGGCAAATAACTGCAGGGTGCTTTCACTGCCACCAGAGCTCCAGCCACCCTGCAGCACACCCAGTCACTGGTGCCAGTCCATGGACAGACCACCTGCTGCTGCCTTGCACAACAGATGGTGCTGAAAGATTAAAACCTCCATTTTAGGTTATCAGTTCTATCAGAAAGCCTGGTCTTACTGAGAGCATTCACTAGACAAATTCTAGTTTTCACTGTCACCACTAGGTTTGAGGGATCCTGGCTAAGTTGTTTTTCCTATCTAGGACTCTGTTCGTATTTCATATTAAAAAATTCTCCTCCAGCTCAACCAGATCAGGAAACACAGACAGCAATTCACTAGAATTTACTTCCCTGTTAAGTCTTCAAGCATGCCCAGTACTGACCTAGCTAATCTCTCAAGGTCAAAATGACAAGAATACTTGTATATTAAATAATTTACATATTGGACTAGGGTGGGGCACCTATGTCTGTTTCTACAAAGTAATTCATCAGCAACCAGCTGCATACGAAATGGCTGATCCTCCTACAAACCAGCATGAATAGCTAAATAGATGCCTTGTTACAATTTAGACTACAAACTTTGACACAGTCAGAACACCAAAATAAAGATTAACAATCTTGCTTTGTAACAAAATTACAATTGCTACCTAAATATCTAACAATTTTATTCTTTTAGTCACTGTATTCTTCAAGGTCTCTTGGGAAAGTAAAGCAATTAGTTGCATGCCATTTTCAGCACTAAGATGTCCACATGACCTGATGCAATAACTCAATCTTTGCTTTTGCCATTTACTCTCAAGATTTAAACCAGCATAAACTTGTTCTTGAGAAGTATAACCTGCATGCTAGACCCCATTGAGTGTCCTTCCTTCATTTTTGGTATCTTAGATTTATCTTAGAAAATAAAAATTAGGAACAACTCAGATACAGACCCAAAAATTTCAATGAACAAATGTTTACTTGCCGCTGGGAGACACTTGTCAAGCTCCACTTCCTCAGTAACAGCCCTGATGACTGAAGAAATGAGAGCAACACTCTTCCCTTGAAGCAGACTCAGCTAGTGTATAATACCAGTTTAAAGGAAGGATGCTTCACAGACAGTATCACTGCTGGAGAACACAAAGGCAAGGCTGCTCCATAAGACATGAGAAAGCTGTGTCAGTAATGGAGAGAGTGAAGCTGCTTTCCGCAATGCATAGCAGCAGCACACAGGATGCTTTACAGTATAAAGGCTTCAAACATGCACACACACAAGAAACAGATGCTACATCAGAGGCAAATCCTGAAATCTTGAGAGTAAAAACGGATTTTTTTTTTCCTTTTAAATACACAGAAGTCGGGTAACATCTATATGTACTATCACAATATATTGTGAGGGATTCACTCTCTAAAATTAAAACACAGGTTTTTTTCATAAGTGCAATAAAGGGCAGTAACTGGCAAGAAAATTACCGAAGTGCCATTCTAAGCTCAAATAATTTACTTAACCATACTTGAGCAGCCTTGTACCTCTTACTAAATGACATGGTAGGTCACAATGCTACCAGATTCAGAAAATACAAAGGAGTGGAAACCTTGTATTGATTTTAGAAAGTGTTTTCTTTATGCAGGCAATGCTTTCTTCCTTCCTCATTTATATCCATCTCTGCTGCAGCAATATCAGTCCAAGAGTCACATTACTCCAGGTCATCAATGTTATAAATATGGCACTGTAGGAAGGAGTCATTATTACCTGAGCAGTTGCTTCTACTGATTGGGCTTTTATCATATATTGCTGTAGTAGATGAGGAGTCTAATGTTAGCACTGAGTAAGTGGCAATATTGCTAATCAAGAGTACAAAACACTTTACATCAGGGAGGCATCCTTCGAACTAACTGCGCTGCAACAGGACTTCAGGGACTCCTGCAGAAACAACCAGGAAAACAATCCTCACTTCTCCTAGTTTCTCACACTTCCTGATGCCCTAATATTCTCCAGATACCTCAGTTTCAGAAATAGTTCTCAGGGAACAGCATCTCCTAAGCTCCTAAAAAACAACCTATGGAGCTGGGTCTAAGCATTCTCTTTGGTTTAATTTTTAAATGTACACTTAAGCTGATTAACACTTCCAAGTATTTAAATCTTCCAACATTTTAAATATGAAATTAAAGACAAGTACATGACATTATATGCTCTGATAAACGACTCTTTTGCACCATTTTTAAGGTTTTGCTTTCTTCCTGCTTCCCTTCCATACCCAAGAGTAAGTCTTCACTTACCTACTACTTTTCTATGATAATTGTTTTTATTATATCAGAACTGGCATGACCCACATTAGAACATGGCATGTAGAGATCAACCCAAGGACATTAGAACACAGTATGTAGAGGACAACACAAGTCTGCAAGCACCTGCATTTAGCCAAACAAAAATATTCAAGAGTGCTAAGACGTACAAGAAAAGTGTTTGCTAAATGGACAATACTGTTTATAGCTTAAAGCATGGCTTGCTGATTATCAGCTATCTTGGAACAATCTCCTTTATTACCCTTTCTCTAGGATGATTTTTAATCAGAAAGCTATCTAAGCTAGTAACTTTAATTCCTTGAAATAAGAAGGGAAACCTAGCAAGAACAGTGCTTTATTTCAGTGTTCCTTTCTTACCAACCTCTTACACAAAAAAGCAAAACTCATAAAAACCCACACTAACAAAAACCACAAATAAACAAACGAAAAAAAATCAACACTCAAAAAACACCTCCCCAAAGGTTCCACTGAAATAAGAGCATATTCTGAAGTTACTCTGCATATAAGTAGAGTAAAAGTAGTGGGATTTTATGTTTGCCTCAATATCATGAGTAGAACAACACTTCATTCTCTACAAGGAAACCCATTTTGTCACTTTGAAGAACCACAAGCATACACAAAGCTAAATTTTAACAAAAACAACCCACTTAAGACCTTAAGTCAGATAATTTCCACTGTTAGCTTACCAGGTTTTGAGGCAGTCCTGTACAGAAAGGCTCCTACATAAGAGACAAGCTTTTCCTCCAAACTAGAGGAAATAATGAGCTTTCCTACAAAAGCATACTAAGAGAGTATGCTAAAAGCCAGGAAGAGGTCTCAAAATTCAGGCGAGAAAGGACAGCAGAGAATGGTAAACATCTGCCTATAAAAGACTCTTGAGCATCAAACCCAAGAAAGAAACAGGTTAATCAGAAGCAGAAAAACCCAAACATGGATTCAACCAGACATGAGTCAGAAATTGGCTGTTTCTTTTGTTAAAGCAATTTGCTTTTTCTGCAGTAGGCACGGGAAGCAACATTAAAAAAACACATGCAAAACAAAACCAAATACTTTATCATTTGAGAAACGGAGATATTATTTCAGAAGCAAAACTGGTTTATTCAAATAAGGGAAATGGAAAGGGTTACTTAGAAGAGGAATATGGAGACTTTAAGCAGTGACACCTCTCAGATTTCATTTTCTCCTCTGAACACCTACATCCTTGGTATCTACAATATGCAAATTTGTTTCCACAACAAGTTTTATATATGTGTATGTTTGTATACACATACTTGAACTCACAGTATACAATTACATCTTTACTGCTCCAAAAGGAAACAACTTAAATTGTCAAATCTAATTCATAGAATGTTTCAGAATACAAAAAGTCCAGTAACTCTCTCCAGGTCCACTAATATTAAAATGCACATCTACTATCATGTCTTTCATTAAAGACATGGCATGCACAGTTGCAGAAAGTTAACTTGCAGGCTCTATTTCAACTCCTCCAAAGACATCAAGACACTTTAAAATCCTTCTACAGAAGTGCAAAACAGCCAGCCAGGTAAAAGCACACACTAAGGGCTTCAGAATGGGTTTATTCTAACAGAAAACAGAGGAAGAGAGAACTGCAAACCCACTGAGATGAATATAAAAGCAGGAACTTGTTTTTTTTATGGAGCGTAACTTCCATGGGTTCTACTTTGAATCTCTTTCCTCATTTGCAAAGAGGTGAGTTTGGGTAATTTATGTTAGAAGTTGCAGAACATGCTCATGTGTTTTCACTCCAGATACACTCAAGCTTACAAAAGACAACTTAGTTTCTTGTTTGGAGCATAAAAAGCAAAAAAGAAGATTAAATTTTACTTTAGGAAGTAAAAGAAAATCTCAACATGAAAAGTAAACTGCAAAGTTGAGGCATGTTAAAGAGCAGGTCTGAGCATTTCACTTTAAAGAAGCATTATTCCTCCCATGTACTGCCCTTATTTGTTTGCCAGGCAATCTTGCTCATTCTTTTTTTTTTGTTATGTCCTAAAAACTACATGAGCTTCTCACCAGACCAGCATTACATTTAAAGGTCTACAGTGAGCTGGGTAAAAGGCATCTCAGTACATGTCTCCCATCATTAGCACAGATTCAGCTTTGAAATAAGTATTTATTATCCCGGAAAAGAGGTGAGGTTCCCACAGAAAACAAACCAACAAAAAACCCAACAATGAAACACTCACAATAAAACCAAATACCTGTGAAAATGGTAATGCTGAAAGAAAGCCCACTCTTTCCAGAGAGCTAACTCCTCAAATACTGAGCCCTTACTGTAAAAACCCAGCAAGCCCCTACTTAAGAAATTTTCACATTTCTCCTCTATTTTAACACTCCCCATTCCACACACCAGAAATCAAACAGTAATGGTGAGGGAGGGGAGAAGGGACAGATACAGAGTGTCTCAAACACCCAAGGACTTACCCCTGAAGCTTTATGTCTAAGGACAGAGCCATACCCACACTGGTTTGTTCTTTTTTTCTTCTGTAACAACTTTAGTCTCCTTTACCTTCAACACCTCACTGCTTCTGTTAATTTCTTCCCTAGTCCCTTTTGCATTTGAACAAAGAGGAAAGAATACTTCCTGCATGTTTTGTTACATGCTCAAAGTATCAACCACACCTGCTTCACTTTCTTTCCCCTCACACTGAAGTTATAGATACACAAATAATCATTTCTTTTCTAATAGCGGTAAAGCACAAGGGAAATTCATGCTCCCGTGAGAGTCAATAAACATGCCTGCCATCTTAAAAAATAATTTTTCAGCACAAGTGAAAGTTCCATTATCAAGACTTTCAAGTGAACAGTTCATGCTTTTCAGATAAAGGGTTACAAAGCGAGGTCTCCAAAAATTGAGTCAGCTGAAGTTCAGAGCGACAGGAGAATTTCCATCATCCAACCTGCACTAGAGTTACCATCTTGGATGAGGATATATCCCTCACCGCCATAAAAGTAGGATTACTTAGGTTTTTATCATGCTTAAAACCCACCCACACAATTTATATCTTAACTAGACTGAGACCTTTACCCCTGCCATCTACGTACAATAAAGCAAACAAACCATATCTCCTTATGTGCAGCATTTCATAAATAATTTAAAATGGCAATTTCACTTCCTTTAGATCAGAACTTAGCCTGTTGAGAACAAGAAATCTTTACTATTCATATTAAATATTTACTATATGGCTGTTCTGGCGTCCTCACAAAAACCACTGCATACAAATGTGATGCATTAGGAAAATACAAAAGCTACATTTAAAACATTTAAAAGATGCTGGCAACTGCACAACAGCTGGGAAATGCAAACAAAGCTGACAGCCTAACTTTCACTGCTGATTCTTTCCAGGACAGAAAGCAGCCTCATGAGACAGCTTAACCCTTTGCTTTAAGGTCAACATGCATCGAATAGTTTTCCATAAAATGGACATTTGTCACTACCTGAAAAAAAAAATTTAAAAAAACATTTTAGTGAAGCAAAAAGACAGCCAATCCTTTTCCAAGCTTTCCATTGGTGTATGTTACAAACCTAGAAAGGTCACAAGTGTTTACCAACCCCATGCAAAGAAAGTGTATTTATCCTCCTCTGCCAGCAACAGCTCTATCTTCAGAATAGCAAAGCTAACAAGGATAACTAGTTGTGTTACATCTACAAAAAACCCGTAAGATGAACAATACAGGGGCCTTAACATAACACACTTTCCTCAATAGCCCACCCCTGTCATCCAAGGAAAGTTTCAGCTGATACTAAATCTTATCCTAAACAAACTTTTTACACAGTTGTCCTGGTCATAGTCATATAGCCATGTGTCAAGGCAACAGGAACAATAACCAGACACACCAATCCCACTGCAACTTCCAGATTTACTGCAGTCAAGGAGATAGATCTTGCACTGCAGCAACGACCACAATTCCTGGGGTTTGGCAAGCCTCAGCACACACTGCAATGCAACCAATTTCCCCCGTGAATCTCCACTAAGAGGCCAAAGGAACACGCTTCCCTCAGGCTCTCCCTGATTCGATGGCACTGCTACAAGACAGCTTTATGTATCACTGCTCCTGCAAACCATGTGCCTGTAAGAACAAGCTTCCAGATTTTGGGTTTTATTTGAAGTGACCCAATAGCAACCAGTGCCCTCACAAAAGCTTCCTAGCCTAAGCATGAGATCATTATTTAGATAACCCAAAACCTAAACCAGACCTGGACATGCTAGTTGAGAATGTTTTCAGGTGGTTCTCCCAGACACAGAACCTGCTTCACAGCTAGCAGGCCAGTCCAAGTTCCAAAGCCTCAAAAACAGCAAGGCACCTATTTCAAAATATACTTTTATTTTCCAATTCATTCTAGCAACAAGCAGCCAGGCTGCAACACTGACCATCCCGCAATGCATTTCTCTGAGGGCACAGGGTGAACACACTAACATTTCCCCTTTCTACAGAATGAAGTAGCCCTGAGCTACCACAAGCTAAACCCTACTGTGCTCAGCACCAGCTTTCAACCCTCTTTTGGTGCCAGGCTGAATTGCCACTTTCAAATGCATCAATCAGATACACACTAAATTAGGAACTGCACTTCTTCCTAGTATAGCCTGCCAAGACAGCTGCAGCACTGTTTTCTGTACTAATCATTTTGAAGGTACTAAAATAAAGTTCTGGCACTGATGTCCACTAAGAGAAGGTACTCCTGTCATTACTGGAGATAGCTATCATTGCGTTTTTCTCTTTAGTGTAAGAGTCATGCAAAAATATATTTAGTAACCTAGTGTGGCATAATCCTTTCAGCTCAGTTTGAGGGAGATAACAAAAGCAGGCTTTGCTGGCTAGAGTTTTCCAAACACCCAAAGCAGTGGGATCTTCAAAGGAAGCAAGGGTCAATTTATCCTTCCTGTCCAAGGCCCCACACAGCAACAGCTGATCTGGTCAGCTGGGGATCAGATGACCAAGAGCAGATCTGGGAAGGAGGGAGGTGATGTTCCTGCCAGCCCACAAGAACTCATTTGGAGTTCACTGTGCCATTTCCCATAACTTCTCAATAGGGATGCATACAAGGAGATAGACCAGGTGGGCAAAGAACTGCAGAGAAACCCTCCTGGCACAATCTGGCCTCAAGGATAAGAACTGTGGAACATTGAACTGGGAAATCTGAGCAGAAAAAGGCCTGTTAGAAAGCCTTTATGGAAGAAACAGTAACCACAGTAAGATTACCTGAGGCAGCACTAAAGGGAAATTGAGGCATTGGAATAGGATGCATCTGGATTTAAAATTAACTCATTATTCTGAAATAGTGCATGGAGAAACAGAGCATCCTGAACCATCTGCAGAGGAAGTAGAAAGCTGGAAAACAGAGCTTTAGCAAGCCAAGTGAGGCTGTCAGATGCCCTCCAGAGCAAGAGTTGTATGCTTTCTGGTACCTATTCTGAGTTTAGGATCAGAATTAACACTTTACAGGAATGTCTCCAGTATTTTAAAGGCTAATGGAAACAACCCTGAACAGTGCAAAATAAGACCAGATATTTTAACACATTTGCTAACAAAAATAAACATTTTTAGCATAGATTGTTTTATGTAAATGGATTGTACTGGGCTCAGCCTTTCCAAAGGAGTATCATTAATTGTTCAAAGGTCTACTCCAAAGAAAGGAAGAAAAATCTTCCTAGAATAGTCTAGCAAAACTTTCAGATCCTCTTTTAGAACATGCCTCTTAAGAGTGCATCTCAATTTAAAACACTTAGCAGGAGCAAGTAGATTCACTTTGTCTTTTTTTTTTTTTAAGAGTAAACTCAGAAGCAGGAAGGCTGGCTTAATTTGCCAATTTAGTGGTCAAGTTCTAAATAAAAGTTCGATCAAGCTTCAACTGACCACATAAGTGGAGAACAGAGAAGTATTTATAGCCTGCTCTCCCTCAGCCCCCAGCTCAGAAACCACAGAAGGACACATTACAGCACGTGACTTCAAGCACATGATATCAAGTACTCAAGTTTCTCTTTCAGCCAAGGACTCCCACTCTTCTATGGAATATTCTCTCACCATTCTTCTCTCTTTGATATTTTAAAACAGACATAGAAACCCATTGCATTAACCTAAATTATTTTAAGAGAACACATCAACTACACTGAGATAAAGGAGGTTTTACTTTCATATTTTCCTTCCTAAGAGTCCAATACTCTTCACCACCTTTTCCTCAACTTAAGGCCTGAGATCCTTCCTAAAATTTCTCATCTCTTAATCCAGTAAGAAGTCTTTTGAGAGCAGCTTACTGTTACATGCCATTACCATGATCCAGTATTTTTTCTATATTAACAGCATTGCATAAATAACAATTTCTAGAGTTGATGCCATTTTCTACCTTCTTTTTACCATTCCCATACTCCCCAAACTACACACATAGTTTCAGCACCTAAATGGAACTCCAGAGTAACTCCTGAGAGCACATGCACCCATCAGTGCTCCATGGTGACAACGATCTTGTCGTGAAAGCTGAGACAGGCCAGCTTAAGTCTCAAGGGCACAAGCATTTTCACACTATTTGTTACTAATTAAAGTCTAGTAGCTTTTCTTTTCCAGCCTCTCAGGTCACACACAACAGCAGCTTCCAAATTAAGTTATAGACATGTAGCTCTCAAAGAGTTTCCCATCCACAGCTCCCTCTCCACCTAGATACTCACTACCATCCTTTTCCAGGCTAGGACTTCCTTAGACATGATGAACATCTGAATTAAGGTACATGAATCAGACAGCTTAATCTACCCACTACTTTGAGAAAAATCCATTTTTGAAGAAAAAAGGTTTTGTAATAGGCATGTGAGTTCAAGAGAGTAGGGAATGATGATAATAACCATGTATAATGACGGACTGCAATATTTTCTTTTTAACTAAAAGAATAGGAACCAGGAGAAATACTTTAGCCTGGTCAGGTGCACAGCTATGAAAGCCTCAGTTCTACCTACAGTAGTTTTCACTGAGCAGACAAACACAGGGAAGTTGTGAACCTCTGTTGCAATGATTTTAAAGCACAAATGAAAAAAACACACCACACAGCCTAATTACTGCTGTGGAGCCTCTGGGTTATCACTTAAGGTGTTATGCAGCTTTATCCACAGAGCCTGTTTTAAACTTTAGGGTATCTTCTTACTACCATAGGCCCAAAGATTAAAACCAAGATGGCTACAAAAGAGGCCAGAGTATTTTCCCCTTTAAATTAAGCAGAAGTCACATGTTCTTATTTTAGAATGAGCAATGAAGGTTTAGAAGGAACTCTCCAGATCATCTTGTTACTTAGGTAAAAAGCGTGAAGCTTTTTCAGACTAGCCTCATATTAACAAATAATTTTTGTTCCTTGTTTTAGAAATGATGAGTTTAAGTAATTATTTTCAGAATTAATTCATTCTAAATATTGTTAGTGAAATAGATATCATGTACACCTTGCCTTCATTCAAAGAAAACCTTGATTTTTAAGCATTTGACACTGGTCTTCACATTAAACCAAAGATACCAGTCTCCCACAGCTGCCTGTGCTATAGACTTTCACAATCTTGAAGTATTCCTGCACTGGCATTTTTATTTCTATAAAACATGTTCTCATAAACACAGGAGGAAACAACAGGCATTTAAGGGCTGTTCCATTTCCCCCACACATCATCATGTTTTGACTGCACTTAGAACTTAAGTTCAAGACAAGTACATACAACCAACATAAGGTCAAGCCAAATGACACAAGTGCATGCACATCAGAGAGTTAGTCTGGGAGAAAAAGGTGGAATTATTTCCCAGTTGGTTTATTTTTAAGCAACATTGCCTCCAGTATGTAGTCCCCCACATACTTTTCCTCATTCTATAAATCGCCAAGCTTCTTGACATTTACACAAACTGTTAACTCCCACCCCTCTCCCAATTACTTCTTTTCTGATGCCAGCTGCTACTCACAAAACAAGGCAGTGTTCCATGGATGTCAGCATCTTGCCAAATCAGCCCCTGACTCATCAGTCAGCACTCAGGGACGTCACTTCATTCCAGTTAGGAGCACTACCTAGAACTCTGCTACTTGGCAGCACTCCTTCACTCACAGCAGGACCTGCTGCTGCTTCACCCATGCCAGCTTCAAACCCAGAGGAACAGAGCTGCCTCTCCAGGAATGCACCCACACACAGCCACTGCCAGGGGTTTGTCACTCAGCAAAGGGAAACAGATGTCTCTATGAACGAGCCAACAGCACATCCCAAGAGGGAAAGAAAGCACAAACCTGTCCATGCAGCCAGAGTCCCTTCAGACAGCTCTTGCAAGGCTCCAGGAGCTACATATCACTGTCTCAGCTCACTTAACGCTTCGGCTCTGGTCCTTTCCACACACTGCAGGAAGCTGAAGGGAAGTCCAGATCACACCTTTAATCAGTTTAAGGAAAAAGTGACAAGATGCAGCTGCCTGCAGCCCCACAAACATGCTTTTTGTCTCCTGTACACACCTAACTGCCCAGTGCTAGGTGGGGAGCTCCCTGTGCTCCAGTCCACAGGGCTGGAAAGACCACATTCCTCCTTTGGCACTCCACATCTCCAAGACATAACTATGAATTTGACAGTGCAGTAGTACTTTTTCCCTTCACCATATACTGTCAAACATCAGCTACATGCCACATAACCAAGCCGCTGCTCTTCTGCAGCAACAAATACTCACTATAAGCCAAATTAGGTGGTCTGACTGCAGGCAGAGGGAGAAAGCAAGCTTCTGTAATGTCACTGCCTTACTAGCCTTAAAGGCCTGCAAGGATTTGCAGTTCTCTCAATGATTCAAGTATTACCACAACTCAAGTAAACTTTGGCTTCTGTCATCGTTTTTAACATTTAAGAAAGCATTATTATTTTCATCTTAAAATACCTTAGAGTTTGCAAGAAAACAGCAAAGGAATACTAATATTTTAATTCTATATGCCCAGCAGAAATCTAGCCTCGAGTAATTTTTTTTTAAAACTTATTTCATGTATGTGCTGCCATAAAAGGTCTTTAAACAAGTTACAGCAAATATCACTAACAGAGTAAAAATGCTCAAGGTAACCACTTCTAAGGAACTAAGTCGCAGGCTTAAGAATGTTTCTCTAGGAAGAAAAAGATAAGCCTTTTAAATTTGAGACCTCTTGGGCTCAAAGAGGCAGAAGATGCAAAACCACAATCCGGACTGCCCTTCCTAAACATGTCATCATACCTGCCTGTGTTCACTGTGCACTGCTCCACAAAAGCACGTGAAGCTTTCCTACTGCTTCTGTGTCATTACAGCCAACGAGGATGGAAACATAACCTCCTTATGTCAGAGAAAAGCTTACAGCATCAAGAAGTCAACATATTCATATTCATGAACCAGCTTAAAGCAATCATGCTGTTCTGGGCTAAGGAGAGAGCTTTTTCTCCTTTCTTCTCTTCATTTCTTCCTTCTTAGTGCCAACACACAGGCACCTCCTACCAAAACTGGGCCATCTGGCCACTTGACAGCTGTAAATAGCAAGCAGGCATTTAACATTGTTCAGGAGATTAACAATACCACAGCATTTGCAGGTGAAGTTACAATAACCCTGTGGGTTACTTTTGTGCTGTGGTTTTTTTTTTTTTTTAGTCTTAGAAGGTGAAAGAATTGTGTAGCTACACTCAGTAACCGTCATTAAACAAATTTCTCAGCCTAGCCTTAGCCCACCTGCCCCCATCCTCCCCACTATGATATTAACAACCACCCACATGTTCAACTAGCTATGTATCAACAATATACAAAGAGCTTAAAGTCAAAAATAAAGGAGATTTGTTTAGAACCCTGAAAACTGCTTGTTTAAGGTAGTCAGGAATTGAAAATCTGATAGAAATTTCTAGTTAAAAAGGATAAAAAACCTAAATATTTTTAAAAAAGAAACCATATATTTTAAAATCTTTATACTGGATTTTAAACATTAAATTAACTTGATAATGTTTTTTATACTTAAGGCTACCTGAGAAATCTTTGATTTTTTAAATTATTTTTTTAATTAGTCTAGGTGAGCAAAAAGTTTGATTTATCAGAGTTCAGCCTTCCAAAGTTCATACTGATGGTGAGGAGACTAGAATATGAAAGATTAAGGTGACTCTAAACCTCATGGTTACTGTTAGTGTAATTCCACTGGGAAAAAAAAAAATCAAAGAAAAAGGAATTACTCAAGTCAATAGAAATGAGTTTACAGCTGTTCTGTAACACACACACAACATACCAATAAACAACAGCATGTCAATGCATTCTATGTTTACAGAAAAAATGTTGAGTATTAAACTACAGGACTAACATTAATATATCAAAATCTGCTTAGAGTGTAAGAAGTCTTTTCAATCAAAGCAAAACATCTAGCCTGAACTTACTTACATTATACTTCTGCAAATATGAGCAGAAAAGTTTACTTTTTTGAGCCATTACTCAGTCAATAAACTGTTTTAAGCCTACATTTACAGCAACCTCTTTTATACATATTGTGTTCCACATAATAAAAGGGTATTTCTACATAGGCACATTTTATAGTAAGATTAAATAGCAGCCTGGTTTTTAAGAAGTTTCATGCAGTTAAATTTTAAATAACGTCTTCTCCCTCTGATAAAGTAATCACTGAATAAGAAGATGTCAACTTCTCCAACAATGTCTCCTCCACGTTCCCAAACCCCATCCAGTGACTGTTTACTCAGTTAACTATAGCCTCAAGCCCAAGCCAAAGGCAAAGACACCAGATATATTTTAACAGAATCCAATCCTCCTTGAAGTGAGCTTTGGGATCCCAGAGCCAAACACTTCACTCATTCCTGAACCACGGATAATGCCAGCCTGGGAAATTACAGTTTCCTCGACTCATAGTCACCTGAAGAATAAGACCAAGTAAATAGACTACAGCTTTTTCTCAACAACCCTTCTTCAGATATACTACTATTCCAAAAACAGGATTAGATTCAACTCTCTAGCATTCTGCAGGAAATAAATCTCAAGAAACTATGAGTTTCAGTAACTCATATTTCACTACTAGCAATGAAATTAAGACTGCAAATGCAATTTCTCGGGCAAGTGTCACCCAGTTACCTTCTTTGTAGCTTCACAGGATACCATCCATGCTTCATGGAAGGAAACCAGTTCTATCATTTACAGTATAAAACTGTAAGCCAAACTTCTCAAAAATACACACAGCCATTTTTCCTTCACATTAATCCCTATACTGTCTTATGCACATCATGTACGTTCCAATAACAGTAGTATTTTCCAGTTTTATTTTCTAATGACCTCTTGACAAATATAGAAGTTTCATATTACTTTTTGTTGATTTGTTATCAAATGCTACTGGTGATTCAGATACATCTCAAGAGATGCTACTTACAATGACTAAATCTAGTATAAAATAGTTATACAAGCACAGATAATGGATAGCGTCTGTACTTCATTACAGTAATTTGTGCGAACAACTCATTAATAGGACTTTGAAAAGAAATGAAGAACCACGTAAAATGCTAAGCATGAACTGCAAGTTACTAATGCAATTCAGATAACAAAAAATTCATTTTGGTTCAGCTGCATGTCTACTCCACAGTGTAAATTCAAAGCATCAGAGACAAAAAATATACTGTGCAAACAGTTCCTTCCCTCCCCTCAGTCCATCCATACAATTATCTCCAAACAAGTACATCATGCATAAGGGGGTTTTTTGGGCATACAACTATTTTGATTATTAACATTAATTTTGCAAAACTTTAATGGCACATCAGCAGATGTTCTTTTCAGAGGATTTCACAACATCCCATCTTAATGGTGAAGCAGAGGAAGAGCCTAATTGTCCTTAATCCTCTATTCAAAATAGGTTAGATGAAATCCTCTTTTGACTGAAGCAAAGAGATTAGTGAGTGTCACCAGGAAAAAGAAACACTATTCCCCCCTTACCCTGGCCCGTATCTAGATGAGCTTAATGATTAATGAAGGAAACAGATTCTCCTATTTCAAAAAGGGAAATTAGTCTACATGGAAGTGCAAAATAAATGGAAAAATGTCTCTATGAAATCTCCAAATTCCTAAGCTTCCATGCTAGTAGTAATGACCACAAGGATGTAAATAAGAAGCATACCAAAACACACTTTCCCAGTATGCCTCAGTAACCACAAAAGAGCTCATACAAAGACCCTTTTTTTTAATACCAATACACATCAGTACCCTCGTAAATCTTGCATAATTTTTGACATTAAACAGCACAGGATTTAAGGAAGCACATGTGTACCCATCTGCACGTGAATGGAGAAGGAGGAATTAAGTGGGAAATAGGTGGTATCAGGAGAAGCAATGCAGAATACTTGGGTAACAAGAAAAAAAAACAACCCCAAAATGCATTTATAGGCTTGTGTTCACACCCAGTTTTCTTCCTGTGACACAGTAATTTGTTACCTGGAAGCATTCAAGTACCCTTACAACTTCTCACTGTGGAAAAGGTGGACAATACTCTCCTCCCTGTCCCAAGGAAAGATGAATGCACATAGAAATTAACAAATACACAAAGATATCTCGGTGACTTATCAGCCACTGGCTCATCTCCTCAGTCTCCTACAACAACTCAAGCTAGGCTGCCAGTTTCTTCCTAAAAAGAGTGCATCTTTAAACACAATACCACAAATACTCAATAATTTCAAAATTTAAATCAAAGTTAAATTGAAAAAAAAAAAAGTCAAGTAAAACATTTTTAATGACGACTCAAGAGTCTGTGCCACAGGCTTCTCAGAGTCATTACTGAGAGGGAAGAAAAACAGCTTGTGTACATATGATATAGATTTAGAATCCTGGTTTGCCTTGTCTACCTGCAGCTGTTGCCATGGTAATTGTAGCAGAGAAGATAATAGCATTCCAGTGTCATTTAGCTTCACAACTCAGGATGAACTTCAGCTGAAATGCCCCTAAACAATTACATAAATAAAAATAATACATTATCCTATGTAATGGTAAGCCACTTGAATAAGAAGAATTATTCTGGAAAAAATATCATCAGTCTAAAAGACTTGTAGGAGGAGAGGCAGGCTATTTTGCTCAAACAAAAACAACAACAACAAGCCCAACCAGAAAAAAAAAAACAACAACAAAAACCAGTAAAGTTGAATCCAGTTGCATAACAGGCTCTAAAACATCTGCTCAGTCTTCT
This sequence comes from Thryothorus ludovicianus, assembly GCA_013397245.1. Classification (NCBI taxonomy): domain Eukaryota; kingdom Metazoa; phylum Chordata; class Aves; order Passeriformes; family Certhiidae; genus Thryothorus; species Thryothorus ludovicianus. The sequence goes on from VZTB01012666.1 coordinate 90,280, forward strand.
CTGTGACACAGTTTTCCCTTGTTTCTGCACCCTGACACACCTGCACATGACATGCAGGCACCCCACAGCAAATCCCTCCAGAGCACCTTGGAAACCAGTATGGGTTTCTAGTACCACTCAAACCTGGTTAGATGGACTAAGTCTTACTCTGCCCATCCCAACACCACAAACAGCAGCCAGCCATGGTATTTGTGAAATGCTTTACTTGTCATCCCAGTCACTGTTTCCTAAGTGTTGGGGGTTCAAAAAAGACTCATCAGAAAATCCCATTCCATCTTGTGGCTTTCCTTGTTTCAACCACTACTGTACGACAGAAAAAAAATTCAGAAATGGTGATCAGAGATGCTAAGCTATAAATGTGCTATATGTCCTCTTCCATTCCCAAAAATAATTTTCAAAAGGCTTCCTGCTTGCAGAACTGATACTCAGCGGCACTTGAGGAAACACATAAAAGCAGAATAACATTAAACTTTTTTTAAATCAAACAACATGTTATCAAGAGACAAAAGCAACTATACAGTTCTCATCTCAGAACTTTTGATGCTAAAAAAAGATCAAAACTTCTTCATCTATTTTAAGTCACTAAAACAGTTCTACAATTTAGATGCTCCAAAAGCAATGTTTTCTACTATCATAGAACATCTGATGAGTGCAGATGAGTAGTATTTTGTAGCCAATAGCAACCAGCATGTAATATGTACACTGACTTCCTCTAAGTTAACTGTTTTACATATGCAGTGTCCTATTTTCATTTGTTTATTCTCAAAAGAAAAAGAAAATTACATTTTTCTTGTGTAAATTAGTTAATTGGTGGAGTGGGGGGAGGGGAAAAATAGAGCTCATGCAATTCTCCATGTTTATTGCCGTTCAGCAATAAATAATTGATGGGGGACAGGAGAGTGTCTGGGGGCTTTTTGAGCATCAGATAATATGGAAATATCTTTAGAGTACATTACAAACCAGAATGAACACAAGACTCACTACCAGTATGAAAAGCTGAATTTGGAGGAGTGTCAAATTCTGTCCATCCCATTCAACAGAATTAACTTCTAAGTAAAGCTTTAAAACTTTGCCTTTTTAAAATTACTTGCTCAAAAGTCAGCAGGAAACACTCCATATAGATACACACCCCACAAAAAGTAAGAGAAAAAGGTAATTAGGCAAATAAAGCAATGGTGCTTGGGGAAACAGGAATTCAAAAGTTACTCATGCTGTTTGAACCTTCCACAGCAGGAAGAACTGGTACCTGCAGAAGCAGAGCTGAGAGATGGGAAGCATCTCAAGTTTCAAAAAAGCATTGTGACACAGAGACTTGCACAAGAGATAAAGTGGATTATATACCAGGAATAGACACAAACCCTTAAGAGCTGCAAGTTATCAATTGTTGATCCATGAATACATATATAGATCCTACAGAGAGCATCTTTTGTACACCCAATGCATCTAGCAGACAAAGTCTGTCATATAATTGTGTTTATATACAGCTTAAAACAGCTTCAGATTTTGTCAAATACCTCTGAACTTAAAACATAACAGAATGCTTTTGACTTACTTGACAAGGAAGAAAACTGTTTAACAAGAACCTTGACTAAGAAACATAGATGGCATCAGTTTAACACTCATCTGCAAGAGTGCAATGGAGGTTGAATAAATTCAGAAGCAAAAGCAAGAACCAAACACTCTCAAATGAATTAACTAAATTTAGATTAAAAACAATAGGTCATCTGAAGCACTTGACAAATAGATTATCCTTTAAGACACAAATGACTATAAAGCACCAAGGCTTACAATTTCAGCAACTTTCAGGTCAAAACAGCAAATTCTATTGCATCAAAGCTAAATGATAAATAAACTCAATCTCAATATTAATTTATATCTATTAAGACTACATACACAAGTAAAATACTTAGGAAATCTAATTAGAAAACAGTTTTAGAATTTTAATGCCGATCAAAAGCAACAAAATCATCTAAGTCACTGACAAAAAGTCACAGGCTGTCATGAAACTTAGTTAAGAACTAGCTAAAAATCCTGACCACAACTTCCTTGTTAGGCTAGTCAAACGTCTTCTCAAACTACGATTAAAGTTGACCCACTTCTACAAAAGTGAAAAATAGAGCATCCGTTTGTAAACTCAATTTATTCCGGCCTCCCAAAAAAGAGATTTTTCAGAAATACCTGCCCAACTAATAGGCCAGCAGCTCCCCAGAGACCAAAGCTGTAGTAAATCACTGTTCCTTCTGGAAACACGTCTTACCTGCTGCTACCTGCACTTAGAGATACTTACACAGGTAACAAATACTTCAGATTCAGATCTGTAATTCCAAAGTAACAAGAGAACCTGAAAGAGGAGAAGCAGTAAAGTAGCAAGATCTCTAAATATACTACAAAATACAGGCAAAACTCCTCAGTAATACAGACCTCTGATCCTGTAGCATTTACTGTACAGCCTAAAGCCACCAACCTGGGCAGGAGCTTCCAGTGACCAGGACCAGCTGCCTTACAAATACAGAACAGACTGTCACCACAGGCTGCAAGATGTTCAGCAACCATTTAGTGTCCAAACAGGCATATGCTGAAGAGCAACATCTTCCCAGATTGCCCAGATATATTCATATCAACAATATTGGAATGTCCAAATCTGTGTTCAGCCATAAACAGATACAAAAGACATGCCCATGTTTTTTTAAGGAAAGTGTTCATTTTAAACCCGTTTAAATATTAGTAGGCAACTTTTGACTGTGATGAGGACAGACTTCAGAAGACCTATCACCAGCAAAAAATAAGTGATGAAAGAAACTAAGGCAGCTGTATTAACACAGGCAGAACAGATCACCTAATGATATACACAGTGTCCCAAATAATTGAACTACAAAGCAGAAGCTAATCTCGTATGGAGGCACTTTTAATCGCCATCATATGCTTGTTTTTTCCCCTAAATAGTGCACTGCTTAATGCTAAGCTAACAAGCTTCTCTTCTTACTAAGCAGGTTCGGACTGACACTTACAGGATACCCCATGCTAATTCTGTATTCTCTGGCTGTGCAGCTGCCCTCCCTGGGGTAGCACATATCCTCTGGGGAATCCAACGAGGAGACAGAAGTGTTTTGTCTGATGCAAAAGCAGTATCTATAAAAAGGTTATATTTTTATAAAGTACACAACAAAAAGTATAGTCCCACCAAGTAATGTTCATACTACCTACACACAACCATTATTTGGAAAATAATTATTTTTGGTATCAAAATTTATCTTACTTATCTTAATGTAGAAGACTTATTCAGTTCGTATGATTCCATGTAGAAGCAAAGCATCTTCATATATTAGCGTATTCGTATTTTGTTACTTAAAGATGTCTCTAATATAGCTCATACACATTCCAAAGCAGTAAAATATACAGATTAACCTCAGCAGACACAAATAAGAAAATTACAGTGCTGTTTATCAGCTTGAAAGGTCACAAAGGATTTGGAAAACTGAACTTCCGGTCAGCTGCACTGCAGTGAAACAAAAACTTTTTCTGTAAAAAAGTTATTTTTCACCATCAGTCCTGTGAATTCAGTATGGCTGCAGTAATGGTTATAGGAAGCAAGAGGAGAAGTGAAAAGACCCAAAATTTGCAGGAGGAGGAAAAAAAGAAAAGGTGGAACAAAAGAACATCAATTTAAAAATTTAATAAGACAAAGGCAATTCCCTCTGTCCTTCTAAGAAACTACAACATCTCTTGATGAAGAGATATGAAGTACAGTATGATTAGCATGCTGAACATATATTTTATTCAACCCACATCAGTAAACTCTTCAATGCCTCCAAGATATAAAAAGGACACTCAATGCAGGTAAAACAGCAAATATTTGAAAATGCTAACCAGGAAGCTGACAGCACCCAGTCATTGCTATTCTTCCACACGGCCTTGGAAATATGTGCACTGATTTCACACTGCTTCAGGACAGAAACTGTCCAGTAAAGGAAAGAGGAATGGGAGGGATGCCCCCAATCACAACAAACCCCCTAGTATTTAATTATGCCTTTATGTTCTACAACAAACAGGACAGAGAAAGAAAAGTAATGACACAGAACTGTTAGAAAGCATCCTAATAGAAATCTCCATTAGTACATCACATCACCACTGTCTGTTTTCCCGAGATCATACCATAAGAGCTCCCAGCTAACCCGGCAATTACAGATGCATCAGCCAAGCTTCTCAGCATAATCCAGAGACCAGCCTTCTCTAGGAAGGGCCCCCAGCTGAACTAGCCCAGGAGACTTGGAGAACAAAAATTCATAGTTCTAAAACCCTGATCATGAAAAAGTTTTTGTATCAACTTTAACTAAACCAAGCTTGAGTTTTGGATTAAACACAAGATGTAACTATCCACTCCAGCTCTCCCACAGAAGAGTCACTGCCTTGATTCCCTTATCAAAACCAGTTTGGAAAGTGGCAAGCACGTTCCACATGTGTGTCCCTGGCTGGTGCATACAGAGCTTTGGTGAACAACTCTGGAGTGATGCCCCTGACACGCACATCTACAACTCACGCAGAGCAGTCAGTTTCAGGCCCAGCAGTCAAACTAGTACTTTTCATTTTCACTGCTGTAGAGGTACAAAAGTAGTTGATCCATGGAGATACAAAAAAGAAAAAGACAAGAAAAAACACGCAACATAGACAAGGTTGCCACTACCTTAACGGTTTTACTGAAATGAACACATATTTACTTATATCACCTTTTCCTTAAAATTATCTTTCCGTGGAAAAAAGGTTCCAATGTTAAGACACTGAGCGAAAGCAAAATAACAAGAAGTAACAGGTGAAAATATACAAGGCAGCATGGACCATCGTAGGCAATTACCTAGGCACAGCCTATCAGCACACACAATACAGAAGGTAGCGTGACCTAGGCAATGAGAAGCCTTCTTCACATGGGATATAATAAAGTTTCATTTGTCTTTTCAACTGCTGTGTTCATCAGCAGTGCAGGAGGGTGGTGACAGTCGACAACTCAAGAGCTCAAGCCCCTTACTTTCAACATACTGTCTGTCTCTCTTGTATCTCCACTGCAGCTTCTGTCAAACCCACTTCCTTCCTATTTGATGCTTCAGCGTACTTTGGAAGAGGTTAGAACAAAGTTATGCAGAAGAGATTTCACAGTGTGCTTGCTCTATGCAAAATGAACAAGTCATTTGTACAGGCTCCAGATGTGAGCACACAAAAAGAAAGAAATCTTAAACTAAATCCAACAGTTAGACCAGCACTGACAGCTCTCTACAACCAGAGTGATCCTATCATTTTCCAAACAGACCTCAGCACAACTCATCTGGTCTTTATAGTCACAGAGACCACTGCTTCTCTTACACCTCATTATTATTGTTGCTACACATTATTTGGAGTATTCTCTTCCTTTTCTCAGGATCACTTTCTAAAGATCTCTATACACATAGGTCCTTTCAATACTCACCTCTCCACTCATCCCACATATACCCTATTGTAAACCAGGAGAAAAATAATATCCCTCTCATCCCTGCTACTTCTTTTCATTTATACTTCAAACAGACAGACTTCAGCCTGTATTAGGTGGACACGGGTCTCAGCATACACAAAACTAAGTGTATTTATTCTAAGTCAGAAAACTTGAGTGCTCTAACCAAGGCAAAAGTACTTCGTGCATAGGAAAAAAAGGTATTTGTATTTGCAAATTTCTATTATCTCTCCCTATCTTTTAAAAATTACTTCTATAGACAAAAGCGGAAATTTGCCATTTCCAGGTATTGGTGGTGCCCATGTGAGGTACTGAACAGCCCCACACTTAGAGGCATTCTGCTAATCTACTTAAACCATTATCCTGAGGATTTATTAGGGGTTCCATGGAATTGGACCCACACTCACTGAGGCACCTCAGCCTATACTTGAAGCCCCCACTTCAATCCGCTGCCGAGCTGCTCTCCGGGCGATGCGGGTGGGTTTTCCCACGCTGAAGCCACATCAGCCCTCTTTCCCCGGAACGCTCTCAAGTCTGGCGTGTTTGAATCTTACTAGGCACACCTACAAAAACTCGGGACCGTTCCGACCATTCGTCCGTATACTTAAATTGGACGATGCCACAAAAAAGTCGCTGAAGTCAAACAATATAGCAAAGAGAAAGGGAAAAAACAAACCAAAAAGCAATCATATTAAAAAAAAAAAAAAACAAAACCAAGCTGGAGAGCTAGAGGTTTTACGTGCCCTGCTAACTGCGTATGGCAGTACACTGTAAATTACAGTGCTCTGAACTCAGGTCAAGCCGCCGAGGTTCAGCGAAAGACAGTCCCGTGGGGCGGGCGGGCTGCGGGGAGCGCACGACACCCGGCGCCGCCGCCGCTGCATCCCCGCTCGCACCGGGCATCACGTGCGGC
>VZTB01012666.1:98326-125798 GCA_013397245.1 Thryothorus ludovicianus
GTGTGGGCGGGCCCGGCGCGGCTCGGCACGGTATAGCCTGACCCGGCACGGCACGGTATAGGCTCGGTATAGCCTGGCTCGGCTCGGCACGGCGGCCGAGGAGCGGAAGCGCAGCGCGGACAAGTGGGACCGACCCCGCTTGTAAAGCGCGCAGGAACAGGTTAAGAAAGCTCGGTGCGGTTACAGAGCCGAAAATCACAGCCCTGCTTATCCCTAGGTAAAGAGACAAGCAGAACTCGGCAAAAAAAGAGCACGAAAGAGAAGTAGAAGCGTATCATTATCCCCATTTTTTTTTTCTTTCCTAAATGCCTGAGACAACACCTTTTAAATACTTAAACTTTTATTTTCTGTTGTTTTTTCATGCCATTCATACCAATGAACTCGCTCAAGTTTGCAGGAATCTTGTGCATAGTCTCAGATTACTCTGTACAGCTTAATATAAAAAAATGAAGGCTCTAAACCAAATACTTTCTCAAAAATTAATTAAAACTTACTAATTTTATAAAATCCAGTCTTTTACTGAAAAAGTCGATTTTAATAAAAGCAGAATGTTGTGCTTATGAAAATCTATTTCCTTCTTTGGCAGCAATTACGTAAGGTGTCCTTTATTGTCTAGTTCATGGCTAAAACAATAAAGTTTCTGCTTATTTTGGTTTTTGTTTTGTCACAATTACGTAGTTCTCTGGACACCATCAAATATGCTATGACAGAGAATGCACAAATTTCTAATACAACGAACACGTGGAAAAACCAAATTGAACTATTTGAGATCATTACATAAATAGAAAGAACATATGACTGTTTCTTTACAGGTCACCTTTAATGTAGGTGCATTTTATAAATTCAGCAGCTTTTATTGCTGGTTAGATTGCAAAATGTATCATTTAATGCACACTAAGTGCACTGTGGTCAAGCTAATGTTTCTGTTCAAACTCTAAAGGGATGTTGGTCTAAACCCCAATTTTCATCTTGGTTACGACTAATAATTTATATTCCTTTTGCAGCACCTCCAATTTTCATGCTCCTATTTACAGACCTAACACTTCTGTGACATGGATTTCTGTACTTGCATTTCAGCTTCAAGAAATCATCATTGAAATGGAAAGGTGAAAATAAAAAGAGATCCATGAAACAACAGGATTTTTTCTCAAAATTAGCAATCCTACATGAGTTGACACAAAGCTATTTTATTTTTGTTTATTTACAATAACAGTTACATATTAATAATTATAATATGTGTGCATGTCATCAGTTTTCAGGAAACTAGTTTATTATCAAGAAAAAACTACAGAACTCCATGAACATAAAGTGATAGTTTCAAAACAAAGATTGCAAAGCTGTAACAGGAAATAGTTTCCATTGCTTTTTAGCATAGTTCTCTGTCTAGCTATTCCAATTTCAAAGAACTTATGGAATATTCCTATTTTGCAATATGCTTTTATTCAAACAGTACCATTTAATCAGTCTAATCTTTTTTATGGCTTTGCTTCTTACCTAGGTTTGGAGCGAGAGCAAATTTTCAAATTATGCAGAAAGTTGCTTTCTGAAGTTTTCTATCTTTTAATACTTTCAGTAATTTCTTTTATCCAAATGCCACAATATACTTTTTTCACTTCATTAAGTGTCCCTGTGTGCGATGCCCACGTTTCTTGGTGCACCTCAGGGAGCATCTCTGAAGGGAAGGAAGTTCACCTGCTGAGCTGGGAACAGTTAACAGCAGTTCAGTTCTGAGCATCACCATCGTGGAGCTATTTCTGAACTCCTTGCTGTCTCCTCAGCAAGGTGGGGCTGCAAGAAGCATTTTCCTCAGATTCAGGGTCTGGAAGCCACTCATAGGTGTAGGTTGGCTGCATTCCCTGAGGTGAAAAGGAGACCAAAGCTCCTGTCCTCTCTGACTCTTTCAGTCCAGGGCGAGAGGACACACACGTGCTCAGACAAAGCCATTTCCAGGCTACTGCTTGAGCAAAGCTGAGCCATTTTTCGTCCCTTCCCTACACTGCCAGAAAAAGAGAAAAAAGGAGCACAGCTGGGTTCTGGGCACATACTGAGGTGAAATCCCAGCCTACAGTAGCCTTTTTTGGCCGTATTTACACAGAAAGGGCACCTAAATTTGCAGAACAGAAGAGAGCACTGGTAGGACACTGAAAGTTAGAGCAGGACGTTGCCAACTAAGCCCTGTTTGTGCAGGGAGGACTGCACTGCACACACATTTGACTTTTGGAGTGACCAGCTTCTCCAGGGACGGTGTGCAACTGAGGAGGGTGTTGAGGTCACACTTTCAGACTTAGGTACATCAAATCTGCCTAAGTCAAGCTTAAGGTGCCTGAGTCTTTTATTGGATCTATCCTAAAGTGACATGCTAAAGGTCATGTTGTGATTTACCAGTCAAGCCAGATGAGGAGCCTTGATCTTATTGGTCATGGATCTGTTCTGCCTATTATGCAATGTTTCACTTTTAAGTAATTTATAAAACTAATCATCTTTGTCTTTAAATATGCCATCACATTTATTTCAATGCTCATTTCTCATTTTAAAAATTCCTAATATTACCTATATACTGTATTTTCTAAATTTCTGGTGTCTTTTCTGACTGCAGATTTGGCCTCCTGTTCTACTGCTGTTTCTCTTCCTATTCTTCTTATTGATTCATTGTAATCCATTACTTTCAGGATACTCCTTCCTGCCCAGCTGAATTACCACATTCTCTAGATCTTACTACTTACCGCAGAATCTCACACCCCTTCTGCTTTTACTTACTGTGTCAGTACAGCTCTGCTTGAAACATCACACTCATTGTTTAAATAGCATTAGAAATCAAGGTGAATATGTTAGTGTGCAAAAGATTTAGTTTTCTTGTGTACAGCCGTGTTTTGTATTACTTTGCAACCCCTATTAAGTTAGTCCATTTCACAATTGCAGTGAAAATGTTGAGACTGGTCCATGATCAGCAGTTCACTACATGCTGGATTCTCTTCTTGAGGCAGTAATAGATATCTTGCAGTTTAGTCCACCTTGATTTTGGAAGGTGGGAAGGCAGGATTTAAAGCTGGGCTCCAATAAAGTGCCACAGTTCTCACAGGCATGCTGGTAATACAATATAAATGGATAAAATGGGAGGTGACAGAGGATTTTTGCTCTAGATTTCAGTTTGGCATCTGTTTAGGTTCCTGCTTCCTAGTCTGGTAGTAGTATAGTAATTGTGGTACTACCTGTAGTAGTTCTGGCCAAAATTACTAAATACTTCTTGAAAAAACTATGTAGGTGATAAGGGTTGACTTTGGTATGTGTGAGAATGGTGTGAGGAATGGGACATGGCAGAGATGGAAAAGCTGTTAATTATATGCAGCTTATCTGCTTGAGAAATTGGTGTGTGCTTTGAGTGGAATTGTTTATCCTGCAGTGTTCCTGGCTTTTCCCCTATAAATATATCACTTCTTAATTGTATCTCTCCTCTAATTGTGTCTCTAATATAAATCTATTATATTTCTGAAAAGTTAATGAAAAGAACAGCTTCTCATTCCTGAGTCACCATATATTTAAACTAGTTAATTTGTACTAATAAGAGAAATTATTCCCTCAGTGAACAAATGTTTGTGTTTTGATCTATTGAAACTATTTTTTCAGATCCTTCTGAATATTGTTTGTGAAAAAAGATAACAACAATAATTCTGAAATATGCTTTATTTTAAAAACATTTCACTGCCTGGAGTTTGTGAAAGATGAACTTCATTTGAAGAAGAATATAATTAACAGTTACTGTGGTACTCTTGACAGCTTACCTGTTCAGGACAGACAACAAATTGAAGGTGAAGACAAAGCAAGTACAAAGACCAGCCATCAAACCACTCTGGTGATGACTTTAGTAGGAGTAGCCCAAAGGACCGAGGGAGACTCAAAAAAGCACTGGACATTGAAGATCACTTCACTCTTGCTTGAGTTTCTTCATCTAGATCTGTTTTGTTTTTTTCCCAGAAAACATGTATGTGAAAAAGAGACACATTTCTGACTCTTTGACCTATCTGTTTCTCACCTCTGGCAATAATGCATAACTTCTCTTACACTCAAAAGCTAAATGCACTGTCATGACAACATATAATTCCCACTTCCTTGCTAACAAAGGTGACCTTTGTTAAATAGTTTCTTAACAAAATCCTCTAAAAGAACAGAGTATGGCTTCTAAAAGATGCAATCAAACAAATGCACATCAGTTAAAATGATTTGGCTGCCATCTTCTGCCAGCTCAGGCAGTCAACTGCAATTTCAACCAAGATTTGTTCACCTGCCTTACCTGATGGAAGAGATCCAGTCCCTCGCTGCTGCAAAGTAGTCTTCTTCATCAGGAAAGGCACAGGAGTCAGGAAAGTCTTCCTAGTGACACAGAACAGTCACATGGACCATTTGGAAGACTTGCCCCATCCCTGTGAAACAGTGTATGAAGGTCATTGAGAGGAAGCCCAGCCTCCACCGGAGGAAGCTTCTCCTGGCATGAAATACTGTTGGCTGCTATGGTTACTGGTGTGATTTTCCATTTACTTCCTTGTTCACTCACCTGCTTTCTCATTCAAACAGCACACACAAATACCTCCAGAGATACTTGTTGGAATAGTGACAAAACTCATTAGTGGCAGCCATGCACAATCAAAGAGAAAAAAAGATACAAATGATCAGCAAATAAACAGAAGAAAGGGAAGTGCTGGAATGTGTGGGTATTGTGAATAGTATTCTGTCCTTGCTGCGTTGTGAACTTTGTGTTCTCTTCACTTTGGATTTGCATTAATGTTAGTCCTGCCTTATGTCTCTATTTTACACCTCAGTGCTTCAATCCGGCAGAGAGCTCCCCACAGTCAGACTCCTGTGACTGTAGAGCTGAGTGCAGCATCAGGATTTAGATGAGCAAAATATTGTGGTTTATTTTTGGTATCTTAAAGGGACAAGCACATTATTTTGCTATTTAATTTTGGTAGCACTTCACAGATTTTGTTCCTACCTTTACATACATTTTTTTCACCTTTTACACATTTCTGTTCAGTCTAACTGTGTAGAAGTTCTACACTAAGAATCTGTCAAATTCCAAATAAATTGCATGTCTTGAGGCTACTTCCCTTCCCTCCCCCCCCAAATATCAAGAAAAAAGAGATGACTTCTTTAAAAATGTGATAATTCCTGTCATATTCCATGGTAATGACCAGATAGGCTAGTTAGTACAACTAGTATTTATCATAATGCACTTCTAGGTTAATAAATACTTTTTGACAATACTTTATAGCCATGACAGCAAGCAGCTGATCCTCCAAAATGGTAGTAAATAAGGATATTGCTTTCTGACTACTTTAATGTCATCTGTGAAAATACTTTTGTTTTGATGCAGCATTCAATCGAAGCTGGAAGTGGTTTGCTCTTTCCCACCAAATAAGGTGCTAAATATAGCAATATCAAGTATTCTGGGCTTCAAAGGAGCTGTGGTTCAGGTTTCTCAAGAATATCTGCTTTTTCTCCTGACTGTTCAATTTGTTTTATAACTGTTTATTTAGGAAGCATGAGTAACTACAAATCAATACATAAAGTACCAGAAATATTAAACACTACAAAAATGAGCCTTTCCCTTAGATAATAATGATGCAGTCATGCAGTCATCAGATTTTCCAGTTTGAAAGTTACAGCTAGCTGGAGGACAAATTCCTAAGAAAGGGACACAGCACTGCAGCCCAGGGCATTCTGACTTGTCCCACTGCCCATGTACCTTTGCATCGTTCTCTGTTCCCTTCTCTCTTTGTTGTTCTTGGAAGCTGCATGCTCAAGGGCTGGGAGTGGACGCAGTAGTGGAGTGGTGGTGGAGAATGTCCAAAATAGGGTCCTTTCTTCACCCCTTCACACCTCCTGATGACCTCCCACAGGCAATAGGGATGGAAGTAGGATGACTACAGTCCATTATTTTCCCTGTAGGTAAATCCCAGGTACAGTGACACAGACTGCACCTCTTTCATTTTCCATTGTCCAAAAAACATCAGCATTTCCTCTCAGATTAGCAAAAAAACTCAGTATTCCAATATATATTTTCAGAGTAATTTTTGGCCATGAACACATGGTCAGTATTAATGGTGTATACATGGTTTTTTCATCTGCCTGTAGCAAGTATCAAAAGTGCTTTGGTGGTGACAGCTTATTCAATAGAGAAGTAGCTCTTTAAGATGCTGGTATGTTTTCCCTTACTGCATCTAGGTCTGTCTCATTTCCTTGAGCACTGCAGAGGCTGGGCATGATGAGCATTTTGTGGACTGGGAATCTTGCTGTGAGGGAATGTGATGAAACTTAGCATTTTGTAGATGGATTTAATGAAGTGTGTGAGATCCCCAAAGCTTTCAACCATGACAACATTCAAATCCATCATGTCACTTGCTGTGAAGTGTGTAACTGCCATTGCTTTTTTTTTTTCATGTTTGCCTGTAATTTTAATATAGTTGCTGTTACAAGTTTGTTCCATTTGACATTTGTATATTAAGAAAAATTGTTTTAGTTAAGTAGGCAATATTTCCAGGAAGAATGTTTTCTCCTGACAGAGATGTATTATCATAAATCTTTACATCTTTACAAAAGGTTTTATAAAGATATAAATTAGTTGCATAAAAGGGCAAAAATAAAAATTCTATTGGCATTTTCATTGTCTTATCTTTCCTCTCCAGAGCACAGCCTATTATCTTGTAAAATATCTCTATATTATATAAAATTACAGAAGTTTCAATTCCATAGTCTCCTTTAACATTCCACACATTTAAATCGTTTAGAGGGGAGCAGGAAAGGGAGCCAGACTTTTATAGAGGTTGGTATTCTCTGTGGACAGATGTATAAATTGGCAAATTTAGCTCCAGTCTGCATAAATGTATTAAGCACAACATAATTTGTGTGGCTTGCTGAGAGTGTGGAGGTAGATTTGTGTGACTGTGAAAGTAGCTTGCCCACAAACACTGTGTGTGCTTTTGCTCTACTGCAAGTTTGGTTTTGTCTGTGTCTTACTTTATTTCATGTAATGGGCATAAGGATTCTGTGCTAAATAGAAAAGGAGGCAATAGTGATGGCATCCACGCCTTGTCGTGATGCTTCCCAAAGCTGTCAGTTCAGAAAGGAAGCCCACCTGACTTACAGCTGAGTGGGAAGGAAAGGGAGTCAACATCTACACAGGGTGGAAAGGCTGGTGAGGGAAAGATTTTACCAAGAGGCTGTAGTTTGCAAAGCAGCAGTCTTTCTTGAGATGTTCAGTCTGTGCAGACTGGGGTGGCTTGTTCTGAGGAAGCTCATGTTTCCATGTAACTGGTCCTTAGGCAAATGGAAGCTCTTCCTGACTTTTGTGTTCTAACTTGAAAAGCCTTTTTCTTGGAGTCGGCTGTCCTGGCAAGGGACAGCAGTTACCACCTTGCCAACAGGTGAAAGTCTCTGCTGGACCCAGGCAGAAGCTGCTAACAGGGGGTTTGACTTTCCAGTGTCCAGAAATGTGAGTCAGAAAAGAATATCCTTAGTTGGGAATTAATCCAGGGGAACTGATGTTTAATAGTAGTGAACTTACAGTGGAGATGGATAATACAACCAGAAACCATTTGAGAGGGATGTGTTGGTAGTGAGCTAAGTACTATGATTAAATGCCACCCACACTATTTGTTACTCTAAATTTACATGTCTGCTAGGGCAGTCCTACAGCAGCCATTCAGTGTTGACTGATTTTAAGATAGTTAAGGCTGCTCTTGCTTTGCCCCATTTTGGTGCTACAGCTTCTGCAAAGCTGGCTGGTGCTGGAAAGGCCAAGCTGTGACAAGTGCAGGTTGATATCTTCTGCAATTAGTGCTTTAATGTCCTCAGGTGAAAGGAGAGAATAAAAACAATCTGATTTTTGAGTATGCCTCTTTCCTTTCCTTCCTAAAATAATTGTTTATTGACAGTTTACTGCCTAAAATTAGGCCACCATTACAAATGATCTTCAGTGTTACTGCAGAAAGATGAATGTAGCTGAATTTTCCTATACATGGAGATGGAGCTGTGATTCAAAGCCATAGAGTAGGAGTTCTGTCCTGAGTGGCACAGACCTGCCCTGATGCATCTGAACTGGGGAGTGCATGAGCCTGTGTTGACATTTCCAGAATGAGTCCTATAATGGGTATTGATTTATAGCTGAATATGGGAGAGTTTATGTTTTCATAGTGCTGTTGAAATTGAGTTCTACAATTAGAACTACTTTGCCTCCTGTATACTGAGAAGCACATGAGCAAAGAAGAATTTCAAATTTTTGCCTTAGGTTTCCATATTGCTTAGAGAGGGGAGTAAGGGAAATGTCAGTTTTTCCACTCTTCCACACTATGCCCTTCCTCTCCCTTTGGAAAGAGAAGGTGGCTCAGGTTAATCATCAAAGGCAAGATATTAAGAACCCAGTAGAGGGATAAGTGATTTATGAAGGCTTCCATGCTTTAAGGTCATAAGTCAGGGATTCCTTCCTTGAAATGCTTGGCCCTTAGAGTGCCCTCCCCTCCTTGCTTGCTACTGTGCAGTCCCACTGACATCAGTGGCATGTGGGTAACAGATGGATTTGCTCCTAATGATCACCACACTGAATCAATCTGAATGGCTTCCTGCATTTCTGTAGAGCTGCTTTGAGCTTGGGGGGTGGTGACAGTGCAGACAGGAACAGTCTTACGAAAAAATTTGACCAAGTCTTGCGCAACTGCTAGCCAGAGAGAAGAGGGATGAGGGGAAGGGAGTAGAGAGAGCAAAGGTTAATTAATTCTTGATGTAATTATTTATAAATGTGGACATGGACACATGCATACAAACTTATTTTTTCTGTTTAACAACCCGGTTACAGTGAGGCCCTTTAGTACCAATCGCTGTTTACACACACACACATACACAGAGTAATACAAAGTCATGGCATCTTTCTAATAATGCATAGCCTGGTGGCTGATGCATTACATATTTGTATATATAGCACATACACAGAAAGATGCAACACAGATACATATGAACTACACTATTTGTAGAGATGAACTTGCTGCAAAAAAAGAATTGGAATACAGAAGTTGGAACTGTATTACTACAGTGTATTACATATCCCTTAAGTGTTACAGTTATGGGACATAAAAGCTAATTTTAGTCAAGAAGCAGCATATGTTGTCTGAATTCCATGAGTAGACTGCTGCCAGTATGCTTTATGCTAGTGAGCCTAAAGAGAATTTGGATGGCCCCATTACAGCTCTGTAGTTTTTAGAAAAGCTCTTAATGGCACTGAAACCCTGGATAATAAAAGCATTTGTTAAGTCACAGACTTTCTATTTAGTCTCATACCCATCGAGAAAAAGAAGGCTGTGGGAATACTATGTTACACTCAGAAAAATTTTAAAAGCAAACAAACAACATTTTATCTCACAATTGTGCATCTGCTGGTATCAGGATATATTTAGTTGTGTTTATACAGAAAGTAAACAGGTAATTTGACTTCAATGAGAATCAGTGAAGTACTCTGATGGGATTTTTTTTTTTTTTTATTTTACAGTGAAAGCATGCTTCGGCATTTTTATTGCATGAAATTGGAAACTGCTTGAAATAGGAGTGTTGACTTGGTTTATTGTTGTGTTCATCACATAAACAAAATGCTATAAAATAACTTCAGTAAATAATGCAAGAAAAGAACATTTAGTAACAAAACTATTGTCATCTTCAAAGGCCTAAAGAACTACTGAGGTGCTGCATATGCATATAATGTTTTAGAAATGCACTAGAAAGCCTTGTCTAGAAGCCTGGATGTTTATTTAATATTAATTGGTGGAAAAATAGGAAAGAGCAGATAGTGAGACCCCCTCCCTTCCATTATACTTTCAAAGATGCTCTTATTCCTATACACAAACTTTATTACTTGAAATAGATACTTCTTATTTTACTCAAGTATTTTTGCTGAGAAGTACATAACTGTGCTTCCTTTCTGCCCAGCATTTTTCCTCCTTTTGTGATATAATGATATGGTTCTGCATAATGTCTGTGCTCTACAGGGTTTCCAGGTGTTTCAGTCACTGCTGACAAAACCTAACATGTCCTTTTTATGTAGCCTGTTATGTTGGTCAGGAAAAGGTGCAGATAATGAACTTTTGTCCATGACTAAGGTTAAAAAAGTGCTTTCTGATGAAATATCCGTTCCTTTTTCAATAAGCTTGAATGTTACTCTTCCTATGCTGATGGGCTGCCAAGGCTTTTATTAAAAGCTGGAAAATTTGGCATGTTTTCCCCTCAGACCTGAGTATCTTGTTCATACATCTGATGCAGGCACACGTGAGCCAATCGATTTATCATGATTGAGTTTTTGTGCCCTTGACATTTATATCTTAAAAATCAAACCAGCCTGGAACTGCACAGCACATTGCAAACAGGAGGTGTGTCCCTGCAGACTTCAGCTACTTAGCACTGGTTTAGTGGTAAGGGGCAAGTAGCTGTAAAGCAGCATAATAGTGCACTTTTCACTTCTATGTCATATTTAGAATCCTGAACGTGTGTTCTTTCTGATAGGTAGGTATCAACCATATTATAATTTGTTGTCTGTTGCACTCAGATTACTTTTATTATGATCTGCTCCAAGGCAGGATTCAGCACCAACCTGACAAGGGTGAGGTAGAGGATTCCAGTTGTAGCAGCTGCAGAATATACCAAATACCATGCTAATTATTTTTTAGCTTCTGTTCAACAAGTGAACAAATTCTTAGACTGTCCTAAAGTACAGTGGTAAACTGAAATGGAAGGGGGAGGGGAAGTTAGGGGCAATCAGATATATCAAAATGTCTTGTTTGCTCTAAATCTGTCCAGTAAAAGTCATCTTTTGTATCAGCAAAATAATCTGGAATGCTAAGTAACAAGAAAGGAGACCCCAGAAATGTCTCAAAACACCATTTTGGTCCTCTTTGTAGAAAAGGATGATAAGCAAAAATCTGTCTTCACAGTAGACAGAAGAAGGGAGTGGCTTTCTAGGATGCTCTTAGCTTGAGATCACAGCCCTTAGAAGCACTACAGAGCCAGGAATGCAAGCTCAATGAAACTTTTGGCCAGATTTACAGAATCACTTACCAAATGTAAATCTTTGATGGAAAGAAACAATAAGGGAAGAACAGTTTTCTGGCATCTAGTAAGCACTTCAGTCCCTGGAAAAATCGTTCTTTATGATAGTATGATTTATAGGATGCCACCATGATTATTATGCCAGAAAATCTGATACTAAAACTGTAAAGATTCTCATGTGAAATGAAGAGGCCAAAATGAATCTGTATACTGGGAACAATAAAAAAGGAAAAAGTCAGCTCTATGATACTATTCTCAGAATACTGATAGAATTTTATTAATCCTGTATGATGTTGCCAGTGCAGAAACATCATGGCTGGAAAGCTGCCTGGTGGGAAAGGACCTGGGTGTGCTGGTGACAGCAGCTGAACATGAGCCAGAGTGTGCCCAGGTGGCCAAGAAGGCCAATGGCATCCTGGCCTGGATCAGCAGTGGTGTGGCCAGCAGGGCCAGGGCAGGGATTGTCCCCCTGTGCTCAGCACTGGTGAGGTCACACCTCAAATCCTGTGCTCAATTCTGGGCACCACTGCAAGAATGACACTGAGGGGCTGGAGCCTGTCCAGAGAAGGACAACAGAGCTGGGAAAGGGTCTGGAGCACAAGTCTGGTGAGGAACATCTGAGGGAGCTGAGGTTGTTTAGCCTGGAGAACGGGAGGCACAGGGGGGACCTTCCCACTCTCTACAAGCACCTGAAAGGAGGCTGCAGCCGTGGGGGTCAGCCTCTCCTCACAGGCAACAAGTGACAGGACAAGAGGAAATGCCCTCAAGTTGCACCAGGGGAGGTTTAGATTGCATATTAGAAAAACCTTCACTGAAAGGGTTGTCAGGCTTTGGAATAGGCTGCCCAGGGTGTTTAAAAGACATAGATGTGGCACTTGAGTCACGGCTTAGTGGTGAAGTTGGCAGTGCTGGGTTAAAGGTTGGACTCAATGATCTCAAAGGTATTTTCCAGTCTAAATGGCTCTATGATTCTATGATTATTAAGGGACTGTTTTCTTCAAGGTAACATTTTGTAGTGTTTCGTGTTGAGTTCACAAGTCTAGATGTGCCAAACCCACAAATTTTGGTTGTGCTCCATGTATATAATTTCAGCTGTATTTGACTAAAATTAGTTCATTGAATTCAGTTCAGAAATTTCTACTTGTTCACCCAAACTACAATTTCATGAAATCACTTTAAAAATATGCGTATTAGTGAGGCTTTCCTTTTTTTGTTGTTGTTGTTGTTGTTGTTGTAATTTAAACTTTTGTGACTTTTCAACATCATTCCTCCCTCACTTGGGTATGATTTTATATGTTTACCAGTTTTCTGTTAATGTCATACAGGACAGAAACTCTTCAAGAAAGTCAGGGTAACAATCCCTGACTGGAATTTTGTGAGATTTATATGTCTCTTTGCAGCACGGCCTAAACAGGTAAAAATTTAACAAGTATTCTTTACCATAAATAAATATGCCTGGTTTAAATAAATAAAACCAAGAAAAATACCAATGCTCATTGGTATTGGGTTAATGCTCTTCCAGTGCCCTGTTGGTTTCCATTGATAGGGAGGTAATTGGCTTATGTGCTAAGAAAGCTGATTATGTTGCCCAGACAGAGCAGGAGGAGGTAGAAAGTATGTAGGCCAGAAGGATCCCCACACGGGAAAATACCTATGACCTGTGCAAAATCTCCATTAGTTTAAATTCTGTCTCTCTTACATACTTCCTTGCCCACCATGCTCTATTTCTTATAAATGCTGAAGGCAATGTGCACTGCCGTGTTACCATCCAAAGCAAAGGGAACTGGAGGAATGAGATGTGTATGGAGAGGCTGAAATCATGGGAACAGCAGCCCAAAGCCTAGACTGAGGGAGGGAAAACCATGGAGTGCAGCCAGTGAAGGCTACAGGTACTCAGGAGAGGTCAGAGTTGTAATTAACCTGGTACTTGTGAGAGCCAGAATCTCTCCTTTTCTTCATCTGTTCCCTTACAGAAAATTGAGAAGGAGTAATTCTGTAAATTATTGCCTGAACAAGCAGGACCAGGATCTGCTATTTCCTGCAAAGTTCCAACATAGGACAGAAAGAAACCTCTGCACACTAATTCAAATAAGGCTCCACTTGAAGAAATTTATAAGCCTATCAATCAGACACTCCACAAAGCAGAGGAGGTCTAATATGTTTATATCCTAGCCATTGCCCTTCTGGGGCTAAGTTTAATCTGTCAGTTCATATCTAGTTAAACTATGAAAGAAAATCAAACACTGTTGCTTCAAAGGCAGAGTGAGCTTGATACCACCTGATATGTCAAGCCAGAAGAGCTGACATGCAAATTAGGATCCAAGCATTCACTCTTTTATGTTCAGCCAGGTGCTGGCAAGATCAAAGGGACCCCTAAAACCTTTGAATTTATTGAAGGGAAATTGTGGAATTTGTCTTGTGCTTTACAGAAAGGCAGAGAGGACACTAAGTAGAGACATGGGCAAAACTGCAAAACACACAGTGATGAAAAAAATCCAGACATCTTTTACCTCACCCAAATGAGATCTCTTGGTCAACATTGCATTAGTGAAATTCTGAAGAATCTCTGATTGACATCTTTGATATGGTGATGAGGTCTCTTACAATTCATCTTCAAAATTACTCAGAGTATAAAGGATTGGGATAAAAGGGCTTTTGAATACTATAGGCCATAGGCTTTTTCCTTTGGTTGATACTAGAAGTCCTAGGGAATCTAAGTCTGAAAGTTCCCTTAAAAACTGTTTTCTAAAATTGATAGCCCATCAAGAGAAAGACTCAGGGAATTAAGATAAATATTTCTGTGTAATAGAATATCCAAATTTTTAAACACTTCCTCAAGTGATATGGAGCTCAGAATGGGTGTATTTTTCTTACTGTTTCCTCTAAATTAATAAGATTTTCAGTCTTTTAATAAACAATGTCTTGAGCAAAAAACTTGTATCTACTTGTAAATCCAAATACATACTCTTGTATTTTGGATTTACAAGTTGAACAGTTAGTTTTAGGAGTGAAACAGCACTAAATTTCTAAGGGTAAGACCTTAAAACATTAATCCTAAAATCTTAGATGCTAAACTTTGGTGTCTTCCAGTGGGCTTTAGGCAAGAAAGCAATAGACAACCAGTGCTTTCTCTTCAGTATCTGGTTACAAGCACATGGGCTAAAGGACATAATTAAAGGTTTAACCAGCATTAACACATGATCTTATACTAAAAATACCATCAAGAATGCATTGCAATTGGCTAGACTGCTTAGTTTTTTCTCTCCTAGCAGTGTCAACAAGAGCATCAGAACTGTTCAGCCTTGAGAAAACTGAGAGGGGACTGAGTCAGTGTCTGTAAGTGTCTGCAGGGAAGGTGCCAAGAGCATGGACCAGGCTCTTCTCTTCTACCAAGCAAAGGGACAAGAGGCAATGGGCAGAAGCTGAAGCATAGGAGGTGCCACCTGGTCAGGAGGAAGAACTTTACTGTGCTGGTGACCATGCACTGGGACAGGCTGCCCAGAGAGGATGTGGAGTCTCCCTCACTGGAGATATTGAAGAACTGTCTGGACACCATCCTGTGCTCTGTGCTCTGGGGTGATCCTGCTTGAGCAGGGAGGTTGGACCAGATGACCACTGTGATCCCTTCTGACCAGACCCATTCTGTGACTCTGATTTTGTAATATTAGGCTTTTCTGTGGCTGCCTAAGAATATGTTTTTACTGGAAAAATTGATAAATAGTAGCCAATAGTTTTAATCCAAATCTGCATTATATAAATTTTTACATAATGTGCAAGAAAATATACTAGAAACTTAAATGCCTTCCTAAAATATTTGTCCCTTTTATCTATAAAGAGAAAGTTTAATAGTACACTACTTTTTTGTACCATTGCCTGTAATATATTTTGTCTTTCTTGTCACAAAATAGCACTGTGAGGCAGAGGAAGTACTTTTCCCCTCACTTGCCAAAGGGAACTGAGAACATTTATCTGTGGTGCATTTCATGGTGTTGTTTTATGTCTTGATTTTAGTTCAGATTTTCCAAATGCAAGAGTACAGCATGGCAGGAAATCTAGGAGTGCAATTCGACTTATGTTTCAGTGTCTGCACTGTAAGAATTTTCACCTGAATGAGGTGAACTCCTGCTATAATCAGTGAAGACCTAACCATCACAGGCAGGGAGCTCAGGGAGGCTTTCAGATGGCCAGATGTGTTTCTCTGTAGACACCTGTCTGTATGCAGGCATTTCCACTGTAGACACCTACTGGGGAGCCCCAGGTGCTACATAACCCCAAGTGCAGCTGGACATGCTGATTGATACCTCTGCATCCTGGCTGAATCCATGACAATACTCAGCAGCAGCCCTTCTCATGTGCCCTGTGGCTGATGGAGAGCTGACAGGTCAGCCAAGGAGTGTGTGATTGCTGTGGAAGTTGCAGTGGCCCTACATCAAGTGTGACACAGACAGCTGGGCTCTGTGGGTCTCTGGAGCCCACACAGCCTCATCCTTTGATCAAGGTGGTCATGGACCAGCTGCTGAGTGAGGAGATAAGGAACAGAGCTCTGTCAGGAAGTATTCTGACTGCTATCCCACCCTCTGTCCTATGGGATATTATAGATATAAACAGTATGATTCAGACCAGGTCCCATGGGAGTCAGGCACTGAATTCCTTTGGGATTTTGTCTCCACATGAATTATTACAGGTCATAGAGAAAGCCTTTAAGGCAGAATATAAACAAACTGTGGCATGCCAAATCTTCAACTAATATTTTACACCTAAATAATCCATCTTGAAATGTCTCATGATTATTTTTTTTATTTTTCTGAAGTACATTAATTTAAAACACTTCTATGACATATAGAAATACATTTGAACTGACTGTTAGTTCTTTACATCTGTTTTCATTGAACCAGAAATTATTTTGAACTCTGCCATTTGATTAAAGAGCACTGACATATCACAAAAGAAGAGACAGAGTGGTGTTACATGTAGTTTGTGCTTCTGAGTGAAGGTGCTAAATTTGCTCAGTCTAAGAAAAACAGGCAAAATATTGTGTGCTGATTTTAGCACAGGTGGACAGAGAGAGGGTATGCCTCTGACTTTGGTTGGGAGTGGTGTGGAAAGATGATTGTGATGGAATGTGTGAATTCCATGCAGTCAAGGATGACACAGGTGTTTTTTGAAGTTTAGTTTATATATATCATGAATGCTAGATCTAAAAAAATGTTCTGCTTTAGAATGCAGAATATTCTAAAGATCTGGTTTAGATCTAAAATATTCTGCTCTAGAATATGCAGCAGTGTGTAGATGGACTGTTACTTTATATAATCGGTGTTCCCAAGTTGCACAGCACCTTGGGTGCCTTCCTCTCTCTGTTGCTAAGGGTTCTCTGTCACCTCCTCTGGACCTGCCTTTCCTCCCAGCTGGGTGCTCCTCACCCCGGGCAGTCCCACAGCCTCAGTCCTTTTCCCTTGCTGGCCCCACGTGGTTGTTGTCCCGCTGTTGCTCCCACAGCCTCCTCCCAGCAGACACAGAGCTGTGGTGCTTCTCCTGAGGAGTGAGTGACCAGCAGTGGCTGAGCCTGACCCTTCCCTCTCCTGCCTCCCCCCTCAGATGGGGCAGTCAGCACAGAGCTCTCCCTGCACCCCCTAATCAGCGCTGACCTGTCCCCAGAAACTCAAACGGGACAGGACCTGGGGCAGGTCCCGAGGTACCCAGGGCACTCCTGCAGGGAAGGCAGGATGGTGGCTGTACCAGCTTCCCAGGGAAGGATGCTCATCCAAGGAGCTACCACCCCTCCTCTTCTCCAGCTGGCTTTTTTTTTTTTTTCTCTTTTCTCTCCTCTCTCCTCTTCCCAAAAAATAACACTCTTTATGAGAAGTACTGTAAGCCACCAGCTGTGAATAATTGTCCCCGACAACCACACTTTGTGCAGGTGACCCTGTCTCAGCATCCTCTGTGCAACAAATGTATCCTTGGTCAGAGCTTTTTAGGCCAACATTCTTTGATCCCAATGCATTTAATGATATTGATGTTGATATTAATGTTATTCATGCCATAATTAATGAGTGAAAAATATTGCTTTTAAACCTCTCATAATATTCTTTGTCTCTTCCTCCTTCACCGTTACATAAATTCACCCCTGCTCTTACAGTCAAGTCCAGCAGATTTTGGTACAGGAGAAAATATTGTCTTCACTTAACAGTAGGAACATGGAGTACCCTGTCTTCAGGTATGGAAGAGATGTATTTATGGAGCAGGTTCAGTCTGGGTTGTTTGCCTGGCTGATATTAGAAGACCAAGTCTATCATATTTACATTCTTGGCATTACTTCAGAAGAAGCTGAATCCCAAACAGATACAAACCTCCAGGGTAAGTATAGGTTAAAGTCATTTTCAAAGTAACTTCATGCTGTCGGCACTGATTTTTCTGCTTACTTAAGAAGTCCATAGATATTTAGATCACTGAGGACTATATTTAAATTCAGTTTAATGTTATAGAAGCTCTATAATATGCATAATAGGGAATTGCCAAAGTCTTAGACTAAGGCATCTTGATTTTATCTTCTATATTAACTGTGATTGTTTTTCAATAGAGAACATTTATATTGTTGCTATAGGAATGTGTAATCTGGGCCATTATAAAGGCTGAGACCAACCATATTTCAGATGGATAAGATTATTTTCCTAATATTTGAAAAGTATTACATTTGAAAATACATAATCTGTTATATGTAATAGAGCAAGAAATAATCACATCTATTTTGATGTAATGTCAACTAGTTTTGTATCTAATTTCAAATACAATTATTCAATAAAGTCAGATCAGTCCTGTACTATCAAATATATGCTGACATTTGAGAGAATGGTGGGGTTTTTAAGGACAAATAAACATGGTTATTTGTAATATTATTTTTAGTAAGATAAAAAGATGGAATTCCTATCCATGAGAAAATTTTTCTTTTCTAGGATATATTTTTTAGAACTTGTCATACTCATTGAAAAGACAACACAATGGCAAAGGCAATAAAAATAATACTTTAATACAAAAATACTTTAATGCAAAAATTACTTTAATAAAATTATTAAATTGTTTATTCTGTCCACTACAGCTCATATGCCACTGCCTAGCATGAATAATATTCTATAGACATTTGTGTCAGTTAAAAAAATCTAGGAATTATGAAAGCTATGCCAAAATGGTGAAACCAACAGAGCCTGCTAATTCATTTTATGTAATGATGTAATGAGTGCTAACAATTTGACTGTGCATTTTAACTAAGTAATAATTTTTACTTCTAATTCATATGAACATCCCTTTAAGCCTTTAAAAGAGACTACTGTATAGAACAGAATTTCAAATATTTGCTCTGCTTTAACTATCCTTTAAGGACATTTTTTTCATCTTGCATTTTAAATTTTGCTAAATGTCTGTGTATTGCCCGTTGTTTTAGCTGATATTTGCCACTTTGGCCATTTTCCTAATATAAATTTTGTTTACCTGTGTATCATACAGATATATGTTGTATTTCAAGCTGCATACAATCATACAGGTTTATGATTAGATATTTGTATGTCACGTACATAAAGTTGGTTTAAACCATTTCCATTTTTTCCCTGATTTAAGGCATTCTGCTTATGCTGTGAGTTAGTGCACCTTCATGATGTCCCAGGGCAACTTTTATTTCCTTGCACTGAGAAACTCCTCTGATCCTGATCATCTTAAACAGTAACACAATCCAAGAAAATTTCTGTAAATCCTTGTATCTCTTAGAGCTGAGACTGTGCTACTCTGGAATACTACTAGCTGTAATCAAGTCATAGAATCATAGAATCTTTCAGGCTGGAAAAGACACTTTAAAAAGTTCATCGATTTCAACCATGAACTCAGCACTGCCAAATTCATGACTAAACCATGTCCCTAAGTGCCATATCTGCATGTCCTTTAAGAGCAAGTGATTGCAGTCTTGATTTAAAGTTGAACAAAAATCATGCTAGAGTTATAATAGCATGGCTGTTCTATACACCTCATGTCACAGAAGCATCTCAACTGACTTTTGCAATGCCTTTGTGTGAAGGTGAATAGGAAATCATAAATATAATGTAGAGGAGGAATTAAATTAAATGTTCAAGACATAGCTCTGCTTGAAACCATTTAACACCTGCTACTAATGGCAGCCACCACTAATCTTGCTAATTATTTTATATTCACATGATATGATTCTCTTTTCCCCTCTTACACATTTTCTCTGTTTAGTACATGAATAAATCTGATTAACATAATTTGAGCACTCAAATAGCACTTTTCAGGATCAGAAGCCCTGTGCAAGAAATGTTGACTTTCTATGGCAGCTGGGCCAGAAGGGGTTTTCTTCTCTTAGTTAGAACTTCCAGGTGCAAGAGTTACCATAATAACACTTATGGTCACCTTCATTTCAGTCCAATAAATTCAGTAGTGTGCATTGATGATATGGAATTGTAAGACTATCAAACAATCCTTTATAATGAATATGTGGATTTTCTTTTTTGAAATATGGATGCTTTGCTACTCATATATTGACAATTAGATCCTAGATAAAGAACTCAATCTCAAGATACTATGATGGGCTAAATGAACAAGGTTTGCACAAGTGATTAAATGTAGTTTTTCAAAGTTCAAATTAGCTCCTTGAATTAATCTGTGTTTGGCTGAACTTTTATCATTAGAATATGGTTCTAGATGAAGAATAGAATGTGTTTTACCTTGTTCCTGGTACAGAGTGGAAGGTGGTCCCAAAAATTGCCATATGATTCTTTTTCTCCTTTGATATCTTTTCCACACTGAGAAGTTTTTAAAGGCATGCAGTTGTGCAGATATCTATGGTGGATAGCTGGTACTTTGTGTTTCCAGGCAGGAGTAGATGAGCAACAAGGAGAAATACAGCTCCTATAAAATCTCACTAGAGTTCCACAGACTCCCGTGGAAGCTGAGAGCTAGAACCTGCATACTGCTATTCCTTCAGGAAAAGGTATGAAGTATTTAACCTGGGGAAACTCCTGCAGGTACTGACTCCCATGACAGAATTTTCCTTTAGTGGAAAAGAACAGCCTGGTCCTTTGAGGAATTTCCACCTTGTCTTACAAGTAATCCGTGCTGAGTTGACAACTTCTTTCACCACATTTAGAGTGATGTTAAATAAGGTCATTCAGAAAGTGGAATTGTACTGGCATTAAGCTAAGTTAACCTTGATGAATTATAACACTAAAATATTGCAAATTTAAGAATTATTGTTAGTTTGCATTTGAAGATGGAAAACTAAAATGACTGGTAGATTAGAACTGTGTAAGATGCATTATATTTTCCTCTAGGTTCTAATAATAAAATACAGTTATTGTCACTGATAGGCTTGTTGTGAGTATTTTTAGACTGAGGTAAGTATTTCTGAGTAATGTAACTGCCCTAGAGTAGTGTGTGTTCATGTGGCCAAGACAGGAAGGAAAACACATTTCAGAAGAGGATTAAATATGTTGTCTTCTAAAATATATAGAATAGATATATGTTCATTCAAAATCCTATCATAATAGTCATGGGCAAGTGTTCAAAATGAATTTAATGCAATATCTCCCTATTGAGTTCAGACTTGTAGAAATTGGAGCAGGACATTTACATTTTCTATGAGCAATTCTCATTCTAAGGGAATGGAATGTGGATCAGTGTTTCCATATTAAGAGATGGCTCTGCCACAGCTCATATTTTCCATCAATAATAGATACCTGTCACCTCTGGCAGTTAAGGAATCCTAACTGGTACTGACTGTTTTCAGATGTATTTCAAAATGAGATTTAAGCAAAGGTTCTTCGGTTGGCAGATTGAATCATTATTTGACTTTACTCAGTTTGCAGATGCAAACAGGCATGTTATGAATACACATGTATTTTTACAGCATGCTTTATTAATTCTTTAAGTTAGAGATTGTCTGTTCATATCTGTCAGAGGTAGATTTAATGGGATGAGCTAAAGGACTTTTAAATCTTTTCTTCTCATACCCCATTAGCACCATCAGCCTTCATCATGATGGTGGAAAAAACAATACCTGTACAACATTTCATGACAGTTAAAGCCTATCCATAGCAATGCCTTGATTTACTCAAATATTTTTAATTTTCAATGAAAACCTAATCTTTTTAATTTTCAATGGTAATTCACCCAATTTTGTCTTAGCTCTGAAAAGACAAAAGCATGATTGTAGTTTACCAGCTAAGCAGTTTGTAGGAATCCCAGAAATATATTTATATGTGGTTGACATTGTGTGTTGTTGTTTTCATAGTGCTGGATGTCTTGCTCCAAGGTTATTTTCTAAAGAATTCCCAGCAAATGCAAGCATATAATTAACAATCAGTTTTGCAAGCATTTTCACTGTCCTTGGAGCAACTGTGGTGTTGTTCTCCCAGCCCCTAATCAGGGCTGTCAGTGAGCAGCAAGGGCCAAGCTGCAGAAGACAAACATCTGTAAGGACAGGAATTCAAGTGAAGACTCCAGGACACTTGTCTATCTTAAGAGGTATTCATTTCAGGAGGAATAGGTCACAGCAGAATTTGAATCAAATAAAACATCCCATATCCATCCTTTGCACAAGGGATAAAAACTCTGCTGAAGCACATGGAGTTGATTCAGGATTAAATGTAGACTGTGAAACAACATGAGATATAGTCCCAGTGCCATAAAATGAGGGAATCAAACTGTGTGGTATGTAGCTAGAGTCTTTGTGGCAGCAGTTGTACATTCCCAGGAAAATGGCCAAGGTCTGTATAAAAAGATGGCTCTTGACTATGTGAATCAGATGAGAAGATCTTCCTAGCAGTAAATAAACTTGATCATCTTGTGTCTGAGTCATCAACACTGGTCTGTCCATGACCTTAAATTACAGGTCTTTTAATTCTTTGTCCATATTCTTGCCTTCTTTTCCTATTAGTTAAACATAACAAGTATATAGAAATAGTAAAAATAATAGAGTAATACACATCGAGAAGAATGTATTCCTATTTTTACAGGGAGAATCTGAAGAAATAACTCCTTCCTGAACATTTACCTGCAATGGTATTTTTAATCATCAGTTTTTTTGCTTTTTCTCCTGCATACACACAATGGAGTATGTTCAGAATATGAAAATTTCAGACTTTAAAATAACATTTCACTTATGTTGTTCAGCACAATAATCTGAAAATTCACATAAGAAGAAATACATTTCTAGTCATGTGGAATGGTGACACATTTACTCTATGGGTTAGCATGCATGTCAAAAGAAAGGTCTGGGAAAGACAAAAAGGCTGTTGTTGTGCCTTTTGATTTCTGGTAAATTGAATTATTGATCAATCCACACTTTTATGTATGTAAAAGATTAACATACCTCAATTGTGGAGATTAAGGAGAGAGAGACCATAATTCTTGTGGTAGAGAAGCTGATGAAAGTCTGAAAGGACATATTCCCCAAGTACCTTGCTGATCTCAAGACTAACACAAGGACACAGTATTTTACAAAAGAGAAATAAAATGTTCCTCTCTTTTCTGCCTGTTTCTCCAGTTGGAAGCCAGAGATGTTTTTCAGCCAGAAAGTCTTTGCCTGTAGGGCAGCATTAGATTATGAATCTGTTTTGTCATGAAAAGCCTATGCAGAAAACACGCATTTGCTAAAATTTCTGAAAACAAATGGTAATGGATTATTGCAACTATCCATTTAAATTTGTTTTGTCATAATCACATCATGAACAACAGAACATTACAGCGGAAACATACACAGAGCAGATTGTCCAAATATATAGCAGGCTTGTTGAATGTATAGGAAGTTTGCTGTCCAGAGTCCTCATCTGTCACCAGTTTGGGATGTGAGCAGTGCTCAGCCTGTGGGAAGGGGAAGTGCTGCTGCTGGAGCTCCCTGGGATAACTCCTGTGCTGTCCAGAGACAGAGCAGCCTCACCCCTCTGAGAACCCTACTGGTGTGCACGGAGCTGTTCCTCACTCTGCACAGTTCTCCTAGCACAGAGCTACACCAGCTGACATCATTGCTACACAGGCTTCTTTGGACAGAATCCCTGCCAAGGATTTTAAGGAAGGGTTTGCTTGCAATCAGTTGGTATAAGAAAATAATAAATGATTGCTTGCAGCAGACAAGTAATCCATTGTCAAATTGTAATGGGAAAAGAAGACGGTATTTGTGAAGAGAAACCATGTATCAAATTGTGATGGTTCTTTATTTTCACATGTTTAAAAAAATAAAGTACAGACACTTTGGTTAGTGATGTTGCCTTTGACTGTTTTTGTGTTTTTCTCAGTTAGTGTTAAGCTATGTCTTTTAAGTCTAGGAAATATAATTAAAATATTGTTTAAAACTATTATAGGCTTAATTTTGTGCACCACTGTGGTGAAAGTGTGGTTCTATCTACCCTAACAGACAGTTTTTTGGTAAAGACTCAGGATATTAAAATAATTGCTTCCGGATATATACTTTTTAAAGAAGTGCTTGGCAAGCCAGGCATCACAAAGAGTTAGATAACAAGTACATAGTGGGGCCTCTCCAGGGTGTGGTCTGGGCTGTATCAGAAGCATGTGCCCATATTGTGGAGCTCTGAGTTCAGACACCACTGGATGTGGGCAGATTATAGTAAGATAACAAAATAGTTTCTCCCTCTATATATCTTTGTTCCACTTTTTTCCTGAGGGCTTGTATTTCCATGATAAGGGGAAGTAAAAAGCCTAAAAGTGCCTTTAAAATTTCATGGGCTGCAGGTGGAGAAGGTGTCTGAGGTGTCTGTATTCCTTTGTGAAATGTGTGTCGCAAGACAAAAGGGAGGAAGCAACTGAAAACCAAACGAGGTCTGGAGTTGTGCACAACCTTCATTCCCCCCCTCTGGTACAGGCCAGATAGATCCTATTTCAAATATTATTAAACTCAAACTGAACTTCTGGAAAGTGCTATTGGGGAAGAACATTATTTTATTTAAATAAAAATATTGTAGAATACCAGCAAGGAGAACATGACTGAACAACAGTGGGAGTGTTTTCACTTCATCTAAGTTTGAAATAGGAGAACACGATAGACTACTGAAAGCAACTCTAGCAATGCAATATCCAGTATCCGGAGAACAAAATCCTTTTGTTTCCTGACCTCGGCCTCATCAAACAAACCAAGAGAAAAGTGTTATTGAGCTGGAGGAATCTGTTTACTGGAACAAATACTGAAGCTCTACACTGGCATCTTAGAGCACAAAAGACATTGGAACAGAACAGCCTTATTCTGGAAAAGAGAAGCAGCAATCATGCACAGATGACAACAAAGTCAACAGAAAATGAACTTGAACTACAAAGTAAACCCTGTCAATAATTTTGTTTCTTTTATTTAGCTGACAGCTGTACCTAAAATTGATCTCAATTACTGACGTAAGATGTTTTAAGGGCTCTTTAAGTGACATCCACATTTAATTCTCTTTGATATGTTCAAGTTAAATCTGCTTGTGCCTTCAAAAATGCATGATCTAGTTGAGTGAATAATGTGACAAATATCTATCCAAAATTAATGTCAGTTTTCTGTATTGTAGAGTAAATGAAGCTGATTTGTTTAGTGCTTTCTTGTAATGAGCTCTGGAAGCTCCTGATCAGCTCGTTGTAATATCAAAGACATTGTTTCGTATTTATGTTTTGTTTTCTCTACCAAACAATGTTCAGTATATGAATATTTTTTTACTCTATATCTATATCTATGCATTCTCTGGTGTATGTAACTAACCATCTAAACTATGTACTTTGGTTCTTAACTGGATGATATGCTTTAAAAATAGGAAAAATATAGTAAGCAGTAAATAATGCAATTTTATATTAGATTACTTGTATTAATTTCTTTATTTTTATTAAACTTTACTATTTTTCTGCAATTTATGGCCATTTTTGAATACTTATGGATTAGTGTAAGTCATAGCAGACAACTAAATTCTCTATTTATTTAAAATCACTTCTATTATTAGTAAAAGTATAAATATATTGATTTAATTATTATCTTACAAATTACATTCCAGTACATTATCAAGATTTTTCCACGAGTTTATTCATGTTTCTAAGAAGCACGTACAAAAAGACATGTAACGGAAAGAAATTTTTGAATAATAGCTCAAAAGTTATAAAGCACACTTCTGGTTTTTATCTTCGTAGGAAAAAAAACTTCTATAAATGACAAGACAAAACTTATCTGAAAACAAAGATGCACTTTGAGTTTTCATAGACCCATTTCATCCTGTGAGTGAACTACACAGACCAAAAAAATCACCAACTTCAACAAAACATATGCAATAAATCACAGGACCCTTCCTCACACCTGCAGAGAAGAGCTGGGTAAGCAGCTGAATCTTGCAGGGTGTCCCGAAGGTCAGCGCCTCATCCTCAGGCTCTCGTGCACCACAGCAGTGAAAGCAGGTGTCCTGCACGCCTCCTCTCCTTCTCCCAAGGGTGACATTGTGCCTTTTCCATTTGACTCAGTTGCTCTGGCATGCTTGACAGTGTCACGTCCTCTCATGCACTTGTGGAATTTGTTCATCTAGGAGAAAAAGAAATTAAATTGATTATCTGTAGCTCCTCTGTGGCTCCCTGAAGGACTAGGATATGCTATGCTGATGGATTCACAGGATCAACCCAGTCTAAGCAGCAAGTCATTTTATTAGGAATCTAAGAAAAGAGATGTGGGTGTACAGTTCTGTGTTTTCTCTAGTTAGATTCCCTTTTTCCGTATCTGAAGCCAAACATCCTCTTGCTACTTAAATTCTAAATATTATTCTCTCCTGATCAGCACTGATAATATGACCTGAAATCTCATTTACCTGCTGACAATTTGTTGGATTATAAACAAACTTTAATTCTACAAAATTTATTTTTGTGTTTGTTCTCCTTTCACAACCTGGTCTCCTCCCCCACTGCTACAGAATCCTGTTTATCTGGAGTATGCATGGCAAAAGAACGGAATGGCAGATGGGGCTGCTCCATATTTAATGCCTTCAGGGAGAGGAACACAAGGGCATGCAGAGCACATGTGTGGTCCAACAGCAGTCTGTCAAGGCAAACCCTCAGAAATGTGGGAAGCTAGTGCCCCAAGAGTGAGAGTCACAGAGACAGAACAGCTCAAACCACCCTCCTCTGATGAAAGAAATTTTACTATTCTCATAAGAATTTAGGAAGCATTCAATCTGATATTTTGTAAGCCAGAGATTTTGCTCAGAAGGCTGGGGAAGTTTTGGATTGAAGATGTGAAGGGGAGTACCATCACCTCCTGTTTCTCTGGGAGATGGTAGCGTGGAGGGGAGCTAACAGTACAAAAACAAGATCCTAGCTGTTATGAATCTTAGAATCTGTACCTCATGTGATATCTGTGCTCATTTGGAGACACTGAGAGTAGCACATTTTGTATAATGACCTGCTTTGTTATGTTCACGTATCCCTTATCCCCAAGTGGTGTTGCATTGCTTAGTGATCGTCACAAAATCTGCCTTTTGCCTTAAAAGCAGTGATTTGGCTGGTGGGACTGAGTAATGCAGAACCCTGAGTAAGCCGTACAGGTGGAAGATCTTTCCCTCTTCCAATATATTCCTTTCCAACCTTTGGACCAGTTTCACTTAACTTTCCCTGGACCTCAGTTTGCTCTGTTTGACTGTGAGAAAAGAATGGGACCTAGCTTCTGGGCCCTACATGTCATGAGGGGATGACATGTATTCCTGCTTTTGATGAGCAATTGAAGAAAGGAAAGAAGGGCATCTGTCTGCTGCACCACACGTTTTTAACAGCTGAAATGAATAAGTGTGAACCTGCAGAACTGAACTGCTGCTGTGGTGTTTGCCTGAGCAGAAGCAGAAAAGCTTTGGGAAGAGCCCGTGCCCTGGGATGTGCATAGGGAAGTTAGTTTGGTTTCTGGACTGTCTCTAGAGTGTGCACAAACAACACCCATCTCAGACAGAGGCCAGAAAGCAGCAGTATGGGTTGAACAGTCAGTGCATCCTGGGGCAGCAAGGCAGAACTGAACAGCCCTCTTCTCCCGAGTGAGAGCTGCAGTCTGCATTCAAATAAGAATACCACAGAGGCCCTTTATTAACTAGGGGGTACGTGCTCTTCTCTTGGTTTCTGCAGACACACAGGCATCACTGCAGTTCACTGATAAGGCAGCTGGTGATGCCACCAGGCAGAGCCACCGAGCCCACGGCCAGCTGTGGCAGTGGAACCCGGCAGGGCTCACAGGGCACTCACAGGGCACTCACAGAGCAGTCACAGGGCACTCACAGAGCACTGACAGGGCACTGACAGGGCACTCACAGAGCACTGACGGGGCACTCACAGGGCACTGACAGAGCACTCACAGGGCACTGACAGAGCACTCACAGGGCACTCACAGGGCACTGACAGA